>BSBK01010339.1:30000-315000 GCA_027943335.1 Chamaecyparis obtusa | reverse complement strand
ACTTCCGTGCAATTACTCAACTATGAAATCACTTCCCAGCAAAACTAATATATTAAATATTGTAATGCAGTAAGGCAGGCCTAATTTTAGAGTAAAACATTAAAAGTTAGAATAGCGGGAGTCTTTGTAATAGCCATTTTATCGAATTTGAATATATTCAGATCAACCTTTTCATCCATCTTTTCATCTCCCTATGAACTTTTAAAAGAAAATTTATGTTCCAAAAATCACAATTTCTACTCTCCCAAACGCTACTGGTAGCATTTTAAAATATGGTAAGTTTTTTTTCAATGTATTATTTTACGCTTGGGCTATTCGTAGTAATGAACTTGTTAACCTGATTTCTTAATTTTTTTTGTTGTGCTTAAGACCAGAAGAGGACTAAGCTTTTGATCAAGAAGCTTCCTTTCCAGAGGTTGGTTGCATGTTAAATAATCTCTATTGGCATTGACATTTATATTCTACATTTGTCAGATATTTTTACTAGCCAGAAACACATATAGGCTCGTCTTAAGAATGCACACCTGTGTAGTGTTTTTGTTCTTACTATTTGTGATATCCTATCTACTAGATTGAAGGGTTGATCATTGATCATTGTTCAAGATGCATTCATTTGTTTTGCAATAAGGGTTGATCATTTGTCTTCAATGTTCAAGATGCATTCATTGTCCAAATGTTGGTAGAGTTGGGAAACTTAGCTGTACTAAGTGTGACAATAGTTTAAATTTAAGAGGATTCAAAAACCTATAGTGGTTAGGTATACCATACTCTTCTAAGGTGGTGTTACTTAGCATTTGGCATCGCAATAACCTAATCCCTTGGCACAACTACTGATATCATAGCAGTTGGGTGTGTCATGCCCTAATCCTTCACAATACGCATTGTCAAAGCAGAAAGAATAATAGCATGTTGTTGGTTTTCCCCAAGCTATGCCAATACTCTCCTTTCAGCTTTTAGCTTTAGGGGTGCTATCAACCACTATCTTATCCTTATCTTCCATGGATTCAAAGACATGGGACTCTTCTAAATCCTCATCCCTTTTGAAGGGGTTTCACACACATCTCTTGCGACATTTACCATCCTGTCGGACAAGGTCAGTTTCCTGGATGGAATGGGAGGGGGATTGAG
Source organism: Chamaecyparis obtusa (assembly GCA_027943335.1). Classification (NCBI taxonomy): domain Eukaryota; kingdom Viridiplantae; phylum Streptophyta; class Pinopsida; order Cupressales; family Cupressaceae; genus Chamaecyparis; species Chamaecyparis obtusa. The sequence goes on along the minus strand of BSBK01010339.1, from coordinate 313,872 downwards.
AGGGGTTGTTGGCTCCCGTATGAGTAATGTTTGGGGTGATATCAGTGATAATAATGGGAGGTTGAGGCGGGGGGGAAATGGCTTTATGGAAATTATACAAACAGAGCAAGAGGCCTTGGTGAAGAATGGGAATCAGCTTCTCAAGGTTCTTGTTCTCTTTAATGTCCAGGATGTTGCTTTCTAGCGAGTGGAGGAGGTAGAATGGGATGGAAATAAGGTCCATGTTCCTAATGTGGTTAAGGAGCTAGAGATGATAGTAATAAAAAATAGTAAATTTTCCTTCAAGAGTGAAATACTTCATAACAATGTTACAAACCTTGGGCCAGAAATTAGGGAGCAGCTCCTGGTTGAATCCCCCAGACTTTTTGACACATTTTTCTCCCAACTTGAAGAATTGATAATGGCTGGTTATGTCTGGCGTTTGGCTAGTTTTCTTGTACTTCCTACCCTTAGTTGATAGCCCCGTCACCTTGCCTATGACCTCCTCATTGATTTGAAAGTGGATGCCCCTGACAGACACCGTCCTGTTGTTCCAAGAGGACACGAATTGCTTGGAAATTTGTTCATCATGGCCGACCTTCATTATTTCCATAAAACCCCAAATGCCACTATCCTTGCAAGAGTGAATAACCAACGGGTTAGCAGTGAATTCCTCCTCAATTTCATCTGATTCCATGCGCAAAGTTTTGCCACCCATCTCAATCGGACTTGTTTCCACCATAGACGCCTTCTAAAAATTTTAGGGCCAACCTTTGCAAACCAAAGCATAAAATAGGGCTTTTTGAGTTAACTATTTTATGCCAATTTTGTTCATAAAAGGTAGGGGCTAGGTGGTCTTTGGGGAATCAAGCCCCGTACAACTAAATCCTGCGGATCTCCAGGCATAATTATTAGAAGTTAAGCCATTTATGTCATTAATGTCATTGGTAGTTGAAATGAACTACCGATACAGACAACCATCCTTCCACACGTAATCTCTTAAAAGGAAATTATGAACTTTTATAATATTTTGTGCATACATAGTCATAATGACTATTATCATCAAATTGAGCCAGCTCAACAACATGGTGGTGCCCTCAACAATTTTATCAACAAAGTGCTCCATTTGAAACATTGTTGGTGTCATGTTTTTCCCACCTGATTAGCCATTGGGTCTCCTTTCATAGCATACTAATCTCCTCCCAACTGACCACCCTCATTTGTTTAATCCCAATACTAGCCATAGAATCAGCCAATGAGTTACCTTTCCTATAGGTATGGGAAATGATCGTTCCTAGAAGTTGTTGAGCATCTCCCAAATTTCCACTATGATGTTGGTCACCTGCCACCTCGCATTCGACCTTCAATTGACAGCCTCCATAATAAATTTGGAATCCCCCTCGATCATTAGCAACCTAATATTCTTGTAGATGGCAAATTTTATACCCCATAGAAGCATTGTGCCTTTAGCTTGGTTAACATTACTATTTTTGAGCAGCCCAGAATAAGCCAAAAGACAAGAAACATTGTGTTCCCTTAGCACTTCACCCCCACCCTGGGCAAGGTTATTCACCACCCCATCAAAGTTTAATTTGATCCAGCCAACAGGCAGAGCAATCCAGCAAGCAGTATTCCGAGCCATCAACCTGGAGTTGTCGAGTCTACCAGGTGAATCTGACCAATAAGTTCCAATTGTCAGTCATTTTGATCTCCTAGGATGAAGGGAGAGCAGAGGGAAGTTTCCAATTATCTGAGGTAGAATTCTCACATAGGAGCTTCGTGCCTTGATGGAGACATGCCTCAAGCGGGGAATCAATCTCCCTGAAGATCCTGTAGTTCCATTCTTTCTGAATAGTCCAGCAAATGTGCGGGGGGAGAAGGTTCCATAGGAGCTAGAGGAGAGGGTGATTGGAAGGGGATTGCAAAATAGTGAACTGGTGGACCCCCTCTTCAAGGGCCCAGGGGATCCCCAGTTTTCCAATAACTCCCTGCCAAATACTAGCAAAGTATTCGCAGTGTATGAATAGGTGGTTCACAGTTTCCTCCTCTTTTTTGCAGAGGACACATCTGTTGGTCAGGGAAAACCATCATCTAATAAGGTTGTCATGGGTTAGAACTTTTCCATGCATAAGCATCCACCAGAAGAAGTTGATTTTCGGAGTAAGGTGACGGATCCACACATTCTTCCATTCTCTAGGGTTATTCTCCTCCTTCAAAAGCAAGTTGTAAGCACTCTTGACCGAGAAGGTTCCCACTTGGCTGGGGGCCCAAATGATAGAGTCCTGGCCAATAATTCCATGAATTTTGACATTTCCCAAAATTTCCATAAGCTCATTAGCCAAGTGTTCCAAATCATATCTATTCCTGACCAAAATAGCAACATTTTTCCATCGCCCTCCAGTCATGTAGTTGTAAGTTTTGTCACCAAGGATAGGCCTGATGTAGGTCATAAGGGGACCACACTGTCCAGCCAAGGTAGTGTAATTCTAAATCCATGAGTCATGCCAGAATTAGATGGATTGCCCATTCTCGAGTTGCCAGAAGACACCCTTAGAAAGCATGGTTTTGCATTTGCAAATATTTATCCAAAGTTTGGAACCCTGGGAAAGGACATTGTCCTAGTACATTAACCCATAAGGGAGCCCTTGAAGGTACTTGGCTTCCATAATTATAAACTAATCCTCTTTTCTTTCTATAAGCTTCCAAGAAACTTTAGTGGTGAGGGCCTTGTTGAGCATGCCAATTCACCTAAGACCAAGACCGCCCAGTCTTTTAGGAAGACACATAGTTTCCCAATTGACAAGGGACATCCTCCTTTTCTCTTCAAAGCCAGTCCATAGAAAAGTTCTTTGGATCTTTTCCAATCTATTAGCCATATATCTTTTGATCTTGAAGAGGGACAAAAAGTAAATTGGTATCCCCTGGAGAGTAGAAGCCACCAGTTGGAGTTTCCAAGTATTGCTTAGGATCTTCACTTTCCGGCCAACAAGTTTTCGCTGGGTTCTTTCCAGGTTGGAGTTCCATAATTCTTGACAGACATATTTGATAGTGAGAGGGAGGCCTAGGTAGGTGGAGGGGAGTGAAGCCGACTGATAGCCCATTATTTGAAGCACTTTGGTTTGGGTCTCAATACGGGTGTTGAAGAAGAAAAGTCTTCATTTCTGGTAGTTGATGCACTATCCTGAGGCCATTGCCTAATTATCCAATATGTTCTTCCATTGTCTAGCTTCAATAACTGACGAGTACCCAAAGAGGAAAGTATCATCCACAAATTGTTCTAGAACAACTTGTTGAAGAGTGGAAGTTGGTTTTACTCCTTTTATTCTTCCCATGGAAGAGAGCATAGTCAGATTCCTTCTAAGGACTTCAGCCACCATAATGAATAGATAAGGGGAGAGGGGTTCACCCTGTCTAAGACCTTTTTCAGGTTGAAAGAAGGCCCCTAGGGGGCCATTGACCAACACAGAGAAACTAACGGTTTGTGTACACTCTTGGCTAATGAAAATAACCTAATCATTAAAGCCCATTCTACAAAAAAAAATTAGGAGAAAGGACCAATTAACTTTGTCATAAGCCTTAGAGATATCAAGTTTGAAAGCCATACCTAGTGCTTTGCTCCTGTCCATGGAGTGGATAATTTCATGTGTGGATATGGCAGCATCCAGCATTTGTCTTCCCTGCACAAAACCTTTCTAAGTAGGGTTGATCAGTTTGTCAAGAAGGGGCTTCAGTCTATTAACTAGAATCTTAGTGAGGATCTTATAGAAAGTATTACACAGACTGATATGCCTGAAGTCTAGCATAGAGGTAGGGTTTTCATTCTTAGGGACTAACACAATATAAGTCTTGTTGTGGTGTTTTAGCAGCCTTCCCATTCTGAAGAAATCTATGGTAGCACGGGAAACTTCGAGACCAACAATATCCTAATATTCTTGAAAGAAGGTGGGCGGGAAACCATCAGGTCCCAATGCTTTATAGGCACCCATTGCAAAGGCAGCCTCTTTGACTTCCTCATTAGAAACTTGCCCCATGAGGCAATCATTGTCAATGTGAGTAACAACACATTGGATGTGTTCAACAAGCTAATCCTAGATGTTGGATGGGTACATGTGTCTAGCATTAGAGTATAACCCCATGAAGTAACTGGCCGCAACATGGCTAATTTTGTACTTCTTAGTAACTTCATTCCCTCTATCATCCCTAATTATGTTTATTGTATTTCTTCTTTTGTGGTTGCTAGCAGATCTATGAAAGAAGGCCATATTTTTGTATCCTTCAGTAAGCCACTGGATCCTGGATCTCTATTTCCAGTAGATTTCTTCCCTTCTTAGGGCTTCCTGCCACTTGTGTCTAGCCTTTTCCTTCTCCATTTGAAGCTAGGGGTTGATATTTCCAGCAGCAAGCAAGGTCTAGAGGGAATCCAAAGTCCCCGTAAGCTCTTTCTTCTCCTTGTAGAAGTCACAAAAAGTATGTTTGCTCCAAGCTTTAACCTCTCTTGATGATTTCTAACTTTTGAGAAATTATGAACTTTGTAGTACCCTTAATAGAGGTAGCCCACACGGATTTCACTTGGTCTCTAAACAAGAGGTGGGAGCACCACGTAATCTCAAATCTGAAGGGAGTCGGACCAATCCTAGGGGAGTCTAGCCAGTATAGGAGGAGGGGGTTATGATCAGAGGTAATTTTAAGGAGGTAAGACATAGTGGAGGTTAAGCACAAGTCCCTGGAGGAGGTGGCCAAAACCCGCTCCAGACGCACTTGGATGAGATGGGAGCCTTTCCTATTGTTGAGACCTCTAACATTCTAAGAAAGAAAAATCATTTCTTATTTTAAAAGCTTGTTTCTAAGGTTTTCTACCTACCTGCTGCAACCTCCCTTGTAGCCCCTCTTGATCTCCTAGCACGTTCTGATAGCCTCCCTTTGGGTCTTTCGAAACACTCATCTGCTTTCTTGGACTTGGGTTTCTTCTTCTAAGTTTTCCATTCACCATCATCCTCTCCACAATGCTCTTCACCCAAGGAGCTAGGTGAGGGGGGTTAGTTCTTCTCCTCCAGCTGAGGGGGGAGCTTTGTAGCAGTCATAGGAGACTTTAGTGCGAGGGAGACCACAATGGCAGGTTGCTCCATCTCACCAGGATAACCACACTTGGCATCAGGGAAATCATCAGAGGATTCAAAGGATCCACCGTCACCACCACAGGGGGGCATTTAGTCTCCTTAGGCTCAGGGAGCACCACATTTTTCTCCAAATGGGAAACAATCTCCCCCTCTTCCAGCTCTGGGTTTTCCAGCTCTAGGTTTTCCAGTACTTTAGCCACTAGGGGAACTGGTATTTTCCATCTCTACCCTTGTATTCATGGGAGAGTTCCCGGAGGTGCCCTTATCCTTACTTTTAATCTTTGCTTCATGTAGAGAGGATTTGCGTGATTCGCTAGTGTGGCCCCTGGATTCACATTTCTAGCATAAGAGAGTAGCATTCTCATACACCAGAGCTTGGGTCCATCTACCCATCTTAGATTTCAAGATCACAAAGTTGGGGATGGTTTTGTTAAGGGTGACATTAACACAAAATCTCACAAAAACCAACCTAGACTTAGAGTGGGTCACCTAATCTATCGTAATAAAGGTGCCAAAGGAGTCACCAATCCACTTGAACACTTGTTCATCCCAGTATTCCAGCGAAAGTCCTGGGAGGTGCACCCAAACTAGCGCCATCTTACTCAGCTCAGTCACAGGATTGAACCTGGGTTTCCACTTTGCCAGAGCCAAAAAGTGCTTACCATAGACCCACAAGCCCGACAGAACAGACGCTAGATCCTCCAGAGTGTTGAACTTGAAGACGAAGAGCCTGCCAGGCATGGTTGAGACTAAGACATACCCCTTGATCTTCCATTGAATAGCTACCCATTTTCTGACCATTTAAATGGTGGGTTGAAAGTTGAAGAAATGACCCACCAGCACCAACTGAAAATCAGCCATAGTCTTGTTTACCACAGAATCAGGGAGCAAGAGTTTAGCACCTTCCTTAGTTTGGATGAAGTCAACCATGAGTGATTCCATAGATTTCTGAGCCTCACCAACAAGAGCACCTATCCAATTAGTTCTTGGCAGGGATGAAGAGGCAGCGATAGAAGAGGACGCCCTGTGGGATCCATCCGTTGACTCAAGCACAGTCTGCCCCATGCCAGGGGTAGCAGTCTCAGGACCAACATGGGGTCCAGCTTGGGGACCTGCAAGGGAGGAAGATTCCCCCTAGGGGAAGCAGGCATGGAAATCAAAAGTTTGAATTCGGAGGTTGGGCGAGAAGTTGCAGAGCTCTTTCCTATGTTGCAATTCAGACAATGTTATATATATGAATATGAATTATATATATTGTTTTATATTAATTATAAGAAGTTCAAAATATAAGAGTTTCACGGAGAAGTACAAAAATTAGTTCTATTATTTCTGATTATATAATTTATTATTATACTTTTCATTAGTCTATTTATCTTATTATCTCATTCAGGTATGAAATGTTGCCACCTTTTAGGTTTAGTTTGGTTACTAGAATTAAAGAAGTTTTAAATCTAGAAAATAGTTTTTGGAATATTGCTGAAATAGTTTGGTTCACCTAAAATTCACTTGGAATTCATAATGAGATGGAAAATGTTGTTTGCATATAGATTTCAAAATATTATGAATTTTTCTTTACCCCCAATTCCCATTTAAGTGGAATTGGAATTGATTTTCCAATTCCACCTATTTAGATGGAAGATTCAAATGTTTGTTATGGTAATTCTGGGATTTGACAATTTCAATTCCAGCTTAATTTCAGTGTACACACAGGCCCTTATGGAATTAGAAGTTGTACTATTAAAGACATGTGATTATAATTTATAGTAATTACAATTTGTACCCACAAGATGCATGTAAAAGCTAACAATTATTAGTATAAGACTCTTATATTATATTTTGCGAAATCAAATAAACTATATATAAATTGCATGTAAAAGTTGGCAATTATTAGTATAAGAGTCTAGAATTAGATTTTTTGGAATAAAATGAATTATTAATAAATGTATAAATAAATAAATATTATCATCTTATAAAAAAAATTATTGTAGAATTAATGGGTTATGATTTATGCAAATTATGATCCAAAAATCATCTTATAAAAAAAATTATTACAACATGAATGCATTATGATTTATGCAAATTGTGATCCAAAATATTATTACAATCTAATGGCATATGCTGAATTTTTTGAAATCAATAATCTTCTCACATTTAAAATGATATTGGTTGTAATTTAACATTTTCATTTGTAAGTAATCCATAAAAGTGAAATATTAAAAAGTTGATTGTTTAACTATATTATGAGCAATGAAGAAGAGGTTGAAATTTCCTTTTGAATACCTTTAGAGTTCTTATGAGAGGTTGTATTTTTAAAGAGGTTGTATTTTTATTTATTTAAAGAGGTTGTATTTTTATTTACTGTTGAGACTTCAACTTCATAAAAAATCATTAAAGTTTACTTATATTTGTATAGGAGATTTCTTGTTAAAAGAGCCACGCATATTTTACATTTGAAAGGAAAAATGATACATATTTAGATTCATTAGTTAATAGACAAAAAAATAAATAAAGAAAGTCTATATTATGTTTGATTAGAATTAGATGGACTAGAATAAATTTAATAAACTCATATTATACAATAAGTAAAATTATTCTACAAACCATAATGAATAAAGATAGATAATTTTTACATGAAAGATGTTCTTATATGAAATGGACAACCTTCTTTGAATGATCAACTCTTGAGAATGCTCTTTAGGCAATGCAAGACGATTGAACACTTTTCAGCCTTCGATTTTCTAATAATTTTCTTTTGTGTTTTCTGTTTGACTTTATTTTTTTATTTTTTCTAGATTCATTTTATTACCGTCTGTAAACTGGAATTTGACGGTCACCCTTACTTGTCATACGATTTATTTATGAGGGTAAATGATGATTTTAATTTTATGTTTTAAGAAAAATATTGAGTGGGAATTTGTTTAGTATAGAAATATTTTAAATTTAAATTTTTTCATCAATATAATTATAATACATTATTAAACAATATACATAGAAACTTCTATTTATGATAAAATGTATATAAAATTAAAATAATTATAAATGCGGAAAATTGAAATAAATTAAAAGAGTTTCTAAATTCATATATTTTATTTTTCAAAAATTATATATATATATATATATATATATATATATATATATATATATATATATATATATATATATATATATATATATATATATACAATAAATGATATAAAAATATGTATATTTAAATTAATAAAATAAATTTTTATATCATATATTCTATTTCAAAAATATTCTAAACATATAATAATCATAATAGAAACATATATTATAAAATAACATAATTTATCATACATATTAGAAAATTAAATATATTTATTGACCATTAATTAATAAATTTATATGTCATATTTATTGTTTTGCCTTATCAATTGATACAGTAAAATTACAGTTTAAAAGTACAAAAATGAACACATCTGTGGGTGTCATGTTTGACACTCCCCTTGCTGGTAATTCCTAAAATTTCTAAAATGGTGACCATTCTTGTTGCTCCCATTGTCCCATGAATATTATTTTTCCTGCTTATATTTAAGCAGCTTAAAATTATACAAATGTTGTAAGTTCAAATTTGACCTCAAACCTATTAACAAAATTTTCCCTTTTTTCCTAGAAAAAGAAGAAATCTCTAGTTCAACAATTATATCGAGAAAGTTCACTTTTATGATCATTATAACAAGGATGGCAATTGATGTGGCAATAGTATTATTTAGTTTTGGTGTCCCACTCTGTGTGGCAATTATTTATCTTCCATGGGCCCTAAGTTCTGATGATTTACCTCCACTGCACGTGTAAGACCAAATGATGGCTCTATCATTCAATAGTAGTGCTTAGATTTGTCTAAAACCTTGTGAAGCAATTTCCTCCAACCTCAGTCACATAGCTTTTTAGTCAACTTTAAGGACTTAAATCTCTACCTTTAAAAGAATTCAAGCACAACAACATATTTACTAACTAATAGACAACTCCAAAATTACAAGAAAAAATAGGCTTCAATCTATCAATGACTTATATCCAATAGAATGCATTTTGTTGTGTTTCCATGAATGGAACTGATGCCCATAGAAATATGGTAAGCAGGCTGCATTTAGCTACTACAAATCACCTGAGTTGTCTCACATAAGCTTTAGCCTCTAAGTATCACAGCTGCAAATAAGGACTGATTTTTTTTTTTGTTGATTACTTTGACGATGCCCGAGTCTCCAACAAAGTAGACAACCCAAATTGTTTGTGCATCACTTTGAGGATATCTGAGTCTCCAACAAAATAGAGAATCTTCAGGGCTATATAATAAGCTACAACTATAGTATTGACTTGCGGCCAAGAAATTTTGCTGCTTAAATCTGATTTTAAGTAGAAGCTTTACTTTAGAAAATTAAAGCTTATGTATCTATATAGTATATGCATATATATGAAGATAAATTGTGTAGCTACATCATATCATTTCTCTTTGAATAAGCATTACACTTTGAAAAGAAGAAGTATGAATAGGTCTATACCTGTAAATAAACAATGGGATTTCAAAATAAAATCTTTACTTTAAATACACTAAAATAGGTTGAAGCTTATGTATCTGTATCCCATATGACTATATATGAAGATATATTGTGTAGCTATATCATATCATTTCTCTTGAAATAAGCATTTTCAAACTTTCTCTTGAAATAAGCATTATAGTTTCAAAAGAACCAGTAAATAAATATTAGGTTTGGAAAATATTTATAATTTGCATTTCATATGAAATATATTTACATTTGTTGCCTACTTTAAATTTTGCACCACTACTATGCTCTCTATGCTCTCTATGTTAATGAAATCAACATGGAACGATGAACAGACATCGCAAACTATAATGAACAAAATAAATATAAATTATAAAAAGATAAACTACTCAATCAATTTTTTAGGGTTTGTCTTGTGAAACCCTCTCGAAAAATAAATGAATTTATTGAATCCATTATTCCATATTCAATATGTATGCACCCTAAAATGGTCGCCTAAACTTTGGGCCCCCATTCAACAATTTGTCAAATTCCTGAATCAATATTTTCAAATATCAACAATATCAATTATATCAATTTTCTTGATCAAATGATAATCAATTCGATATTTCCTAAGGTTTGAGCCTTATTTAATTTAAGAGAAATAAAAATAAAAATCTTATTTAATTAAGAGAACATGCTCCTTTTAATTAATTAAAAATCTCTTTTAATTAAATAATAAAATCAGTTTCTCCTAAGCTTTTATTTAATTAAAAAGAATATTTCCTCCCCTTTTATTTAAATAAAAAATCTCCACTTTTCTTCTTATCCTATGTTGCACAAATAAAGCATTATTCTTATTTTATAAAAATGAAAAAAATATTTTTTATCTTATGTGGGACACAAAAGTCAACTCTTATTTTCCTATTGGAGGATATTTGTGCACAAGGATCAAGCTTCCATTTTTCTCCACCGTTGATTAAGTCTTTTGCCTCTTAATCACAATGGTTCATTCTTTTTCACTTCCTATAAAAGAAGAACTCTCTTCTTCATTTTCATATCTTAGATTTTTATGCTAATGTTATGCTGCAGGTTTTCTAGGTCATTTGGAGCTTTTTGAAGACATTCTTGCATTCAAACTTTGAAGACATTGTTGTTGCATTTTATTTAGCTTGTTTTCTTACATCATAGTTGCATGATAATGGCATTTTTAGTATAGATTTCCTTTCATAGCATAACTTGCATCTTTCATTCTCATAGATTAGTTTGCATTACATTGCATCCATATTGATTTCATTGGAGATATTGGCATTGTTGCCCTTGTCTTTGATTTGAAATTTTTCATTGTGTGGTTGACTAGCAAGGTCATGAGTTTATAGCTCTAGCTGAGAGCAATTTTACAAATCTTGCAACTCCATGCATAAAGAGCTATGGATCAATTTGTGAGGGCTCATTATTGAGTTTTCTTGCATGTAAGGATTCATAGAAGTGTGAAAATATTTTAGCACACATTTTTTGGTGCCCACCATGGGGCAACCCACCTCTTGCATGATGGTTTTGATTATTTTTGGAGCTAACCCTTGTGCAGATTTGTTTGGAGATGAAAAACCTTAGATTTGAAAGATTTGATCATATCTCCCAAACGCCTTAGTATTTTGGTCTAAAAAAAAATTTTTAAGTTGGCGACATATCAGAGAAGCTCCAAAACAAATTTCAGAATTTTTGGAGATGATTTGTATTTTTTATTATTTTTTCTTGATTTTTCATAAAAAATTGATTTTTGGTGCAAATCAGCATATTTTTCAAAAAATTTTACATTCTGGAAAGGTCTTGGAATTCTATAGGGGGTCCATTCACTATGTTTTTAATTTAGAAATCATATCATAGCTCATTTGGTCAATTTATAAAAATTAATCTATTTTAATAAAATGGGTCTCTAGGGCACAAATGAAGAGATTTTTCTAAAATTTTTACATTTTTGGAAAGCTCTCTATTTTTTGATAGAGGTCTCTTTTCTGCATTTTGGGTTTAGGGTCCGAATTCATGTGGTAAAAATCAAATCTTGTTGACTAGGTCAAATGCAAAAAAAATAAAAGTTTGTGATGGGTATGCACTTATTTTTCATTGTTCAATGCATGATATGAGTTATCATTTGGATTATTTACTGGTTATCATTGCTCCTAACAATTGATTTTCAGATCTAACCCTAGGGTTTGCATAAGTTGGATATACATTGCATATCTTGTTTGCTTATTTTCTTGTCTTGTTCATTTGAAGGTGCTCTTGCTTTCATGGAAAATGCTTAAAACAAAGCGTTGGACTTGAGGTACTTTGTTCCATCTCTACAACATTTAGATTTGAAGATTAAAATTTAACCTCTCATGTGTTTGGCTTGAGTGTTTTACATGCTTTCATAAAATACATTTCAATTGATGCTTTTAATGGGAAATGAATGAACATAGATTTGCTTTCATACAAGTTTGTGTAAGTGAATGCTTGTGTTTCAACCTTAAGTAATTCTTGGTTCTAATATCAAATATCTCATTGAGTGATTGACGGCATGGATTCATTCTTTGTTTACATAGGGAGTTAAATGCACCACTTTGTGGACTCACTCTATGTTTACTTGAAAAGTTAAATATTCCATTGTTCAACCCTTTTTCATTTGTAAGTAGTATTGATTAGCAGTCTTAGATTACTTGTGATTGATCTAGATTGCTATCTTAGGTTATTGGACTCGCTAATCCGCCGGCCCCTCGTTTCTACCCCGTGGTTGCAAGATCAGCACCACATTAAAGGGGAGGGGTCTATAGGAAAGAAGCGTTAATTGCTCCACTAGGCAACCCTTTTGTGCTTTTTGGAACTCACTTATTTTCTAAGGTGTGGACTCACTTTGAGTTGATGTGAGGAGTTAAATGTTCTACTTTTGGACTCACTTTGAGTTGGTGTGAAGAGTTAAATTTTCCACTTTTGAACTCACTTTAAGTTGGTGTAAAAAGTTAAATGTTCCACTTTTGGACTCACTTTGAGTTGGTGTGAAGAGTTAAATGTTCCACTTTTGGACTCACTTTGAGTTTGTGTGAAGGGTTAAGTGTTCCACTTTTTGGACTCACTTCACATTCTCTTGAAGGGTTAAATGTTCCACTTTTGGCCTCACTTCACATTCTCTTGAAGGGTTAAATGTTCCACTTTTGGACTCGCTTCACATTCTCTTGAAGGGTTAAATGTTCCACTTTTGGACTCGCTTCACATTATCATAAAGGGTTAAATGTTCCACTTTTGGACTCGCTTCGCATTAACTTGAAGGGTTAAGTGTCCCACTTTTGGACTCACTTCGCATTTACTTGAAGAGTTAAGTGTTCCACCTTTAGTGCTCTAAATACTTTTGATAGTGAATTACTTAGTTTTTATTTCTAGAAGGCCTGCTTGGGGACACACCACCTCAAGGGACGACCTTAACTCCTGTGTTCTGGTGGAGTATAAATATTGGGAGGTGAATCGAAAGACACCTCTCTTGGAAATTGAGTTTGATATCACTCTTGGCTAAGCCTCAAAGAACTTTATACCTTTGAGAAGTGAAGGAGGAGATTTGGGTTACCGTCTCCCCTCAGCTGTGTGATTTTGGATTCTTCTCATCTACGGATTTGGGCCTCACGTACCTTGTGTATATCGAGGACTCCTTTTAGAAAGCCACGTATATCCTTGTAGATAGCTTGTTAAGGTGTTGTTGTGTTTTATGTGTCTGCTAAAATATTTTCAAGAACATACACAAGTAAAGTCTTTAGGGAAAATAATACTAAGTCACTATCTCTGTTCATGCGCAAGGTTGCTTTGTCCCTTGCCCATTGCTTGAAGACTATTTTCATGAACTCCCTGGTTGATGTTCTATGTGCTTGATCATCATTGCGAAATCTTTTGAAAAATCTAATTGAAATACTGAAACTGAGTTCCATCCTAGTGGGTTCTCCTTAGAAGCTTGGTCTTCCTTGGTTAGTCTAGATCTCAAATCCTAGGTGCTATCATGTTGCTCAACATCTCAATGAACGTTATGGTATCAATTGCATAAGATGACTCTTAGTCTTCTTCTTTCTTCTCCATTTCCCATGTTCTTCTAAAGTCTTCTATTCCCATGGGAAATTTTTCTTCTTCTTCTTCTTGATTCTTTTCCTCTTACTATCTAGTCTACCTTCTTCTATTCATCTATTCATTTCTTCCATGTTTAATTCCTCCTCTTCTATAACCATGAATCTTGACTATCTAGTTTTGGAACCTTTATTAAAAATAGATGATCTTGAGCTCATTGATGTATTTGAAAAGTGTTGTTCCTCCAAAATTCTCATGAGTGACGAATTTATGATAAAAATAAAAGAAAAATCGATTAAATCAGATGCCTTTGCTAGAATCATACTCATGATCTCATCCAAATATTCTTCATCTTCTAAATCTTCTCATCATTCATCGCATTATAAATCTTATCACGATTCTTTTAAACATTATTCACATTCTTCATCTTCTAAATCTTATCACAATTCTTCTAAACGTTACTGGCATTTTTCATCTTCCAAATCTTATCATGACTCTTCTAAACATTATTCAAATTCTTCATTATCCAAGTCCTCTTCCTACACTAAGTCTTCAATTTCCTCTTCTTCACGATCTCGTTCTTCTTCTACTTCTCCCAAGAATTTTCCTTCTCTTCACAAGACATACCATAATGAGCAACGTGATAGTCCTTATGATACCTCTTCCACGAAGAGTGACGCACCCACCTATGATGACTATGATGACTATGATGATGGACAACGTGATGATACCTATGACACCTCTATTCGTAAGAGTCCTCCTAGTCGTGTCCTTGTGCTTATTGGAAATGGGTCCTGATATTGGAAAGATCGTGATGGTGATCCGTATGATTCAGATTTTGAAAGAAACTTTGATGAGTTTTGTGAACAATACCTTGATTATAATCCAGCTACTACTGGTGAGGAATATAAAATGCACCATGCTAATTTGAAATGTAAATATTATAAGAATCCTTCCTCTAAGAACATTCATGCTGAAAATAAAGATTGCACTCTCAAGCAAGATCATGTTAATGCTAAACCTTTCTCTTGTGATGGTTCCCTTCCATCCTCTACTTCCTCCAATACCCACACACTTCCTAAAGCTTCCGAGTCTTCCAAACCTTTCACAAATCCTTCATCCAACAAAGATCCTAATGCTTTTCATGCAGTTCCCTATAATTATCCTCAAGGGCTACCTCTTAAAGATACTCAAGCTAACCTTCACTTGGCTGCAAATACTTTAAATAATGTTGAACCTGAAGAGCCTAAGTCTTCATGCGTTATAATGCTTACTTTAGTTAGTCCTTCACCATCTCTTCCAAAGTCTTCCATACAATCTCAACCTGCTTCCTTGTCCTTAGAAGTGGCTCCATGTCAAGAGGACTCTAAAAATGATAAAGAAAAGAACATAAAGAAAGATCAAGATCAAGAACCCTCCATATCATCCAATTCTTTTCATGATATCTCTCATTCGTTTCATGGTTTTTGTGATCTTTTACGCCCTTCCTCATTCATTCCACCATGTTTTAAGTCTTCTCCTAAGCAAGATCAAGCTACTACTTACACCGTTGAGCTTATTTCTAATAAAAATAACCTTATTACAATTGCACTCTCTAAATATGAGACTTCCATTAAGGTTATTGAAAATGATGTTGTTACTTCTAATGATAAGCCTATTGAAAATTTATAAAAAAATGATGTGCTTATGCTATCCAAAGCTCCTTGTCAAGATCAAAGTCTTCCATCTTCTTGTTCTATCACTCCATGTTCACTTCCACTTTCTACTCTTCCTAAGTCTTTGCAAGCTTTGAATGATCCTATAAAAGAAAGTGCTCCTATTCAAGATGTGTGCAATCCTATTGAAAATCCTAATGCTCACTCTAAAAATGTTGATATCCTTGGTTGTCATATAGATGTTGATGAACTTATTGATTATCCTTTTGCATCTTCCACTTCCATCCTTGGACCTCCTCCACCAATACTAAGGGCTTCATGTTTGCCTTCCATCTTGGGTCCTTATGTCCCTTTACTTTCCTCTCCTAATTCTCCTAATTTGTCATCCATCTTGGGTCCTTACGTCCCTCCATCTCCTATCTTTTCTCAAGATCAACATAGATACATACCCTTGAATTCTTTTCATCCATCCACCCATCTAAACCAGTCATATCATCCTTCTTCTTCCATAAGTCCTAAGTCTTTTGGAAGTAACTTGAATGTTCAATACAAGAAAAAGAAGAAATACAAGAATCCATCAAAAAAAGAAGATCACCATGTCCCCTCTAATCGACATGGAGGTATAAAGTCAAAAGAGATATCCAAGAAGAAAACTACAAGACAAGTATGGGTTCCAAAATCCATCATTCAAGATATTCTCTCTAAGACATCAAAAAGAAATAAAAAGCCTAAGGCTATATGGATTCCAAAGTCTCTCTTTAAAGAGTCACATGTTGAACAACAAGTGAAGTTGACATTTAAGCTTCCAAAGGCTTCCACTTCATCTTCTTCCAAAAACATTCTTCCATTCCATGCACCTAAACTGCAACCTCTACTAAACATTCACCATATTCCTTCTCCTATTTTTTTATTCACGTTTCCTCCACCCTCTCGCCACCCTTCAAGGTGTGTGTTGATATTAATCTTGTCTTCCTTTCCATCTACCCTTTCACAATCCTTACATTCATTATCCTTCTACCTTCTATCATTTTTCCTCATTTGCCTATTCCTCCTATCTTCCAACCTCACTCGCTTTACATAAAACCTTATCCTCCATTTTTCTCTTCCATCTTCCTTTCCCTATCAGCATTTTTGAGCATATCATTTTGAATCCTTGGCATATTAAGGTTTATCCTTTCAAGAAGCACTATCTAAAAGGCTTGCCTTCTTCCAAAAAATTATAAAATTCAAAAAAATAGAAAAAAATTTAAAAATGAAAATTCAAAAAGAAAAAAATGAAAAAAATTGAAAATGTGTCATGGTGAAAACCTGGAAACAGGCACCTTGGTAGCAAAAGTAAAGAGAAATAAATTCGTCCTATGGTGAAAACCACTCCCTTGTGGCACTTTGGATAAGTACCATGATGAAAACCTGGCAATCAGGCATCATGCGTAGTTCTTCTACATATTTCATCCATTTCATCTTCGCTCTTTGATTTTGACAATGTTGACCTATGCACGAACATTTAGCTATCTTGTGAGCTATCTTATGATGATCTTGCTTTCATTCCATTCACGTTTAGCCTTCATATCTACTTTTCTCCATTCATTCTAGCCTTTCGCTATCATTTTCTCCTTTGGTCTTGATCTAATAAAAAAGAGTAAAAAATGATGCTATGAAGCCTCTTGACGTATCTATTCCTTTGGATTGCATCCTTTCCTTCTTTTGCATTATGCTTTTGAGGCTTATCCTATGCTAGTCTTTCATTGCTTTTTCAAATGTGCTTTACATGACAATTTTTTTCCCTAGCTTGGGTACTCTTGAGGAGTTTTCCTTTGAGGATGTCTTCCCTTCACTCTCCTTCATTCTCATGTCTTCCATCTCTTCCATTAGCTTGCTTATCCATCTTATCCTCCACATTACTAGATATTGGGACTACACGATGTGATCTTGCTCATGAGTTTGATGCCCATTCTGTCTAGGGGCATCCTTTGTACATATCTTATTGATCCTGAAAAAAAATTTAAAAAAATTGATATATGATGCTGAAAAAATCTTAAAAAGTATAAAAAGTCCTGAAAAAATATTAAAAAATCAAAAAATTTACAAATTCAAAAAAAAATAGAAAAAGTGCCTTGGTGAAAACTTGGTAACAGGTGCCTTGGTAGTAAAAAATGAAAAATAAACAATAAAAAATTACAATAAAAATTCGAGTGGTGAAAACTTGGAAACAGGCGCTACTTGAGGCCTTTGCACCCCTATTTGTTAGCATGCGTCCTTGACACTGAACCTTTCTCCATCATGACTTGACCTTGTTGCCTCGGTCTGGAATTGGTCTTTATTTTTGTCTAGGGGGCATAACTATCAGCATTGGTCCTTTAGGTGTGTTTGTCTCTTGGGGCATTTCACAACAAGTATTTTTCAACACCACCCCAAATAGTGTTTTTCAACACTACCCTTGCGTCGAGTGTTTCTTAACACTTAACAGATGTCTTACCCAATAGTCTAAGTTTGATGCGATATTTCTCATTTGCAGATGCGATAACTAAAGTTTGACTCTATGACCAACACACACGCACTTAAACAATCAACTCGCTTAAGATATGTTGACTTTATTTTTCTTTGTGTGTTGTTTATGAATATTTATTTGATGAGTGGTCTCTCCCTGAGAAGTTTTCGATGATGCATAGCTAGAAGACTGAGGGAATGAGAATATGTTTTATTTATTTATCTGCTTGTGGGTATATTTTGTTGGTCCTACCTATCATGAGCATTTATGCTGGTCTTACTTGACACTATGGATTGACAAGGTATTATCCTTGACTGTTTTGCGAGTGCATGCTTCAAGTTATCCTGACTTTCATGTGTCTTGATACAAGCATAATCTCGCCATATCAAACTTAGGTAATCTCACTGCATTAGTCATCTTGACCTCCATGTCTTTGATGCCTAGGTGAGATTTCCACAGTTCTATCTAATAAAGATCATATTCATATCCACATAGTGATGCTAGTGTGCATTGTATGATCTTACGACGCTACCAATAACGCTCGATGATGATAATTAGATTTCTATAGGCGTTGTGACCTTGCAAGTCAACCTCTTTCATAGTAGCTTGCATTCTTAGGTTCATCATAGTTTAGTTTTTGCATCTTGCATATGGAGAGAGCTCTTCTTTTTATCATCTACGGACTAGTTGGTCAACTGTGCTCATTTTCTGATTCTTCTTGATCATATCTTTCATTTCTAATCTTTCATATCACATCATTTTCTATCCATTTTCAGACTCGAAATCAAAATTTGAGTCGCATTTCTAAGTTTTCTCATTCTTCTACACAGTTGACTGACCTTTTGAGGCATAATTCTTTGATCTTTGATAGAATTTCTTCCTTTCCATGTCTTCCAAACTTCTAGTCTTTCATTCACCCCTTTTGCTTGCTCTCTCTAAGGTTTGACTTAATCTTTATCCTATATCTTTCCCAGTCAAACCTAGTCAACTTGGGGCATATCTTCACTGTTTGATGGTTATCCTATCATGCTCCATCTTTCGATTATGATTTATTGTGACTTGATCAAGTTTATCAATTTGCTGCTTCTCCTCTACCTGATTTCGATTTCGATTCCGAGGGGGCAGTACCTATCAGCTTTAATTTTTTATTCAACTTTATCATTCAGCTCAGCTTGAGATTCTTATTTTGAGACTTGATTATCACCTAGCAGTGATGGTGGTGATTTTGTCTTTCAGTTTTTATCTCCTATTTTTTAGACTTGATTATTGCCTAGCAGCGACGGCGATAGTTTTGTCTAAGGCTTGATTTGCACCTAGCAATGACGGTGTTGGTCTTGTCTTTCAACTGTTGTCTATGTTTGTCCGGATGTGATCCCAAATCGATCTCACATTGCAACTTCATTCTTTGACTACATGTGTTCCCAGATCTATCACACATTAGTCAAAGAGGGGCAAATGTATGCACCCTAAAATGGTCACCTAGACTTTGGGCCCCCATTCAACAATTTGTCAAATCCCTGAATCAATATTTTCAAATATCAACAATATCAATTATATCAATTTCATTGATCAAATGATAATCAATTTGATATTTCTTAAAGTTTGAGCCTTATTTAATTTAAGAGAAATAAAAATAAAAATCTTATTTAATTAAGAGAACATGCTCCTTTTAATTAATTAAAAATCTCTTTTAATTAAATAATAAAATCACTTTATCCTAAGCCTTTATTTAATTAAAAGGAATATTTCCTCCCCTTTTATTTAAATAAAAAATCTTCACTTTTCTTCTTATCCTATGTTGCACAAATAAAGCATTATTCTTATTTTATAAAAAGGGAAAAACTACTTTTTGTCTTATGTGGGACACAAAAGTCAACTCCTATTTTTCTATTGGAGGATATTTGTCCACAAGGATCAAGTTTCCATTTTTCTCCACCGTTGATTAAGTCTTTTGCCTCTTAATCACAATGGTCCATTCTTTTTCACTTCCTATAAAAGAAGAGCTCTCTTCTTCATTTTCATATCTTAAATTTTTATGCTAATGTTATGCTGCAAATTTTTTAGGTCATTTAGAGCTTTTTGAAGATATTCTTGCATTCAAGCTTTGAAGACATTGTTGTTGCATTTCATTTAGCTTGTTTTCTTACATCATAGCTGCATGATAATGACATTTTTAGTATAGATTTCCTTTCATAGCATAGCTTGCATCTTTCATTCTCATAGATTAGTTTGCATTACATTGCATCCATATTGATTTTATTGGAGATATTGGAATTGTTTCCCTTGTCTTTGATTTGGAATCTCTCATTGTGTGGTTGACTAGCAAGGTCATGAGTTTATAGCTCTAGCTGAGAGCAATTTTACAAATTTTGCAACTCCATGCATAAAGAGCTATGGATCGATTTGTGAGGGCTAATTCTTCAGTTTTCTTGCATGTAAAGATTCATAGAAGTGTGGTCACATTTTCACCATACACAATAAACCTCATTTTGTGCCTACCTGTATTTTTTCAACTTTTGTAGGCTTCAAACTTGGTCCTCTTTACTAATTTTTATCTCTGACCTATACAGCAAGTAGTGACAGATATAATGGCCTCCATAGATTCTGAACAAGGGGGAAATATGTGAGTTGAAATCCCACTTGTACACTCCATTTAAATGTTCAGACCGTGTCGACATATAAATATTAAAAAAACACTTCTTTTAAAATTCATTGCTAGATGATTTCTTGTAGTACTGCTAGCTATGCTTATGTTGAATGTTTGATTGTGCTATTTATTGATAGCTCTACTTATTCTATTTCTCAAGCAAAAATGGAAAATGTTTTAACTTACCACAATTAACCAAGATAAAGGACTTGCCCAAAGAGTGAATAGTATATGCTATGCTACCATTTTTACTGCCTGCGAACAATCTTCTGAATGTATACATTTTTATGGACAAAACAATCAACTTTTACCTTAACACATGAAAATGACCACACAATAACATACAACGCAACACACGCAAAGATCCTTTCCGCCTTAATGAATTTAGGTAAACTGAGGGTTCAAATAGCAAAACATATGCAAAGAAAGCTATGGTGGATATTCTGAGCATTACAGTAGTTATGGTGGGTTTGCATATTTTTTCCCTCTTTGTGTGTTGCATAGCTATATATATATATATATATATATATATATATATATATATATATACCTATGCATATGTGTGGGCTTTTATCCCCAAAATTGCCCAAAAATTGTCATCTTGATGGCCTGGTTGCTTGATCCTTTTGACTGAAAGTCCTCTTCTGATACCGTCTAGATTTTGCATCGATAGACCAGAGCCACTGAAAAGCTTGGGACCGAAAGCCTATGGCTACCGAAGACTATTCTGATAGACATGGCAAGGTTGAGCCGGCGAGAAGCTTAGCACCGAAGGCCCATAGCCACCGAGGAGTTTTTTGGTAGACATAGGCAAGTCTCAAGGGTTATGCCATTATTCTCTAGAAGACATGGGCAGGTCTCAAGGATTATGTCATTATGTTTTGCCAACAACACGGTGTTCTTCCTCTCATAGAAAACTGCCAAAGATAAGTATATATGCGATAGTGGTTGCCAACATTAATGAATCTGACCGGGGAGTTGTTCTGTGTTCGCATAGGCATGTGCATATTGAATCTTAATCTTCCTTTTGTTACAAAAAAATATGTTTCCTCCCATTTCATTCTATAGGGGTTTGTAGAAAATAGACCAAAGATATTATGCTAAGTTATGTGCTTTATATTTCTATAATTTCTATTTGTTTGGCTCAGTAGGGTTTGCATATTCTATTTATCATTTCTCGCTCTTTTTATTAACATTAGTGCACCGCTACATGTTGCTACATTCAACCTTGCTTTGTAAGAGGTACAATGATTATTTTCCCAGACTACTTCTGGGATGTACTTGATTAATCGCTCTTCCATTTGTATTACAAATATACAAATGTTGTATCTCTAAAATCAAAGGGATTTGGCTTTCTGAAGGCAAATCTAAAATTTAATTTAAAGCAGAGCATCTTACACTTAATTACTTTTTGAAATTTCTCTATAGTGGCTAGTGTATTTACCTGCAACTAATTATAAAACCAACATGAGGTGCAATTGGCACAGTATATTCAGCTTCCATAGCTGATTGGGGTTTCGGATTCGAAAAAGTTCCCTCCAGGAGTGGTGTAGTTAACCAGGTCTTTACAAGTTTTAGATATATCTGATTCTCATCATCTTGATAGATTGCCTCAAGGATTTGCCGTCTTGTCTTCCTTGGAAGAGCTAGATTTAAGAAAATGGATCAACTTGAGGGACCTTCCTCCCTAGTTAGGCCAATTTAATTACTATGCAAGTTGAAATTGATAGTTTGGACAAGCATCAAAACACTAATAGAAACATTCAATGATCTATCTTGCTTGCAAGAAATGGATTCTAAGGATTATTTTAATTTAGTGGGCCTTCCAGGTAGTTTCGGTCAACTCTAGTCTCTCTATTATCTACAATTAAGAGGATGCTCTCAGTAATTTTAATTACCTGAAAGCTTTGGGGAATTCTCTAGCTTGGAGGAGTTGGATTTAAGGTCTTGTAAAAGGCTAAAAAGCGTCACAAATAGCTTCCAAAAATTGAAATCTATGTTTCACGTGCACTTGCAAGGTTGTTCGAAACTAAAAGAAGACATTCCATTTCCATGGAAGAACTTGATTTATTTAAGGTCTTGTAAAAAGATGAAAAGCCTCCTAGATAGGTTCTAGAAAATTAAATCTTTATTTCACATGCACCTATAAGGTTGTTCAGAGCTGAAAGAAGACATTCCATTATCAACAAACATTGTCAATTTATCTTCCATCGAAGAACTTGATTTATTTAAGCTCTTGTAAAAAGTTGAAAAGCCTCCAAGATAGCTTCCAAAAAGTGCATCTGCAAGGTCGTTTGGAGCTAAAAGCAAACATTCCATTATCAACAAAATTGCCAATTTATCTTCCATCGAAGAGTTTGATTTATTTAAGTTCTTCTACGTGAGCTTAAATTACATGGTTGTTAATCAATGATGTCTGAATTACCCCCGAAGTTTGGCAATTTGTAAGTAAAAAAGCAAACTAGACTAGAATATGTTACGTTGCTCAAATTTGCATTGTTTCATACAAATTTCCTAAGTAAAAAAGCTAACTATAAAACATAGGTTTATAATGGGCTGAACAAAACAGACAATTATATTATCATAATTAATCCGCCACAATGTTGATACAAACTGACAGTGCAAACTCTACTAGGAGAGAGGGACCAATAGTTGTGTGGGGTCCAATAGTCAATCACTCACTAGTGAATATATTATCCCGTCTTACACCACATTTTTACTATATATTGTGATTAAACAATCCAAATGTAAATAAAAAAAATTCAAATGTTGATAAAAATGGACCAATACTTGAACACATGAGAACCTATAAATGTTATATTAAAAGAACATTAACAAGTGAAATAGATAACTTTTTGTCTCAAATAAAATATCATAATTATCTATCATATGTGTGTGACTTAAAAAATAATATGTTCACTTAAAAAAATAAAAATAAGATGCCCACTTAAACAAGTATTGGTATCTTAGTGCACAAATACTATTCTTATGTGTACAACTATCGGGGTACCAAAGTATATGCATTAGAATATTTCATATTAATAATTTATTTTAACACAACCTAACTGCCTTGTATTTTCCCATGAAATGTGTGAGATTGTCAAAAAGTTTTAGTATTCAACTATTGGTCCCTTTGTGTTGGATATAAGCTGTATTTTACATAATAATTTGTTATTTTTATAACAACAAATAATTATTTTGTGTTGAAGCATTGGTCCTTTTGCGTTGGATTTAAAAGTTAGATATAACAAATATTTATGATTACTAACATGTATATGGTCCATTTAAGTTGCATATATGTCATATTTTGTATAGAAATACAATCACCCACTAATAACAAATGATACTTTTAAATTCAACAACTAGAGATTTTTAGATTAAGTTTTGGTCGAATCTTTAAAAAGTCAATTTTTGTACCCGTTTAACTAGGTGTACTATTATAAGCACTTGTGTGATGAGCCACGCCTTCAAACCTTAATTATGGTTAGTTAAGTGTCCATTTTACATTTTTGAAAAAAAAAGGTCTTACAACTGTCGACAAAGTTAACCCTCACAACTATTGGTCCCTCTCCCCTACTCGTGCAAGCGCCTCAAGAATAACACCAAATTCTTCAAATCCACCCACTGTACCCAGACGTATACACACAAAGTATCTCCTGGAAAGTGCAAAGTACACCAGAGTTCTGTCTTCTTTTAACCAGCACCGGCCGCTTGGGGTTATCAGTCTTGCAGTTTTGAGTTACAAATCGGTGCCTGGCAAACAGTCCAGCTAGGTAGTTCATGTAAAAGGAAGATCGAAAATTATGGGTCAAATTATATATTTGATCCAATAGCATTAAATGCTGTCGTCCAGGTAAGCAATGAACAAAGCACTGGATAATTTGTACACAGAATTTCCGGATTATCCCTATATCCAGCATACTCTTCATGTATGTTCGACCGTAATAAATTAATTAATTAAAATTTTAAAATAATTGCCCGCATTTGTCATTATCTCCATGGTGGGACACTCATATCTTTCATGACGTGACAGCGTTCTTGTACAATGTCCCACAATAAAGACAACACGACTTCGTGTAATTATTAAAGTTTGATAACAATGTCCAATAAAGATACCATTGATTTTGATAACGATGTCCAAATCTCCTGTGTCCTTTCGAAAATAATTGAACTTGATAACAATGTCCCATATCTCCTGTCTCCTTTACAAAATCCATCCCGAAAAACCTATTTCAAAAACTAATTCACGCAGGAACTTTCTCAGATTTTTGTTCGAGGTGATGCAGAAATGTCAGTCCTTGTTACAACGGGTGTATTCATGGACATAACATTTTTTACAATGTGTTTTATGCTGGTAGCGGCCGGCACAATTTTTCTTCTGACTACAATTCTACTTAAACGCCTTGGAAATCATAGGAGCCGTCTCCCTCCAGGCCCCAGAGCTATTCCTGTAATTGGTCACCTTCATCTTCTCAAAGATGGAAACAGGCCAATTCACCAGATTCTAAATTCACTCTCATCAGTCTATGCGCCTATTATGCATCTCAAATTTGGTAGCTGCCCTGTTTTAGTGATAAGTTCTTCAGATCTTGCCAAAGAATGTTTTACAGTAAATGATAAGTCATTTTCTTCTCGCCCCCGGCTTGCACATGCCCAGCATTTGGGTTACAATTATTCTATACTGGGTTGGGCTCCTTATGGCCCCTACTGGAGAAATGCTAGAAAAATCTGTGTACTTGAGCTTCTGTCTTCCAAAAGAATCCAATCGTTTAAACCCAAGAGAATGAAAGAGGTTTGTAGGGCAGTATATTCCCTGTTTCAACTGTCACAATTGCAGAGTGTTGTGAACTTGAGAAATGTTGTGTCCCAATTGACTTTTAGAATCCTGATGGCTATGATCATAGATGACAGGTATTTTGGAGAGGAAATGGGGATTCCGGTAGATTTGGTAACCCATCTGATTAAAGAGTCACTTTTCCTGAAAGGAGTGATTTGTATTGGGGATTATATACCCTGGTTGAAGTGTCTTGATTTGCAGGGTTTGGAGAAGGCAATGAAGAAGGTAGTTGGGAAATTAGACTTGTTTTTGCAGAGAATTGTGGAGAGGCATAGGAAGGGGTCAAAAGAGGAGAGAGTGATGGAAGACTTTGTTGATGTGCTCATCTCGCAGGCAGAGGAGAATGGGGAAGCCATTTCTGATAAAGATGCATTTATAAAAGCAACTGCAATAGTAAGTTATTTTAATTTTGTTGGTTTTGGCATTGTGAGTTTCTAAATTCTTGTTATTATTGTGTATAGCTTCTGATAGCAGTTGTGTCAGTTTATTTTTTTAACATCTGGATCAAATTACATGATATAGATATCAAATTACTGTTCTATATTCTTTGGGGAAGATAGATAACTGTGCTAGAAATGAAACTACATGTCCAACATGATTTCTGAGATTAAGCGCACATGCTATCTTATTTAGATTATTTCCTGCACATTAACTTCCCAATTTGTCTTAGATTTAGAAGTTACATGACTATGAGATTGATAATTTAATAATGAATTATGCTTGCCAAACTAGAGGAGGCATCAAAAGATGACTTGGCTCTAGTCTTGTAGAAGATCATCGCTTAGGTCTAGGTATAACTGCCCTTACCAACATCAATCTAGGATATAAATTCTTGTTATTGTGCATAGTTTCTGGTAACAGTTCATTTGGGTGAAAGAATTGGGTTTATTTCTTTCACGTTATGAATCAAACTATATGACTTCTCATCCGGAAGAAGAGAACATTACAATAGAACATAATGAATCAGATATAAGTGTTTAAATAGTGGTGAGTCAGATACTATACTGCTAGAATAGTGTCCAGACTTGCTATTTGATTTATTTTTAGATTAGAGAACTCTAAAAATTAGATTATGCCCATTGTTTCTAAAATCAGCAAGGATAGAGGAAACCTCCAAATTCTATTGGCATGGTATAAATATTTGTTTTTTTTTTAAATGATATAGTTTTGAGTATAAAAATGACCTCCGTGATAACAAAAACTTCTAAGAAAATCTTGAAACTAAAATTAATTATGGTAGAATAAATAAGGAAAAGCACTAACAGAATTAACACAAACTAATAGAACAACCTTTAAAAGATATTATAATTAACGTTCACAAAATCACTGGTGTCTTCTCATATTCCTGACCAGCTTGAATATCAACCACAATGTAAGGCTGATTTAACCAAGAACGAAACACCTCAGAACAACCCTTCTGAACCCTCACACCCCAGAAAAAGTAGAAAATCCCTGTTGTAGGAAAAAAGAGTCACAACTTAGACTTGGGCAAATCATGCAGAAAAACTTGAACTATTCTTCGCCTTTTTCTTGACACCACTCTAGCTGAGAATGCTCCCATGAATCAAATAAGTTTAATGAAGAGTATTTAAACTCGTTCTTTTAACTTTCCAAACGAAAGAAGTGAGATATGTTAATGATGTGCATGATAAAATAGGAAGTTAAGCTAAACATGACTCGAGTCATTGAAAAATAATATAAAAGTATAACTAGGTTATGTAATGAAGGTGATCGAGGAAAAGGAATGCAATTTAATGTACTCAAAGAAATGAGAGAAAGGTGTTTTTATTATAGTGGGCAATCTATTTTAGGTTAATAGATGATTTATAATAATATGGAATTTTTATACAGTATTTTTTATATTTTTTATAGAACATATTTAATTGTACTATTAACAAGAGGTATATATATTTTCTTATGTCTGTTTGTTTGCTGGAAATAGATTGGAATTGGGATTGTCAAATTCCGGAATAGACATTTTTTGTGTTTGTGTTCAAAACATGAAATTGAAATAGAGATTTGTTAATTCTCATTTGAATCTACCATCTAAATAGGTGGAATTGGAAAATCAATTTCAATTCCACTTAAATGCGAATTGGGGTTAAAGCAAAATTTATAATATTTTGAAATCCATATGCAAACAACATTTTCTATCTTCTCATTATGAATTCTAGGTGAACCGAATGGTTTCAACTATATTCCAAAAACTATTTTCTGGATTTAAATCTTCTAGAATTGTCAAATACTAGAATTTGACAATTCCAGAATTATTTAATGTCAGCATCCAAAACAGAATAGAATGTGATGATAATAGTATGATTAAAAAAGTTAATGAAAGAATCCAGCAGACATTCAAATATTAAATGGAAGTGCCTGTTTTATTTCGAGACTTCAACTTCTAAATTTGTCTAAGATTTAGAAACGTAGCAATGAGATTCATATACTTGCAAAACTGGATATTATCACATCTTTGTCGATAAAAATATTTGAATATTCCACACATACTACAATTGATAATTTTTTGCAAACTTCTGATTGTATCTCTTATTCCCGTTGCCTTGTAGAGTATGTTAAATGCAGGAACTGATACGTCTTCACTTACACTGGAGTGGGCATTGTCATTGTTAATGCGACATCCCCAAGTAATGAAGAAGGCCCAGGATGAACTTGATTCTAAAATTGGACAAAACAGACTGGTGGAGGAATCAGATATAAACCAGTTAACATACTTGCAAGCAATAGTTAAAGAGACTTTGCGGCTTCATCCATCGGCACCCTTGCTTGTGCCACACACATCTATTGAGGATTGCAAGGTTGGAGGCTATCATATTCCTGCAGGAACAATATTGTTTGTAAATGCATGGGCAATTCATAGGAACCCAAAAGTGTGGAATAAACCATTGGAATTTATGCCAGAGCGTTTTATGGACGAAGAAATAGAGATAGATAACATAATGAGAGGGAATGATTTTGATCTGATTCCATTTGGGGCAGGAAGAAGAGGATGTCCAGGTGCTTCTTTAGGAATGTGCATTGCACAAACAACTCTCGCAAGGTTGTTGCAGGGCTTTGAATGGTTTGTTCCAGATGGAACCATCCTCGACATGAATGAAGGGGTTGGCATAACAATACCAAAGGCAATGCCTTTGGAAGTTACCATCAAGCCTCGTCTTTCCCATCATCTATACCAGCAGCAAGGAGTCTAGTAATAGACCATCAAACTCCCGTTTTTTTTTTCATGGTTTGAATGTAGGATAAATGAGAGCGTTCCATGTTTTAGATCAAAAATATTTTGAAAGGAAAACATATTGTATTTTCTTTTGGTAAGGAACTTTGTAGAGGCTATTGAAGTTGTCATGCCATGTTATTGATTCCAGAAACATATTTAAATGTTTGAAAATTTTATTTTGGAAAACTATAAAACTAAGTTTAAAATATAAGATAAATATTTGGCATGGTCTTATCAGTTTAAGGGATCAATTTTTAGAATTTATTTTTGTTATTGTTAATATGTTTATTATTCTATTTTATGTATATTTTGGACAATGTTATATATATATGAATATGAATTTTATATATATTGTTGTTCTATTGTTTCTGATTATATAATTTATTATTATACTTTTCATTAGTCTATTTTTCTTAGTATCTCATTCAGTTCTGAAATGTAATATTATAAATTTTGCTTTATCCCCAATTCTCATTTAAGTAGAATTGGAATTGATTTTCCAAGTCCACCTATTTAGATGGAAGATTGAAATGCTGGTTCTGGGGGTCGGACCCTTATTAAATTAGAAGTTGAACTGCTAAAGACATATGATTATAATTATAGTATAGAATTTGTACCAAAAGATGCATGTAAAAACTGACAATTATTAGTATAAGATTCTTATATTAGATTTTGTGAAATAAAATAAACTATATATAGGGTGCATGTAAAAGTTGGTAATTATTAGTATAAGACTCTAGAATTAGATTTTTGAAATAAAATAAATTATTTATAACTGTTTAAAGAAATAAATATTATCATCTTATCAATAAATTTATTGCAGCATTAATGGGTTATGATTTATGCAAATTATGATCTAAAAATCATCTTACTAGAAAATTTATTACACCATAAATGCATTATGATTTATACAAATTGTGATCCAAAATATTATTACAATCTAATGGCATATGATGAATTTTTTGAAATCAATAATCTTCTGAGATTTAAAATGATATTGGTTGTTTAAAATTTTCATTTGTAAGTAATTCATAAAAGTGAAATAGTAAAAAGTTCATTGTTCAACTATATTCTGAATAATGTTCATTGTTCAACTATATTCTGAATAATAGTAAAAAGTTCATTGTTCAACTATTTCCTTTTTCATACTTTAAGATTCTTATGAGAAATTGTATTTTTATTTATATAGATATAAATAGTGTTCAGACTTCAACTTCATAAAAAATTAAAAAAAGTTTGCTTATATTTGTATATGAGATTTCTTGTTAAAAGAGCTACACATATTTTACAGGCTGCACAATTGTTGTTATCAATTTCACAGTCTGCTAGACAAATGAGCAGATCATTATCAGAATATGTTCCCTCTTTTTAGATGTTCTCATCTTCCAGAAAGCAAAACACAAGAAAGCGAAACACAAGAAAACAATAAGGACCTGTGAACGAGATCTCGGACAGAGGGCGTGGATTGGAAAGGCTACTCATAGTGGTCCCATCGTCTTCATTATTATCGCTTATGCCCAACTGCAGGTGCCCTCATTTTCTCTTTTATTTAAAACTTTGTAAACTAAGATTATTTTAAAATACTTTTTAATTATAATTTCCAAATAATATTCTATGTTGAGGAAAGGGCCTAGTTACCACCCATGTTTGAATAATCATTTATTAGATTTTATTAATGCAAAGTCCACTGAATAATTATCTAGTTGACCAATGGCTGCCTATTGGTATATCTAATTGTTGTACAGGAAGGGAGAGGGACCAGTAGTTGATCACCCACTTGTAAATTTATTTTTTAAATACTATAGTTATATCTATAATTATATGTTAGATTTTAAATAGAAATGATTAAATATAAATATTATATATTTTAATAATATTATGAAATCAAAACTCTAAATTGCATTCTCTATATTTATTTGTTGGGAACAATTATAGATTCTTCTATTAGGTATTAATAACAAGGGTTTGTTCCTAGTGCCATGATTATTTTAAAGATGAGATAGAAATCTCCACCATGATTGAAGTGATCAATTGCTTTGACTTCTTCTCCTACCATTCAAAAAATTTGGAGGCAAGGTGTTTTGTTCATTGCCAAGACATGTGTAACATATTTTTTAGACTATTTTTACCATTAAATATAAGAATTTAAAATTATGATCTTCTATGATGTTTTGACCATAAGAAATATACAAGATTTGAGGCTTTTCATTTTCCCCAAACCCATGTCATTCTCTTGATGCCAATCTTGGACTATCCTGGACTAATTTCTCAAGTTGTTTGTGCAGCTCACGCTTTTGATTTTGCATTGAATCCATGCTTTTACTACAATCTTTTATCCAGAAAATTATTTTTGGTGCTTACATATCAAAAGTAAACAAGTTCATTTTTTTTCTTCATCGTACTTAGAAACATGTTTTAGTCTCTTTAATGTCATACTTAAGATAAATGTACTTGTGTATTTATTTAGTCATCAACGTTCTATGTTGAATCAAAGTTTTGTTACAATCTTCAATGTAGCAAACTATTTTTCACGTTCACATATCAAAGGTAAACAAGTTCCTTTTCTCTCTTTGTATACATGCATATTAAAAAAAATTATGTAACACCCAAGCATCACACATAAAATAGCCTAACAATGTTAGGTGTAGATTTATTCTAGAAACACCCAAATGCTCCATATAAATAACTCATTAGTATAACGTGTAGATTTATTTTTAAAACATCAAAACTTATCACACAAATAACTCGAATATTTAAGGCACATAGTCCCTCCCAAAACATGCAAATATATATCATACAAGTAAGCAATGTAAGATGTAGATCTATTTTAGAAACATTCAAACTTCTCAAACAATTAATTAGACAATATTAGGTATAGATATATTCCAAAAACCCATAACATCACATAAAAATAACCCAATATTGTACATAGTGTATAGTCACTTAAGGCACATCAAAAAAATTTACACAAATAACGAGGAACAATGCAAGGTGTAAATTTATTTCAAGATGAAGTATGATTTCTTTCCAAGAATACCAAATCAAACTCACAAAACTCTACAACCCTAGTAACTCAAGCCAAAACTCTCTCAAGTCAAATTTATTATATAACAAAATTAGGCTTGAAAAATATAGATGGTGCAAAGTACATATCCATGAGGCTCTTTCTCAAAGACACCTTATTTTCTTAATGGCTAAACCATACAAAACATATTATATATATAAAACTAAGAAAATTTGTATAAAAAATACTATGTACAAATGAATAGAATGTCACACATAAATCAAATGTTGATGTAAGTTTTGTATAATAATAGACTCATGTAATTAACCATCTTGATAATACAAATAACATTGAACAAAAAAATACAAGCCATAAATGCAATGCGAGATCCGAGAAAACCAAGTTCTAATTATGGCACTCTCATCAATTAAGAAACACCTATAATCACATATTGCATAGGCATATCTATCTGCATATTGAAACTAATGATATCATCTTTTTCATCATTGTCTTCTCATCACATTTCAATCTAACTATATCTATGTGGTTATATCTTATTATGAATTTTTCGTAACTACAATTCTATTTTTTCGAGTTTCATGTGTCGTATTTGAAAGGAAGAATAAAATATTTTTATTATTCATTCAACACAACAAGCTTAATCAATCAACATTTTATCTCTAAAAATATCTTCACGTATTTGAGAAATCCTAACCAAAAAACTCTTTCCTATATACTCAATCATCTAAATGAGCCATGCTATGAAGTTTTTATCTTCTCAAAAGATTGTTATTGTATCTTTTTACACAAGTTCACTTAGGCCATGTCTCCAATATGAAGCCAATGCTCAATATTGTGTTCTACTTTCACAACAATTAGAACTTGCATATAATTTAACAAGTCAATATTCACACCCACGCCATGTCGTAGATTTGATACTTAATAACCCGTGTCTTTATATTTCCAATGTTATGTATAAATGTTATACATTTATAGTTAGATGCTAAAATATTATCCTAGGACCCCTTAGTGCATCCTAGGAGCTTTTAAGATATCTAGGGCCCCTTAAGACATCTAGGAACCCGTAGTAGGACCTTTTATGCCATAAGATTCCTTAACAACCCCTATTATGACCTATTTTGACATAATAGGACCACAATGGACCCAAGACCCCTACAGATGACCTATTACAACATAAGAGCCTCTAAAGAGTCTGCAATATGACATAATAACCCTTAAGACCCCTTAGTAGGGCCTATTATTACCTATTATAATATAAGACCACTTAGTAGGACCTAGTATGACATAAATCCCCTTAAGATGACCTTGTATGACCTAAGACCCCTTATTATGACCTATTATGCCAATATACTGCTTACAAGGACTTATATAATTATGACATTATAACCCTTAAGAGGACCTATTATTCAACATAATGTCCCTTAGTAGGACATAATTAGATGGAAAAATGAACTATATATACATCTACATCTAGTTAGATGTTTAGATGTATTTAATTTATGTTCTATACACACTCTCTCTCTCTCTCTCTCTCTCTCTCTCTCTCTCTCTCTCTATATATATATATATATATATATATATATATATATATATATATATATATATATATATATATATTTATATATATTTATATATATATATTTATATATATATATATATATATATATATATATATATATATATATATTAATGCTTATTTTAGTTGCATAAAAGTGTGAATGTTTAAATTTATATTTTAAATGTTATATTTAATTATAAGTGTGATTTTTCTTCTCTTGTGTTTTCTTCTTCAACCTCTGCATCCATTATGGTGTCCTCAATGTTCTCTTCTGAAATTATTGTTGAACATTAAGCTCTGACATTATTTAGCTCTCTAAGTATTTGTCTTCTTTTTCATTGATATTTTTCCTTCTTTTCCCTATTTACTACAACCTCCTCAATTGTCAAAACCTTCCTTATCCTCTTTCTATGTTGCTTTGATCTCATGTTTGCACCAAAATTTGAATTCAAGTGCTTCTCCTCATGTCAAATACATAAAAAGACAAGAAAAGGAAAATTTGTATGAGATCATTCCTTCTGTAGATTGGAATTGTTGAACAATGATTGGCTATTTTTTGGGGGTTCCAGATACCCCTCAAAATCTACTTGTAAAGGGTTTTGGGTCCCTTCAAAACTAATTTTTACCATAATTAAAAACATTGTAAATGATCAAGATGGTAAAAAAAAAATTTCACTAAATTCTCCAAGAATCTTTTCATTTCTAAAGACAAGATCAACAATTTTGATCATTTTACGAAATTCTATGAAACTATTTTTCCTAGAAAAATTATAAAAGGGGGCAACATAGATTTAAATAAGGACATTTTCCTACATGAGATTTAGAGAGAAATAAGATGCCTTGAAAAATGACAATTCTTTGAGTGATGTTAAAATCTTAGCTAAGTTCTACAAGACCAATAAGGAGTGGATCTCACAATATTTCCTAATAGTATACAAGGAAGAAAAATGTAGAGGAATTCTAGGTAAAGACGAAAATAGGAGCATTATCAAGTTGATCCCCAAAGAGGGAGACATAGCCCTTATTAAAAGTTAGGGCCCCATCACCTTTTTCAATTTATCATATAAAATACTTGCTAAAGTCTTAACCTTAAGACTCACAAGGATTTTTCCTGAATGTGGTAGTAATACCCATACTAGCTTCATTAAGTGGATATATCTCCTGGAAAACAACTCTCATCTTTGTAGCTACCAAACTTACCCCATAGATAGTAGAGGGAGAAAAAAACACAAAAAAACTCCAACACTATCACCCAAACATGAAGTGATTCCCAGAGGATCAAACACACCCACAAAAAGAAGAGGGGACTCTCCCTTGACCAAAGCCAAAAAGTGAGCAACAAAATTCTCCGATGCTAGTGTAGAGAAAAACTCACCATGCATCCTTAGTATTAATTGGTTGTTGATACACTAGAAAATAATAGATCCAAGCCAACAAAATGCACATCATCATCAGCATCATCATAATCATCATCAACATCATCATCATCCCCCTCTGCATCTTGAGAACTTGAAAACCCACCTCCACTCTTGTTCCCACTCACGATCCCTACTTCGATTTCATAGTCAATTAAAACTCCATGTTTCTAATAACTCAATAATAGAAAAATTGTTAATATTGTTATGATTAATAAGTAATTGTTCACGATGTCCAAGAGACCAGAATAGGTAATGAATTCTACAAGGTCCCCCATACTATCAGAGTAGTCCATTAGACCTTCGCATTTTTCTGAAGGATAAAGGGGGGTGTTAAAGTCAACAACCACCATATATTTAGCAAAAGTATCTTGATCTATGTAGCCAATAATATCCTTCCAGAGAGACATCCTGCCAATCCCAGTATTGGGGGAATAGATATTGAGCAAGTGCCAAACCAATTGTTTCTTTCTAAAGGTAACAGTGAGGAAGTTCGGAGAAAAGGCAAGCGGTTCACCTTCCACAGAGTTGTGGTTCCAAAGAGAGGAAATGCCACCAGAGGCACCAAAGGCTTCAGAGTAGAGAAACTCAGCCCTAGGCCAGATATTGCCAGCAAGGGAGGGAAAATTATTGAATGACATCTTAACCTCTTGGATAAGAAGAATATCCAGTTTGTGAGCAAAAATGTTTTGTTTAAGAGCGCTTTTCTTGAGGGGGCTGTTGAGAACTCTAACATTCTAAGAGAGAAAAATCATTTCTTATTTTTAAAGCTTGTTTCTAAGGTTTGTTGCCTACCTGCCGCAACCTCCCTTGTAGCCCCTCTTGATCTCCTGGCACATCCTAATAGCCTCTCTTTGGGTCTTTCCAAACCCACATCTTCTTTCTTCGACTTGGGTTTCTTCTTCTGAGTTTTCCATTCACCATCATCCTCTCTACAATGCTCTTCACCCAGGGAGCTAGGTGAGGGGGGGTAGTTTTGCTCCTCCAGCTGATGGGGTAACTTTTTAGTAGTCATAGGAGACTTTAGTATGAGGGAGACCACAATGGCAGGCTGCTCCATCTCACCAGGATAACCACACTTGGCGTCAGGGAAATCATCAGAGGATTCAAAGGATCCATCGTCACCACCACATGGGGGCATTTAGTCTCCTTAGGCTCTGGGAGCACCACATTGTTCTCCAGATGGGAAACAATCTCCCCCTCTTCCAGCTCCGGGTTTTCCAGTTGTGGGTTTTCCAGTACTTCATCCACTAGGGGGACTGGTCTTTTCCATCTCTTCCCCTATATTCATGGGAGAGTTCCCGGAGGTGCCCTTATCCTTACTTTTAATCTTTGCTTCATGTAGAAAGGATTTGCATGCTTCGCTAGTGTGGCCCCTGGATTCACATTTCTGGCATAAGAGAGTAGCATTCTCATACACCAGAGCTTGGGTCCATCTACCCATCTGAGATTTCAAGATTACAAAGTTGGGGATGGTTTTGTTAAGGGTGACATTAACACAAAATCTCACAAAAACCAACCTAGACTTAGAGTGGGTCACCTAATCCATCGTAATAAAGGTGCCAAAGGAGTCACCAATCCACCCGAACACCTGTTCGTCCCAGTATTCCAGTGGAAGTCCTAGGAGGCACACCCAAACTGGCACCATCTGACTCAGCTTAGTCACAGGATTGAACCCAAGTTTCCACTTTGCTAGAGCTAGAAAGTGCTTACCATAGACCCAAGAGCCTAAAAAAATAGAGGCTAGATCCTCCAGAGTGTTGAACTTGAAGAGGAAGAGCCCGCCAGGCATGGATGAGACTAAGACGGACCCCTTGATCTTCCATTGAATAGCCACCCATTTTCTGACCATTTCCATGGTGGGTCGAAAGTTGAAGAAACGACCCACCAGTGCCAACTAAAAATCAGCCATAGTCTTGTTCACCACAGAATCAGGGAGTGAGAGTTTAGCACCTTCCTTTGTCTGGATGAAGTCAACCATGAGCAATTCCATAGATTTCTGAGCCTCGCCAACAAGAGCACCTATCCAATTAGTTTTTGGTAGGGATGAAGGGGCAGAGATAGAAGAGGATGCCCTATGGGATCCATCCATTGACTCAAGCACAGTCTGCCCCATGCCAGGGGTAGCAATCTCAGGACCAGCATGGGGTCTAGCTTGGGGACCTACAAAGGAGGAAGATTCCCCCTAGGGGAGGCAGGCATGGAAATCAAAAGTTTAAATTTGGAGGTTGGGTGAGAAGTTGTAGAGCTCTTTCCTATGTTGCCAAGAGTTTCACGGAGAAGTACACAAATTAGTTCTATTGTTTCTAACTATATAATTTATTATTATACTTTTCATTAGTCTATTTATCTTATTATCTCATTCAAGTATGAAATGTTGCCACCTTTTAGGTTCAGTTTGGTTACTGGAATTAAAGAAGTTTTAAATCCAGAAAATAGTTTTTGAAATATGGCTGAAACAGTTTGGTTCACCTCAAATTCACTTGGAATTCATAATGAGATGGAAAATGTTGTTTGCATATAGATTTCAAAATATTATAAATTTTTATTTACCCCCAATTCCCATTTAAGTGGGATTGGAATTGATTTTCCAATTCCACCTATTTAGATGGAAGATTCAAATGTTGGTTATAGTAATTTTGGTATTTGACAATTCAATTCCAGCTTAATTTCAGCATACACACAGGCCATTATGGAATTAGAAGTTGTACTATTAAAGACATGTGATTATAATTTATAGTAATTAGAATTTGTACCCACAAGATGCATGTAAAAGCTGACAAGTATTAGTATAAGACTCTTATATTAGATTTTGTGAAATAAAATAAACTATATATAGATTTCATGTAAAAGTTGGCAATTATTAGTATAAGAGTCTAGAATTAGATTTTTTGGAATAAAATGAATTATTAATAAATGTATAAATAAATAAATATTATCATCTTATAAAAAAAATTATTGCAGAATTAATGGGTTATGATTTATGCAAATTATGATCCAAAAATCATCTTATTAAAAAAATTATTACAACATGAATGCATTATGATTTATACAAATTGTGATCCAAAATATTATTACAATCTAATGGCATATGCTGAATTTTTGAAATCAATAATCTTCCCACATTTAAAATGATATTGGTTGTAATTTAACATTTTCATTTGTAAGTAATCCATAAAAGTGAAATATTAAAAAGTTGATTGTTTAACTATATTATGAGCAATGAAGAAGAGGTTGAGATTTCCTTTTGAACACCTTTAGAGTTCTTATGAGAGGTTGTATTTTTAAAGAGGTTGTATTTTTATTTATATAGCTATAAATAATGTTGAGACTTCAACTTCATAAAAAATCATTAAAGTTTACTTATATTTGTATAGGAGATTTCTTGTTAAAAGAGCCATACATATTTTACATTTGAAAGGAAAAATGATACATATTTAGATTCATTAGTTAAGAGACAAAATAAATAAATAAAGAAAGTCTATGTTATGTTTGATTAGGATTAGAAGGACTAGAATAAATTTAATAAACTCATATTATACAATAAGTAAAATTATTCTACAAACCATAATGAATAAACATAGATAATTTTTACATGAAAGATGTTCTTATATGAAATGGACAACCTTCTTTGAATGATCAACTCTTGAGAATGCTCTTCAGGCAATGCAAGATGATTGAACACTTCTCAGCCCTCGATTTTCTAATAATTTTCTTTTGTGCTTTTTGTTTGACTTTATTTTTTTATTTTTTCTGGATTCATTTTATTACTGTCTGTAAACTGGAATTTGACAGTCACCCTTACCTATTCTACGATTTATTTATGAGGGTAAATGATTTTAATTTTATGTTTTAAGAAAAATATTGAGTGGGAATTTGTTTAGTATAGAAATATTTTAAATTTAAATATTTCATCAATATAATTATAATACATTATTAAACAATATACATAGAAACTTCTATTTTGATAAAATGTATATAAAATTAAAATAATTATAAATGTAGAAAATTGAAATAAATTAAAAGAGTTTCTAAATTCATATATTTTATTTTTCAAAAATTAAATTAATATATATACAATAAATGATATAAAAACATGTATATTTAAATTAATAAAATAAATTTTTATATCATTTATTCTATTTCAAAAATATTCTAAATATATAATAATCATAATAGAAACATATATTATAAAATAACATAATTTATCATACATATTAGAAAATTACATATATTTATTGACCATTAATAAATAAATTTATGTCATATTTATTGTTTTGCCCTATCAATTGATACAGTAAAATTACAGTTCAAAAGTGCAAAAATGAACACATCCGTGGGTGCCATGTTTGACACTCCTCTTGCTGGTAATTCCTAAAATTTCTAAAATGGTGACCATTCTTGTTGCTCCCACTGTCCCATGAATATTATTTTTCCTGTTTATATTTAAGCAGCTTAAAATTAATTTCTAATTAATTATTATACATTTTAACATACATAATGAAAGTAAATGAAAAAAAAAAGGAAAAAATTTATATGCAGCCACTTGTCATTTTTTAATATGTAATTACTGCTTATTTTGAACCCCTCCTTTGCAACCGCATAAGAACATGGGTTAATGGCAATACTTCCTCTTAAAACATGTTTCCCACTTCATCTCTCTATGGCATTCAGAGATTTTGCGGAGAGATTGATATATTTTGGAGGCTGCACAATTGTTGTTATCAATTTCACACTCTGGTAGACAAATGGGCAGATCATTATCAAAATATGTGCCCAGAAAGCGAAACAAAAGAAAAAAATAAGGAAGCATGGACCTGTGAAGGAGATCTTGGACAGAGGGCGTGGATTGGAAAGGCTACTCATAGTGGTCCCATCGTCTTCATTATTATCGCTTATGCCCAACTGCAGGTGCCCTCATATTCTCTTTCATTTAAAACTTTGTAAACTCGGATTATTTTAAAATATTTTTAGGATTATATTTTTCAAATAATATTCTACGTTGGGAAAAGCTCTACCATCTATGTTTCAATAATCATTTATTAGTAAAATAATGGATTTTACTAATGCAAAGTCTACTGAATAATTATCTAGTGGGCTAATGGCTGTTCATTGGTATATCCTATGAAGTTAGTAATTAGATCAATTGTACAACTTTATTAGTGCCAATAGCATTTCATTACTAGGGGAGAGGGACCAGTAGTGGTGCGGGGTCCAATAGTTGAACACCCACTTGTAAATTCAGTTTTTTAATACTATAGTTATATCTATAATTACATGTTATATTTTAAATAGAAATGATTAAATATAAATGTAGATTTTTTTTTTTAATATTGTGAAATTAAAACCCTAAAATTTCATTCTCTATATTTATTTATTGGGAACAATTATAGATTCTTCTATTAGGTAGTAGTAACAAGGGTTTGCTCTGAGTGCCATGATTATTTTGAAGATGAGAGAGAAATTTCCACCATGACTGAAGTGATCAATTGCTTTGACTTCTTCTCCTACCATTGAAAAAAATTGGGGACAAGGTGATTTGTTCATTGCCTTGACATTGTAACATATTTTTTAGACTATTTTTACCATTAAATATAAGCATGTAAAATCATGATCTTCTATGATGTTTTGACCATAAGAAATATATAGAATTTGAGGCTTTTCATTTTCCCCAAACCCATGTCATTCCCTTGATGCCAACCTTGGACTATCCTGGACTAACTTCTCAAGTTGTTAGTGTGGCTCACGCTTTTGATTTTGCATTGAATCAATGCTTTTATTACAATCTTTTATCCAAAAAATTATTTTTGATGCTTACATATCAAAAGTAAACAAGTTCATTTTTTCTTCATCCGACTTAGAAGCGTGTTTTAGTCTCTTTCATGCCATACTTATAGATAAATGCGAGTGTGTATTTATTTAGTCATCAATATTCTATGTTGAATCAAATTCTTGTTACAATCTTCAATGCAGCAAACTATTTTCATGTTCACATATCAAAGGTACAAACAAGTTCCATTTCTCTCTTTGTTGGACATATTAGTAAAAATTAAGGCCTTGATTCTCTAGTCCCGTAGACATTAATAAATTTAAGTCGAACAGTGATTGACTTTTTTGGGGGGGTTCCAGATACCCCTCAAAATCTACTTGTAAAGGGTTTTGGGTCCCTTAAAAACCTATTTTTACCATACTTAAAAACATTGTAAATGATCAAGATGGTATAAAAAAGTTGGTCACTAAATTCTCCAGGAATCTTTTCATTTCTAAAGATAAGATCAACAATTTTGATCATCTTAGGAAATTCTATGAAACTATTTTTCCTAGAAAAATTATAAAAGGGAACAACATAGATTTAAATAAGGACATTTTCTTACATGAGATTTAGAGAGCAATAAGATGCCTTGCAAAATAATAATTCTTTGAGTGATGATGGAATCTTAGCTAAGTTCTACAAGACAAATAAGGAGTGGATCTTAGAATATTTCCTAATAGTATAAAAAGAAGAAAAGTGTAGAGGAATTCTAGGTAAAGACTTGAATAGGAGCATTATCAAGCTTCTCCCCGAAGAGGGAGAAATGGCCCTTATTAAAAATTAGGGCCCCATCACATTTTTTAATGTATCATATAAAATACTTGCTAAAGTCTTAACCTTAAGACTCACAAGGATTTTGCCTAAATTTGTTAGTAATACCCATACTAGCTTCATTAAGTCGATATGTCTCCTAGAAAACAACTCTCATCTTTGTAGCTACAAAACTTACCCCAGAGATAATAGAGGGAGAAACAAACACAACAACAACTCCAACACTACCACCCAAACCCGAAGTGAATCCCAGAGCATCAAACACATCTACAAAAAGAAGAGGGGACTCTTCCATGACCAAAGCCAAAAAATGAGCAACAAAATCCTTTGATGCTAGTGTAGAGAAAAACTCACCATGCATCCTTAGTATGAATTGGTTGTTGACACACTAGAAAACAACATATCCAAGCCAACAAAATGCACATCATTATCGTCGTCGTCGTCGTCATCCCCCTCTACATTTTCAGAACTTGAAAACCAACCTTTACTCTTGTTCCCACTCACCATCCCTACTCCAATTTCATAGTCAATTAAACCTCCATATTTCTAATAACTCAATAATAGACAAATTATTACTATTGTTATGATTAATAAGTAATTGTTCACTATTTTGATCATTATTTTTTATTAAATAAATTTGAATTATTCAAAAGCATATAATTAAAAATCAAAGCAATTTTATCTTATAATTTGTGAGGTTAAATTTATGTATATGGATTTAACTTTTGACTCATAAATAATTTGTTAGATTTTTATTATTAATGATTTTTCTTTTTAGTTCCATCTCATGATCGCTCCTCTAATTTCAATGTCAACATAAACTCAATGTTTCTAATAACTCTAACAGGAAACAAATTACTCCTATTGTTATAATTAATTACTAATTTTGTACTATTTTAATCATTATTTTTAAGCCGATAGGCGCTATATGTGTGGGATTTTAGCCCCACAATTGCTAGAAAATTGTCATCCTATTGGCCTAGTTGCTTGCTCCTTTGGACTGAAAGCCCTCTTTCGATACCGGCTAGATTTTGCACCAATAGACTAGAGCCACCGAGAAGCTTGGGACCGAAACCCTACAGCAACCAAAGACTTTTCTGACAGACATGGTAGGGTTGAGGCAACGAGAAGCTTAGCATCGAAGGCCCACAGCCACCCACGATTTTTTTGGCAGACATGAGCAGGTCTCGAGGGTTGTGCCATTATGCTCTACCAAGAGCATGGTGTTCTTCACCTCATAGAAAACCGCCAAAGAAAAGTATATATGCGATTGTTGTCCCCAGCATTCATGAATCTGACCAGGGAGTTGTTCAATGTTGGTATAGGCA
Organism: Chamaecyparis obtusa; assembly: GCA_027943335.1. NCBI lineage: Eukaryota > Viridiplantae > Streptophyta > Pinopsida > Cupressales > Cupressaceae > Chamaecyparis > Chamaecyparis obtusa. The sequence goes on along the minus strand of BSBK01010339.1, from coordinate 271,426 downwards.
TGTGCATATTGAATCTTAATCTTCCTTTTGTTATGAAAAATTACATTTCCTCATGTTTCATTCTATAGGGGTTTGCAAAAAATAGACCAAAGATATTATGCTAAGTTATGTGCTTTATATTTCTTTAAATTCTATTTTTTTTGGCTCAGTAGGGTTTGCAGATTCTATTTATCATTTCTCGCTCTTTTTATTAACATCAGTGCACTGCTACATGTTGCTACATTCAACCTTTCTTTATAAGAGGTACAATGATTATTGGCCTGGACTACTTCTGGGATGTACTTGATTAATCACTCTTCCATTTGTATTACTCATATATGAATGCATTAAGTTCAAATTTGACCTCAAACCTATTAACAAAATTTTCCCTCTTTTCCTAGAAAAGGAAGAAATCTCTGGTTCAACAATTATATCGAGAAAGTTCACTTTTATGATCATTATAGAAAGGATGGAAATTGATGTGGCAATAGTATTATTTATTTTTGGTGTCTCACTTTGTGTGGCAAGTATTTTTCTTCCATGGGCCCTAAGTTCTTATGATTTAGCTCCTATATGTGTGGGCTTTTAGCCCCATAATTGCCATAAAATTATCATCCGAGAAGCTTGGGACCGAAAGCCTACAACCACCGAAGAGTTTTCTGACAGACATGGTAGGGTTGAGCCAACGAGAAGCTTAGCACCAAAGGCCCACAACCACCCATAATTTTTTTGGCAGACATGGGCAAGCCTCAATGATTATGCCATTATGCTCTGGTAGACATGGGCAGGTCTCGAGGGTTATGCCATTATGCCCTACCAACAACACGGTATTCTTCCCCTCATAGAAAATGGCCAAAGACAAGTATATATGTGATAGTGGTTGCCAACATTTATAAATCTAACCAGGGAGTTCTTAAGTGTTGGCATAGGCATGTGCATATTGAATCTTAATCTTCCTTCTATTACGAAAAAATATGTTTCCTCCCATTTCATTCTGTAGGGGTTTGCAAAAAATAGACCAAAGATATTATGCTAAGTTATGTGCTTTATATTTCTTTAATTTCTATTTATTTGGCTCAGTAGGGTTTGCAGACTATTTATCATTTCTCGCTCTTTTTATTAACATTAGTGCACCACTACATGTTTCTATATTCAACCTTGCTTTGTAAGAGGTACAATGATTATTGGCCTGGACTACTTCTAGGATGTACTTGATTAATCATACTTCCATTTGTATTACTCATATACGAATTTTGTAAGTTCAAATTTGACCTCAAACCTATTAAAAAAATTTTCCCTTTTTTCCTAGAAAAAGAAGAAATCTCTAGCTCAACAATTATATCGAGAAAGTTCACTTTTATGATCATTATAACAAGGATGGCAATTGATGTGGCAATAGTATTATTTAGTTTTGGTGTCTCACTTTGTGTGGCAATTATTTATCTTCCATGGGCCCTAAGTTCTGATGATTTAGCTCCACCGCACGTGTAAGACCAAATGATGGCTCTATCATTCAAGAGTAGTGCTTAGATTTGTCTAAAACCTTTTGAAGCAATTTCCTCCAACCTCAGTCACATCGCTTTTTAGTCAACTTTAAGGACTTAAATCTCTACCTTTAAAAGAATTCAAGCACAACAACATATTTACTAACTAATAGACAACTCCAAAATTACAAGAAAAAATAGGCTTCAATCTATCAATGACTTATATCCAATAGAATGCATTTTATTGTGTTTCCATGAATGGAACCGATACCCATAGAAATATGGTAAGCAGGTTGCATTTAGCTACTACAAATCACCTGAGTTGTCTCACATAAGCTTTAGCCTCTAAGTATCACAACTGCAAATAGGGACTGATTTTATTTTTTTGTCGATCACTTTGACGATGCCCGAGTCTCCAACAAAGTAGACAACCCAAATTGTTTGTGCATCACTTTGAGGATATCTGAGTCTCCAACAAAATAGAGAATCTTCAGGGCTATATAATAAGATACAACTATAGTATTGACTTGCGGCCAAGAAATTTTGCCGCTTAAATCTGATTTTAAGTAGAAGCTTTACTTTAGAAAATTAAAGCTTATGTATCTATATAGCATATGCATATATATGAAGATAAATTGTGTAGCTACATCATATCATTTCTCTTTGAATAAGCATTACACTTTGAAAAGAAGAAGTATGAATAGGTCTATACCTGTAAATAAACAATGGGATTTCAAAATAAAATCTTTACTTTAAATACACTAAAATAGGCTGAAGCTTATGTATCTATATCCCATATGACTATATATGAAGATATATTGTGTAGCTATATCATATCATTTCTCTTGAAATAAGCATTTTCAAACTTTCTCTTGAAATAAGCATTATAGTTTCAAAAGAACTAGTAAATAAATATTAGGTTTGGAAAATAAATAATTTGCATTTCATATGAAATATATTTACATTTGTTGCCTACTTTAAATTTTGCACCACTACTATGCTCTCTATGCTCTCTATGTTAATGAAATCAACATGGAACGATGAACAAACATCGCAAACTATAATGAACAAAATAAATATAAATTATAAAGAGTAAACTACTGAATCAATTTTTTAGGGTTTGTCTTGTGAAACCCTCTCGAAAAATAAATGAATTTATTGAATCCATTATTCCATATTTAATAGACCTCATTTTGTGCCTACCTGTATTTTTTCAACTTTTGTAGGCTTCAAACTTGGTCCTCTTTACTAATTTTTATCTCTGACCTATACAGCAAGTAGTGACATATATAATGCCCTCCATAGATTATGAACAAGGGGGAAATATGTGAGTTGAAATCCCACTTGTACACTTTGTTTAAATGTTCAGACCCTGTCGACATATAAATATTAAAAAAACACTGCTTTTAAAATTCATTGCTAGATGATTTCTTGCAGTACTGATAGCTATGCTTATGTTGAACATTTGATTGTGCTATTTATTGATAGCTCTACTTATTCTGTTTGTCTAGCAAAAAATGGAAAATGTTTTAACTTACCACAATTAACCAAGATAAAGGACTTGCCCAAAGAGTGAATAGTATATGCTATGCTACCATTTTTACTGCCTGCGAACAATCTTCTGAATGTATACATTTTTATGGACAAAACAATCAACTTTTACCTTAACACATGAAAATGACCACACCATAACATACAACGCAACACACTCAAAGATCCTTTCTGCCTTAATGAAATTTAGGTAAACTGAGGGTTCAAATAGCAAAACATATGCAAAGAAAGCTATGGTGGATATTCTAAGCATTACAGTAGTCATGGTGGGTTTGCATATTTTTTCCCTCTTTGTGTGTTGCATAGCTATATATATATACCTATGCATATGTGTGGGCTTTTAGCCCCAAAATTGCTCAAAAATTGTCATCTTGATGGCCTGGTTGCTTGCTCCTTTCGACTGAAAGCCCTCTTCTGATACCATCTAGATTTTGCACCGATAGACCAAAGCCACCGATAAGCTTGGGACTGAAAGCCTATAGCTACCGAAGATTATTCTGATAGACATGGCAGGGTTGAGCCAGTGAGAAGCTTAGCACCGAAGGCTCATACCCATCGAGGAGTTTTTTGGTAGACATAGGCAGGTCTCAAGGGTTATGCCATTATTCTCTAGAAGACATGGGCAGGTCTCAAGGATTATGTCATTATGCTTTGCCAACAACACGGTGTTCTTCCTCTCATAGAAAACCGCCAAAGATAAGTATATATGCGATAGTGGTTGCCAATATTAATGAATCTGACTGGGGAGTTGTTCTATGTTTGCATAGGCATGTGCATATTGAATCTTAATCTGTTTCCTCCCATTTCATTCTATAGGGGTTTGCAGAAAATAGAACAAAGATATTATACTAAGAAATGTGCTTTATATTTCTATAATTTCTATTTGTTTGGCTCAATAGGGTTTGCATATTCTATTTATCATTTCTCGCTCTTTTTATTAACATTAGTGCACCGCTACATGTTGCTACATTCAACCTTGCTTTGTAAGAGGTACAATGATTATTTTCCTAAACTACTTCTGGGATGTACTTGATTAATCACTCTTCCATTTATATTACAAATATACAAATGTTGTAAGTATCTCTAAAATCAAAGGGATTTGGCTTTCTGAAGGCAAATCTAAAATTTAATTTAAAGCAGAGCATCTTACACTTAATTACTTTTTGAAATTTCTCTATAGTGGCTAGTGTATTTACCTGCAACTAATTATAAAACCAACATGAGGTGCAATTGGCACAGTATATTCAGCTTCCATAGCCGAGTGGGGTTTCAGATTTGAAAAAGTTCCCTCCAGGAGTGGTGTAGTTAGCCAGGTCTTTACAAGTTTTAGATCTATCTGATTCTCATCATCTTGATAAATTGCCTCAAGGATTTTCCTTCTTGTCTTCCTTGGAAGAGCTAGATTTAAGAAAATGGATCAACTTGAGGGACCTTCCTCCCCAGTTAGGCCAATTTAATTACTATGCAAGCTTAAATTGATAGTCTGCACAAGCATCAAAACACTACTAGAAACATTCAGTGATCTATCTTGCTTGCAAGAAATGGATTCTAGAGATTATTTTAATTTAGTGGGCCTTCCAGGCAGCTTCGGTCAACTCTAGTCTCTCTATTATCTACAGTTAAGAGGATGCTCTCAGTAATTTTAATTACCTGAAAGCTTTGGGGAATTCTCTAGCTTGGAGGAGTTGGATTTAAGGTCTTGTAAAAGGCTAAAAAGCATCACAAATAGCTTCCAGAAACTGAAATCTATGTTTCATGTGCACCTGCAAGGTTGTTCGAAACTGAAAGCAGACATTCCATTTCCATGGAAGAACTTGATTTATTTAAGGTCTTGTAAAAAGATGAAAAGCCTCCTAGATAGGTTCTAGAAAATTAAATCTTTATTTCACATGCACCTATAAGGTTGTTCAGAGCTGAAAGAAGACATTCCATTATCAACAAACATTGTCAATTTATCTTCCATGGAAGAACTTAATTTATTTAAGCTCTTGTAAAAAGTTGAAAAGCCTCCAGGATAGCTTCCAGAAAGTGCATCTGCAAGGTCGTTTGGAGCTAAAAGAAAACATTCCATTATCAACAAAATTGCCAATTTATCTTCCATTGAAGAGCTTGATTTATTTAAGCTCTTCTACATGAACTTAAATTACATGGTTGTTAATCAATGATGTTTGAATTACCCCCGATGTTTGGCAATTTGTAAGTAAAAAAGAAAACTAGACTGGAATATGTTACATTGCTCAAATTTGCATTGTTTCATACAAATTTCCTAAGTAAAAAAGCTAACTATAAAACATAGGTTTATAATGGGCTAAACAAAACAGACAATTATATTATCATAATTAATCTGCCACAGTGTTGATACAAACTGACAATGCAAACTCTACTAGGGGAGAGGGACCAATAGTTGTGCGGGGGGGTGACCCCACAATAGTGGGTTACACTTTTTTAGACATGCTGATTTTTGCTGAAATGACACATTTTTAATAAAATATGATTATTTAAGCCTTGAGAGGTTCCATTTGAAGGAATTAATTACAAATGGTTAGCTCAAAGCCTCTTAGATTAAAAAAATATTGATATAACCTCTATACTCCTCATTCATACCTGCAATGGAGTCTCTTCGCACCTATTAAAACACTGACAAAAAATCACTTTGACTTTATCTTTTGGGAGATCAAATGAATCAATTTTAAAAACCTATTTATGTAGTATGGTTTTAGTGAGAAAAATATTTCCAATGATTATAATGTTAATATATATTAAGTTTATTATGACTTTGTATTTTTAGTTTTACTAAACATAGATATTTCACCGTATGTGTACCTCTATGTTTGACGCTTATAGAAAAATAGTAAATGAGAGAAAAAAAATTCTAAAAAATATCCATGCCCAAGGTATTTAAGTTCTCTTTCCATTAAAAAAATTAAAAATTAAATTGGAGAAATACACAACAAGTTATAAGCTATGTAGTCAAGGTATATCAAAATTACAGTTTAGTCAACTTCAAACGTTAATAAAATATGAAATAATAATGATAATGTCATCAAACCAATTGCATGCCCTTCGTATGGATGTTAAAAAATTAATTTCGAAAGAATCACGTTGATATCTATTCTAGAAAAAAAGTTATGCTCTATGAAAATAATGTAACTCTTTGAAAATGACGTTTTTAGCAACATACCAGTTTTTGTGGGAGAAAGAAAAAAAAAATTTAAATTAAATCAAAAATAAAAATAAAAAATATATTTAGAATCTAGACAGAAAATCCTAAAAGACTCTAATTTACTTCATCTTCTAATTTCAAATGGTTTAACGACAATACGCATCAGAATCTGTTTTTTTTTTTCAAAATGTAGAGTTCAGTGTCCGTTCAGGCAAAAAAGTGTAACCCACTATTGTGGGTTCACCCGGCTCGGTCCAATAGTCAATCACTCATTAGTGAATATATTATCCAGTCTTACACCACATTTTTACTATATATTGTGATTAAATAATCCAAATGTAAATAAAAAAAATTCAAATGTTGATAAAAATGGACCAATACTTGAACATATGAGAACCTATAAATGTTATATTAAAAGAACATTAACAAGTGAAATAGATAACTTTTTGTCTCAAATAAAATATCATAATTATCTATCATATGTGTGTGACTTAAAAAATAATATGCTCACTTAAAAAAATAAAAATAAGATGCCCACTTAAACAAGTATTGATATCTTAGTGCACAAATACTATTCTTATGTGTACAACTATCGGGGTACCAAAGTATATGCATTAGAATATTTCATATTAATAATTTATTTTAACACAACCTAAATGCCTTGTATTTTCCCATGAAATGTGTGAGATTGTCAAAAAGTTTTAGTATTCAACTATTGGTCCCTTTGTGTTGGATATAAGTTGTATTTTACATAATAATGTGTTATTTTTATAACAACAAATAATTATTTTGTGTTGAAACATTGGTCCTTTTGCGTTGGATTTAAGAGTTAGATATAACAAATATTTATGATTACTAACATGTATATGGTCCATTTAAGTTGCATATATGTCATATTTTGTATAGAAATACAATCACCCACTAATAACAAATGATATTTTTAAATTCAACAACTAGAGATTTTTAGATTAAGTTTTGGTCGAATCTTTAAAAAGTCAATTTTTGTACCCATTTAACTAGGTGTACTATTATAACCACTTGTGTGATGAGCCACGCCTTCAAACCTTAATTATAGGTAGTTAAGTGTCCATTTTACATTTCTGAAAAATAAAGATCTTACGACGGTCGACGAAGTTAACCCTCACAATTATTGATCCCTCTCCCCTACTCGCATGCAAGCGCCTCAAGAATAACACCAAATTCTTCAAATCCACCCACTGTACCCAGACGTATACACACAAAGTATCTCCTGGAAAGTGGAAAGTACACCAGAGTTCTGTCTTCTTTTAACCAGCACCGGCGGCTTGGGGTTATCAGTCTTGCAGTTTTGAGTTACAAATCGGTGCCTGGCAAACAGTCCAGCTAGGTAGTTCATGTAAAAGGAAGATCGAAAATTATGGGTCAAATTATATATTTGATCCAATAGCATTAAATGCTGTCGTCCAGGTAAGCAATGAACAAAGCACTGGATAATTTGTACACAGAATTTCCGGATTATCCCTATATCCAGCATACTCTTCATGTATGTTCGACCGTAATAAATTAATTAATTAAAATTTTAAAATAATTGCCCGCATTTGTCATTATCTCCATGGTCGGACACTCATATCTTTCATGACGTGACAGCCTTCTTGTACAATGTCCCACAATAAAGACAACACGACTTCGTGTAATTATTAAAGTTTGATTACAATGTCCAATAAAGATACCATTGATTTTGATAACGATGTCCAAATCTCCTGTGTCCTTTCGAAAATAATTGAACTTGATAACAATGTCCCATATCTCCTGTCTCCTTTACAAAATCCATCCCGAAAAACCTATTTCAAAAACTAATTCACGCAGGAACTTTCTCAGATTTTTGTTCGAGGTGATGCAGAAATGTCAGTCCTTGTTACAATGGGTGTATTCATGGACATAACATTTTTTACAATGTGTTTTATGCTGGTAGCGGCCGGCACAATTTTTCTTCTGACTACAATTCTACTTAAACGCCTTGGAAATCATAGGAGCCGTCTCCCTCCAGGCCCCAGAGCTATTCCTGTAATTGGTCACCTTCATCTTCACAAAGATGGAAACAGGCCAATGCCCTATTATGCATCTCAAATTTGGTAGCTGCCCTGTTTTAGTGATAAGTTCTTTAGATCTTGCCAAAGAATGTTTTACAGTAAATGGTAAGTCATTTTCTTCTCGCCCTCGGCTTGCACATGCCCAGCATTTGGGTTACAATTATTCTATACTGGGTTGGGCTCCTTATGGCCCCTACTGGAGAAATGCTAGAAAAATCTGTGTACTTGAGCTTCTGTCTTCCAAAAGAATCCAATCGTTTAAACCCAAGAGAATGAAAGAGGTTTGTAGGGCAGTATATTCCCTGTTTCAACTGTCACAATTGCAGAGTGTTGTGAACTTGAGAAATGTTTTGTCCCAATTGACTTTTAGAACCCTGATGGCTATGATCATAGATGACAGGTATTTTGGAGAGGAATTGGGGATTCCGGTTGATTTGGTTACCCATCTGATTAAAGAGTCATTTTTCCTTAAAGGAGTGATTTGTATTGGGGATTATATACCCTGGTTGAAGTGTCTTGATTTGCAGGGTTTGGAGAAGGCAATGAAGAAGGTAGATGGGAAATTAGACTTGTTTTTGCAGAGAATTGTGGAGAGGCATAGGAAGGGGTCAAAAAAGGAGAGAGTGATGGAAGACTTTGTTGATTTGCTCATCTCGCAGGCAGAGGAGAATGGGGAAGCCATTTCTGATAAAGATGCATTTATAAAAGCAACTGCAATAGTAAGTTATTTTAATTTTGTTGGTTTTGGCATTGTGAGTTTCTAAATTCTTGTTATTGTTGTGTATAGCTTCTCATAACAGTTGTGTCAGTTTATTTTTTTAACATCTGGATCAAATTACATGAAATAGATATCAAATTACTGTTCTATATTCTTTACGGAAGATACAGAACTGTGCTACAAATGAAACTACATGTCCAGCATGATTTCTGAGATTAAGCGCAGATGCTATCTTATTTAGATTATTTCCTGCACATTAACTTCGCAATTTGTCTTAGATTTAGAAGTTACATGACTATGAGATTGATAATTTAATAATGAATTATGCTTGCCAAACTAGAGGAGGCATCAAAAGATAACTTGGCTCTAGTCTTGTAGAAGATCATCGCTTAGGTCTAGGTATAAATGTCCTTACCATTACCAGCATCAATCTAAGATATAAATTCTTGTTATTGTGCATAGTTTCTGGTAACAGTTCAATTGGGTGAAAGAATTGGGTTTATTTCTTTCACGTTATAGATCAAACTATATGACTTCTCATCCGGAAGAAGAGAACATTACAATAGAACATAATGAATCAGATACAAGTGTTTAAATAGTGGTGAATCAGATACTATACTGCTAAAATAGTTTCCAGACTTGCTATTTGATTTATTTTTAGATTAGAGAACTCTAAAAATTAGATTATGCCCATTGTTTCTAAGATGAAGTATACATTAATTTTAAAAAATTAAAAAATTTAACATTGGAAATTGAAAATTACAAAGAGCAAGGAAACCTCCAAATTCTATTGACATAGTATAAATATTTGTTTTTCTAAAAATGATATACTTTTGAGTATAAAAATGATCTCCGTGATAACAAAAACTAATAAGAAAATCTTGAAACTAAAATTAATTATAGTAGAATAAATAAGAAAAAGTACTAACAGAATTAACACAAACTAATAGAACAACCTTTAAAAGATATTATAATTAACGTTCACAAAATCACTAGTGTCTTCACATATTCCTGACCAGCTTGAATATCAACCACAATGTAAGGCTGATTTAACGAAGAGAGGAAACACCTCAGAACAACCCTTCTGAACCCTCACACCCCAGAAAAAGTAGAAAATCCCTGTTGTAGGAAAAAAGAGTCACAACTTAGACTTGGGCAAATAATGCAGAAAAACTTGAACTATGCTTCGCCTTTTTCTTGACACCACTATAGCTGAGAATGCTCCCATGAATCAAATGAGTTTAATAAAGAGTATTTTAACTCGTTCTTTTAACTTTCCAAACGAAAGAAGAAGTGAGATATGTTAATGGTGTGCATGATAAAATAGGAAGTTAGCTAAAACATGACTAGAGTCATTGAAAAATAATATAAAAAGTATAATTAGAGGTACATATATTTTGTTATGTCTGTTTGTTTGCTGGAAATAGATTGGAATTGGGATTGTCAAATTCTGGAATTGACATTTTTTGTGTTTGTGTTCAAAACATGAAACTGGAATAGAGATTTGTTAATTCTCATTTGAATCTACCATCTAAATAGGTGAAATTGGAAAATCAATTCCAATTCCACTTAAATGCGAATTGGGGTTAAAGCAAAATTTATAATATTTTGAAATCCATATGCAAACAACATTTTCTATCTTCTCATCATGAATTGCATTGCAGGTGAACCAAATGGTTTCAACCATATTCCAAAAACTATTTTCTGGATTTAAAACTTCTACAACTAGAATTTGACAATTCCAGCATTATTTAATTCCAGCATCCAAAATAGAATAGAATTTGATGATAATAGTGTGATTAAAAAAAGTTAATGAAAGAATCCAGCAGACATTCAAATATTAAAAGGAAGTGCCTGTTTTATTTGGAGACTTCAACTTCTAAATTTGTCTAAGGTTTAGAAACGTAGCAATGAGACTCATATACTTGCAAAACTGGATATTATCACATCTTTGTCGATAAAAATATTTGAATATTCCACATACTTCAATTGATAATTTTTTGCAAACTTCTGATTGTATCTCTTATTCCCGTTGCCTTGTAGAGTATGTTAAATGCAGGAACTGATACGTCTTCACTTACACTGGAGTGGGCATTGTCATTGTTAATGCGACATCCCCAAGTAATGAAAAAAGCCCAGGATGAACTTGATTCTAAAATTGGACAAAACAGACTGGTGGAGGAATCAGATATAAACCAGTTAACATTCCTGCAAGCAATAGTTAAAAGACTTTGCGTCTTCATCCATCGGCACCTTTGCTTGTGCCACACACATCTATTGAATATTGCATTGTTGGAGGCTATCATATTCCTGCTGGAACCTTATTGTTTGTAAATGCATGGGCAATCCATAGGGACCCAAAAGTGTGGAATAAGCCATTGGAATTTATACCACAGCGTTTTATAGAGAAAGAAATAGAGATAGATAACATAATGAAAGGGAATGATTTTGATCTGAATCCATTCGGGGCAGGAAGAAGAGGATGTCCAGGTGCTTCTTTAGCAATGTGCATTGTACAAACAACTCTCGCAAGGTTGTTGCAGGGCTTTGAATGGTTTGTTCCAGATGGAAGAGTCGTCGACATGAATGAAGAGGTTGGCATAACAATGCCAAGGGCAATGCCTTTGGAAGTTGCCATCAAGCCTCGTCTTTCCCATCATCTATACCAGCAGCAAGGAGTCTACTAATAGACCATCAAACTCTCGGTTTTTTTTCATGGTTTGAGTGTAGGATAAATGAGATCATTCAATGTTTTAGATCAAAAATATTTTGAAAGGAAAACATATTGTATTTTCCTTTGGTAAGGAACTTTGTAGAGGCTATTGAAGTTGTCATGCCATGTTATTGATTCCAGAAATTGAAGTACTAAGAATATCATGATATTCTATTTCATACATGTTATAGATTCTATGTACCCTACTGAAACATATTTAAATGTTTGAAAATTTTATTTTGGAAAACTATAAAACTAAGTTTAAAATATAAGATAAATTTTTGGCATGGTCTTGTCAGTTTAAGGGATTAATTTTTTGAATTTATTTTTGTTATTGTTAATATGTTTATTATTTTATTTCATGTATATTTTGGACAATGTTATATATATATATATATGAATATGAATGATATGTATATTGTTGTTCTATTGTTTCTGATTATATAATTTATTATTATACTTTTCATTAGTCTATTTATCTTAGTATCTCTTTCAGGTATAAAATGTTGCTACCTTTTAGTTAAGTTTGGTTACTGGATTTAAAGAAGTTTTAAATCAGGAAAATGATTTTTGGAATATGGCTGAAATATTTTGGTTCACCTTGAATTCGTGAGAAGATGAAAAATGTTGTTTGCATATGGATTTCAAAATATTATATATTTTACTTTACCCTCAATTCTCATTTAAGTGGAATTGGAATTGATTTTCCAAGTCCACCTATTTAGATGGAAGATTCAAATGCTAGTTATGGGGTAAATGAGAATTAACAAATCCCTATTACAGTTTCATATTTTGAATACAAATATAAAAAATGTCAATTCCTGAATTTGATAATTTCAATTCCAGCCTAATTCCAGTGTACAAAATTAGAAGTTGTACTGTTAAAGACACATGATTATAATTATAGTAAATAGAATTTGTACCCACAAGATGCATGTAAAAGCTGACAATTATTAGTATAAGACTCTTATATTAGATTTTGTGAAATAAAATAAGCTGACAATTATTATTTTAAGACTCTTATATTAGATTTTGTGAAATAAAATAAATTATATATAAGATGCATGTAAAAGTTGGCAATTATTAGTATAAGACTCTAGAATTAGATTTTTTGGAATAAAATAAATTATTTGTAACTATATAAAGAAATAAATATTCTCATCTTATCAAAAGATTTATTGCAGCATTAATGAGTTATGACTTATGCAAATTATGATCTAAAAATCATCTTACTAGAAAATAAATTTATTACACTATGAATGCATTATGATTTATATAAATTGTGCAAATTATGATCTAAAAATCATCTTACTAGAAAATAAATTTATTACACCACGAATGCATTATGATTTATATAAATTGTGATAAAAAATATTATTACAATCTAATGGCATATGCTGATTTTTTTTAAATCAATAATCTTCTCACATTTAAAATGATATTGTTTGTTTAACATTTTCATTTGTAAGTAATCTATAAAAATGAAATATTAAAAAGTTGATTGTTTAATGATATTCTCAACAATGAAAAAGAAGTTAAGATTTCCTTTTTAATACGTTTAGGATTCTTATGAGAAGTTGTATTTTAATTTATATAGATATAAAATAGTATTGAAACTTCAACTTCATAAAAGAAAACAATTATTTATATTTCTATATGAGATTTTTTTGTTAAAAGAGCTACACATATTTTACATTTGAAAGGAAAAATGATATATATTTACATTCATTAGTTAAAAGACAAAAAAAATTAAAGAAAGTCTATGTTATGTTTGATTAGGGTTAGATGGACTAGAACAAGTTTAATAAATTAATATTATATAATAAGTAAAATTATTCTACAAACCAATAAAAATTAAAAATTAAAGAAAGTCTATGTTATGTTTGATTAGGGTTAGATGGACTAGAACAAGTTTAATAAATTAATATTATATAATAAATAAAATTATTCTACAAACCAATATATAATATTTTTACACAAAAGGTGTTCGTATATGAAATGGACAACGTTCTTTGAATGATCAACCGCTGAGAATGCAAGGACGTTTTTCTGCATTCAAACATGTTTGCCACTTCATCTCTCTACCGCATAATCAGAGATTTTCCTGTTTTCTTAGCAAGATGATGAAATTTAGAAGCTGCACAACTATTGTTATCAATTTCACAGTCTTCTAGACAAATGGGCATATCATTATCAGAATATGTGCCCTCTTTTTAGATGTTCTCATCTTCTAGAAAGCGAAACACAAGAATGTTGGTGTTAATTGATGTTCAACTACCGTCACCCTTCAAAGCACTAGTCTTATCTATAATTTGTGGATGGTAATTGTTTCTTATTTCATTTTGTCTTCTAACTTGGTGAACTATCATTTAATTCTTGATTGCTCTGTCCACTGCAATTTTCTATTGTTAATGGTGGCTCTTCATTAGTAATTTTATTGTATAAATCTGCACTATGTGTACAATGTAAATAATGAAATGAAAAAATTGAGTTTTATTTTTCCATCAAAGATGCTCTTGTTCTATTCTACAAATTTTGCTTCTTTTTATTCTTAGCTAGATCTATGCTGCAAAATTTTACATGGTATCAGAGCTTAAGTGCTAGGAAGGAGAAACGCATGTTTTTCTTTTGGAGGTACAGAACATCGGAGCTCAAAGAATAAAATTTTCAGCCTCTATCATTCTCATGTCATTCATCTATTTCAAATGCACGCCACAAATTATGCTTTGGCCCACAAGTAGAGGCTTGTATCTAATAATTATGGCAACATAGGTTGAACCGAATTCTACATCAAAGATGGGTCAAGGGCATGCTCTCTTCGCATGGGCCTTGCCTTCTTTTCTTCTTTAGTGACATCTGGTCAATGGACCTGTCATGCCTCTCTTTTCAACATTATGGAGGGTTTGTTCTACTATTCGTGTTAATGATTCTTTGCTTCCATAGATGATCAATAGTATAGACAGTTGGCACCTGTATTTTCAACCAGCACTTTATTCTTGCATAGTTGAGTAGTGTCGATAGAGTCACTCATACAAATTTATGTGTCATCTGCATCCTTGAATGATAGATGTTTTTCTTTTGTTTGTCATCTATTCATTGTTTGGGAGCACATATACAGATTATTGTCTTATGTATCTTCGATTGACAAATATTTTGCTTTTGTTTGCCATCTGTTCATGGTTTGAGTAGTGTTGTTGGGGGCACTCATGCAGATTGATTCTGATCTTCATTTTGGTTTCAAAGGAATCTCTTCATTCAGAACTATGGTAGTTATCATTTGACAGATGTCCACAATTTTCTTGTCACAAAGGATTTTCAACTACATCTTTTCTTTCATTAGTTTCTTGTTCTCCTTAGTTAGACTTAAGGGGGGGTGTTGGTGTTAATTGATGTTCAACTACTGTCACCCTTCAAAGCACCAGTCTTATCCATAATTTGTGGATGGTAACTGTTTCTTATTTCATTTTGTCCTCCAATTGCTACGTGAAAGAAGGGTGATTACCAGTCATGCATTAAGTCTAACTTGGTGAACTGTCATTTAATTCCTGATTGCTCTCTCCACGGTAATTTGCTATTGTTAACGGTGGCTCTTCATTAGCAATTTTATTGTATAAATCTGCACTATGTGTACAATGTAAATAATAGAACGAAAAGATTGAGTTTTATTTTTTCATCAAAGATGCTCTTGTTCTATTCTGCAAATTTTGCTTCTTTTTATTCTTAGCTAGATCTATGCTGCAAAATTTTACAAAGAAAACATGGACCTATGAAGGAGATCTTGGACAGAGGGTGTGGATTGGGAAGGCTAATCATAATGGTCCCATTGTCTTCATTATTATCGCTTATGCCCAGCTGCATGTGCCCTCATTTTCTCTTTTATTTAAAACTTTGTAAACTCGGACTATTTTAAAATATTTTTCAGATTATATTTTCCAAATAATATTCTATGTTAGGAAAGGAAAAAGACCTAGTTACCAGCCATGTTCCAATAATCATTTATTAGATTTTACTAATAAAAAGTCTAGTGAATAATTAAGCTCATAGGCCTATGCCCACAAACTGAAAAGTGTCCATAGACACAAAAGTGTCAGCAGACTGGTTAGAAATATTTCCCCAGATATAATTTCGTTATTCCTGCAACCGCGTCTCCTTGAGGATCATAATATCTTTTTTGCTTAATTAATGGCATGTAATCCAAATCTCTAACTGAATTCCATTTTCAATTTTCAATGGCTACTCGCTTGATATTCCCAGGGAAAGTTAGTTAGTTTCTTATAATCTAATTTATCTATTAGTATGGTATGATACAACCAGTATTAAGCCTATTTTGGAGGAGATTGTTCTGATAATATGGCGTTGTCTTACGTCTGTTCCTGTCCGCCATCGCCACTGGTTACTTATATCTCATTTACAATTATTTTGTCCTTCTTTCTCTGGCTGACGACCTTCATGGCTGAGAACGAGGGTTTCGATGGAGAATCACTGTGGCGACTGGTATTTTGTTGGAACTGTGTTAATGGAGATATTTCTTGGTACAGGTCGCAAATTACTACAGGTAGGTTCTCCCCTCTCTGTTTGTTATCCAAACTTTGCCAGAGACTAGAGAATTAGAAATCGTTTGAAACTAAGAATTTTTTCAACATTTTGTATTTTTGTTCTTGTGTGCACTGCTTATATTGAAGCCCTCCTCATTTTTATGATGCTCAGTGTAACATTTGTGAAAGAAAAGAATGGTGAAATAAACCCCTATCCGCAAATAAGATTGTGGGCCTTTTCCCTCCTTTAGCAGGCACGATTTCACATTCTCCAGTTCTTTTGACGGTTTGATCTTCTGCAAACTAGGGTTCTGGATACATTACCTATTCGTCCTATATGCTTGGTTAGGATTTTCATTTTCTACTAACGATGCTCTGATTTAAAATATGTATAGTGTCATCTTTGTAATAATGTCATCGTTACATTATTTTTATTTTTTTTCGTGTCAGAGGTACTTGCTTCGGGCACGTTACATGGATTGTGTGTTCATTATTTCATTTGAATCAGGAAACAAATTCGTTGTTTTATTTTATTTTGGTTGTGTTTACCTCTTAGGAATAAAAAATCTAATGAAATCCATCCAAGTAAATTATTTTTCCATTGTTGATTATATGAGGGATGTCTTTGATTTAAGTGCAGTCCACAATAGCATAAACCCTATTAGCAGGCACTTAGGGATGTGACTCAACTAACTATATCCCTCAGGGAAAGTAAAAAGACTACACAGTAGGTTGTGACAGTTCCTAATGAATTGGTTAATTGTGGGAAAGTGGCTAGCTGACCTCGAATGTCTGAAGGAGTTGTCTCAGATATGAGAAGGGGAACTACAGTTATATAAACAGTAGGAGACAAGGCCATTCCAACAGTACTTAGCAGATAGAGAATTCCAGCTACAAATAAGATCTTGCACCTTCCGAATTTGTCAGCAAAAACTCCAGCCATCAGAGTGTTGCATAGACCTCCAATAATACTGATAGCAACTAATAATCCTGTGGTGGTTGCATCCAGTTTACTCTTTTATGATATATAATATAGCACCTACAAAAAATGCCAGTTTTGGATTAGGAACTGTTTTCTCATGACCAACAGTCTAAATCTTTTAATGATGCCTAATGTATCTTTTAATGATGCCTAATGTACCACCTACAAAACATGCATGTCTTGAATGTATTATGTCTTATCGGAAATGAGATATCAATTGGAGAAAGTTTAATGAGCTTTCTTTAGCTAGGTTGTATAATTCCTCTTGCCGGCTGAAATATTTTCAGCAATTAAGTCCATCATAACAATCTTATGCGATTAAAAAAATGAACACATATTCTAAGAATCTTTCTCCCAATTATTTCAAATTTTTTCTCTTCATGGAAGTCCAAGTGCCTAGTGGGAGAGTGCAGATACATACATCCATCTTAACCCAACATCAACTTGAGTAAACTGGCAATATAAAATTCATTATCTGATATTGATATAAATGCAATTGGTTATTGAATATTTACCCCTATATCTACATGAATAGATAACTTCATAAAATATTTAAGAAAAAAATCAATCCTTTAAACTTGTACCAAATCTAGAGGAATATGTAGAATTATATGACTGGATACTTCGAAACAGAGTAATGGGGAAAAGCCAGATCTTAAAACTGCTAATCAGGCTGAAGAGTTGCATAGCTATATTGCATGTGATGGAGTTGACACTGAAACTTAATAAATATTATGTTTTAACTTGTAAATTCAATAAGGTTGAACATAATGGGTATTTGCAAGGGATGAAAGGCAACTCATGATTGTAATTTTAAAATTTAAACACCATTCACAATTATAGAAGATTGATTGGGATATAAAATTCCAAATTCTTTATAAATGACTATGTATGTTACAAAATACTTAAATTTACAAGAGTGCCTAGAAATATATTGTATATACAAAGTAATCAGGAGACATGAGTATAGATACAACGACAAGAATGCCATTTTGAAAAAGCTATTAAGTTAATCTTAAATGGCTATCTTTCATTCATATATATAGTAAAAAGGAGATGTGAGTGCATGGACACCCAATATATATATATATTTTTTTATATTATAGATAGTTTACAAACTTTGATTTCATTCGATCAACAACAAGAGATAACCACACTAGATAGTTTACAAGTTTATGAGCTCCTTACGAGCAGCCACACTAGAAACAACAATTGAAAGACCAATAGTCACAACTTAGAATTCCACAAAGATGTCCCTCTTGGGATTTGAACTAGGGTCTCCACAATGAGAACTCATTGCTTCAACCAACTAACCTAAACCCCTTGGACGACACCCAATATATTAAAAAAGTCCAAAGTGATCAATATCACGGAGATTTTGAAATGGGGTACAAGAATCAAGCTAACTCATTTATTTGTTCAATATGAAAATTTTGGTAAAAATCTGTAAAATATGACTAAATTCAGTGATTGAGGGACAACAGAGAGAAAGTTCTCAGCCACTATTCTGATATTTAATGAAATATTAAAAATTTGTAAGGATAACCATGTCAGAAACATCATTTCACAATAGTTATGAAACAAGATGTTCACAATAGTTATGAAACAAGGTGTGGGTATAGTATGTCTTAATACTGTCACCTAGAGATGTGGGTTTCATGCTGAATGAACAACAAAAATCACAAGGGTATTGATCAAATATACATGCTAAAATTTTATCATCCTTTAAACCAATTGATGTAAAATCGGGATGGGTATTAAAAGAAAAGAAATTCCTTGTGTTTTAGAATGAAAGATCCCAAAGCCACGTCAATTGCACATCCCCATGTTAAGGCAGCCTAAATTCTAATAATCTATTATACATATTTTCTAATTTATCATTTCTGATTGAAGCATTATTTTCAGTATATTCTTCCCCCCTTTCTCTGCACCAGAAGAATCATCATCCCTACGTTTTGGATATGTTTTGGGGAGTTTATGCTATGCTTGAAGGAAGCCAAGCCCTGTTTTCCTATTTTCTTTATTAGATATTTGATAATTCTGACAAGAATGTTAACATTGCAAAGAGCAGAATCGGATCTCGTTTTTGTTCCAACAAGCATTCTCTTTCTGGTGGCTTATCATCTCTACCTTCTATATAAAACCATAAAAAATAAGAGGATTTGGGTACGCAAGATGATGGAGATTAGAGCTCATTCTTGGTATTTTTGTTTTTGTTGTTTTATTAGTTAGGATTGTAAATTTGGAATTCTCATGTTTGGGGGGTGTTTATGATTGAGTTGACAAGTTAATTTGGTGACAAGATTTTAAAGGTGGTTTTTAATTAAATATTAACTAATGGACAATTTTAATATATTAGTTAGGATCAGAAAGTTGGGATTCTTGTGTTTGGGGGTGTCTATGATTGAATTAACAAGCTTTTTGGTGATTGATTTTTTGGACTGGTTTTTCAAAATAAAGATATGATATGTTTTCATGGCCTATGCTATAAATGATGAAGTTTCTGATAGACAATTGTATGTAGTTTTTCCACATGGAAGTTTCATGATGAATTGAAAAGTTTTTTATTGATAACTGCAAATATATTTTATACATCTATATTTGAAAAGACGTCTTTTAACTTTTTTTTTCATCTACATTCGAAAAGACAATTGTGTATGATTTTGTGCATTGACATTTCTAAAGGAAAACTGTAAGTAGCTTTGTTGCATTGACATATGTTGTCATACAAAAAGATTTGGCTCATTAATTTAACAACAAAAAGATTTGGTTCATTAATTTAACAACTCTCAGTTATATTTTAGTATTACCATTTCAAGACATGAAAATTTCACAGTTAATATTAGTGGTTTGAGGATTTTTAGTGGTTTGAGGATTTTTAGATTTGACAATGTATTTTTTCTCTATCAATATTTTGAATGACAGTTTATAATCGATTGTCAAGATGCAAGATGAGATAACTGGAGAAGACAGGTCATTTTTTCCTCAACTAAATGTAGCTCATTTGTTTAACAAATTTTTTTTGGACATTCATATATTTTTGGACAATTGGTGTAATACATTTTTTAGTTTTGAGGGTTTTTAAGCCAAATTGTACATAATTATTTTCCTCAATATTTTGGATTTTTATGTTTGACCGTGACTAATTTTTAAGTTTGGAAAATTGGTTTAGTATATATTTAGCTTGAGAATTTTTAAATTTTTGAATTTGGCTGTGTATAATATTTTTCCTATCAACAATTTGATTTATGAGTTTGACTGTGTATCATCAGAATAAAATAACAAAAGAAGAGAAAAAACCATTTTTTTTTTTTTTTGTCGATAATGATGTAGTTCATTTGTTTAATAGTTCGTTGTTTGGACATTCATGTCATTCCGAACAACTGATTTGTCTACTTTTTTATGTATATGATTGCAGGATATGCCAAGGAACATATGAACATCTCTTCAAGTGATATCAAACAACACATCAACAACCACATATCTTATTAGCCTGTCCATAACATTGAGTTCATTGATTGGTACAATTGTGGGCAACAGTCAAGAAAAAGGTCTTGTGAATGAAATAATCTATGGAGACAGAAGCCTTACAATTGCTTTTGTCAAATATGCAACCTCGATGCTCTATTTTTTGACAGACTTCATGGCCCATGTTCGTTGCATCCGTTATTATATTCATGTCAGCTTTCTCATTAGCACTCCTGGTTCCTCCGTGCCTGTGCATTATGTAGAAAATGTTGTTGTCAGAGGAAGTAATTTTTGGTCTTTAGGACTTGGGGCTTATTATTTTGCATTTCCCCCACTTCTATGGATATTTGGTCCTATACCCATGTTTTCTTGCCGCTTCTTGTAAATGCTCAACCCCTAATTTTTTTTAATTATCAAATTTTTGAATTAGAATGCACGGCAAAATCTATACAATTAAATAGAGTGTCCATTGTACTGACTCATCATAGCTGCATGTAGTATATACTGAATGTGCGCATACCCTCTTCGAGTCCTAATCTGTCTATTAGAGTTTGGTCATCTATCTTTTGCGTAGAAATACCCCATCTCAACTGCTAGACCATAGCCATAAATCCCCACGAATGAACAGTATGATATACTACGTATGCCTTCTTGAATGCTTCCATGTCAATGATACCATTTGTGTTATGTTCCTATAAAAAATGGTCTTTACGTCAATCATGTCGCTGTAATCTGTAATCTGGGTATTCAGTTGCACAATTTTTAACTCAGTAAAATCCATTTCCTATTGTTGGGTATTGGGAGGACATTGAAATCCATTTCCTATTGTTGGGTATTGGGAGGACATTGATATGAGGAAAAATAAAAATTGTAATAAGTAGTAAAAAATTGAGAGTTATGAAATATATAGTTGCTGGTTAGATTTCTGCAAACCTGGTGTTACTATCATCTATAAAGTTAATTAATAATTATTTACAAGAATGTAAAATTTTTCTTATTTTTCTTGATCAAGTTTGTCCATTCAGATGTGAGCTACAATTTTATTATTAGGGCCAAATTTATCATATCATCATTTTATATATATCTTATTATTGGCGCAACCATTGCACCCCTCAAAGGTGCAAGTGCTAATTATCTAGTGGGCCAATGGCTGTCCATTAGTATATCCAATTGCTGAACAAAGAAGTTAGTAATTAGACCAATTGTACAACTTTATTAGTGCCAATAGCATTTCATTAGTAGGGAGAGGGACCAATAGTCCAAGGTCCAATAGTTGATCACCCCCTTGTAAATTTATTTTTTTAATACTATAGTTACATCTATAATTACATGTTATATTTTAAAAGAAACGATTAAATATAAATTTAATTTTTTTATAATATTATGAAATCAAAACCCTAAAATGGCATTCTCTATATTTATTTGTTGGGAACATTTATAGATTCTTCTATTAGGTAGTAGTAACGGGTTTGTTCTGAGTACCATTATTATTTTGAAGATGAGAGAAATTTCCACCATGACTGAAGTGATCAATTTCTTTGACTTCTTCTCCTACCATTGAAAAAATTTGGGGACAAGGTGATCTTTTCATTGCATTGACATGTGTAACATATTTTTTAGACTATTTTGAACATTAAATATAAGCATGTAAAATTACGATCTTCTATGATGTTTTGACCATAAGAAATATATAGAATTTTAGGCTTTTCATTTTTGCCAAACCCTTGTCATTCTCTTGATGCCAATCTTGGACTATCCTGGACTAACTTCTCAAGTTGCTAATGTGGCTCACGCTTTTGATATTGCATTGAATCGATGCTTTTATTACAATCTTTTATCCAGGAAATTATAATTCATTTTTGCCAAACCCATGTCATTCTCTCGATGCCAATCTTGGACTATCCTAGACTAACTTCTCAAGTTGTTAGTGTGGCTCACGCTTTTGATATTGCATTGAATCGATGCTTTTATTACAATCTTTTATCTAGAAAATTATTTTTGATGCTTACATATCAAAAGTAAACAAGTTCATTTTTTTATTCGTCTGAATTAGAAACATGTTTTAGTCTATTTCATGTCATACTTAAAGATAAATGTGCTTGTGTATTTAATTATTCATCAACATTCTATGTTGAATCAAATTGTTGTTACAATTTTCAATGTAGCAAACTATTTTTCATGTTCACATATCAAAGGTAAACAAGTTCCTTTTCTCTCTATGTTGGACATAATAATAAAAATTAAGGCCTTGATTCTCTATTCCCGTAGACATTAATAAATTTAAGCTAATTATTTGAATTTCTCTTGTATAGGAAGTGTTGAATTATTCTCTTGAATCCTACAAAGTACCTTGTCAAGACTAACCAAAGAAGCCTAATCCTCATAAACATATTGTATACACCCATATTTAAAAAAAATTATGTAACACCCAAGCATCACACACAAAATAGCCTAACAATGTTAGGTGTAGATTTATTCTAGAAACATCCAAATGCTCCATATAAATAACTGATTAATATAAGGTGTAGATTTATTTTTAAAAAATCAAAAATATCACACAAATAACTTGAATATTTAAGGCAAATAGTCCCTCACAAAACATGCAAATATGTATCATACAAGTAAGCAATGTAAGATGTAGATATACTTTAGAAACATTCAGACTTCTCAGATAATTAATTAGACAATGTTCTGATTAGGAAGAAAACAAGATTTGAAAGGTCTTGAACCTTTTACAAGAAACCAGAAAGAATAAACATTAAGATCCAAATCTAGCAACCAGGTGAAACACAAAAAAAGGACAGCCAAAGGACCAACAAAAAAGGATAGCTGAACACTTGGACAAAGGCCAGATCCAAAGAAAAAACCAATCCCCCTAAGAGAAGGAAAAAATATCACTGCCAAAGAATAACCATTAGAAAGAAAAAGTCCATCGAATCCAACCATCTTCCACTTTAGAGGCCTTATTCTACCAACATAAGGAATCCAACATTGAATTCCCAGCACCCAATAAGGTACTAGCACACTACATAGGCTCAACCAGACCAGCAATGTTAGGTATAGATATATTCCAAAAAACCATAACATCACATACAAATTACCCAATATTGTACATAGTGTATAGTCACTTAAGGCACATCCAAAAAATTTACACAAATAACGAGCAACAATGCAAGGTGTAAATTTATTTCAATACATGAAGTATGATTTCTTTCCAAGAATACCAAATCAAACTCACAAAACTCTACAACCCTAGTAACTCAAGCCAAAAGTCTCTCAAGTCAAATTTATTATATAAAAAAATTAGACTTGAAAAGCATAGATGATGCAAATTACATATACATGAGGCTCTTTCTCAAAGACACCTTATTTTCTTAATGGCTAAACCATAAAAAACATATTATGTATATACCACTAATAAAATTTGTATAAAAAATACTATGTAAATGAATAATATGTCACACATAGATCAAAGGTAGATGTAAGTTTTGTATAATAATAGACTTATCTAATTAACCATCTTGGTACTACAAAATAACATTGAACGGATAAATACAAGCCACAAATACAATGTAAGATCCCACAAAACCAAGTGCTAATTATGGCATTCTAGTCAATTAAGAAACACGTATAATCATATATTGCATAGGCACATCTACCTCCCTATTGAAAACTAATGATATCATGATTTTCATCATTGTCTTCTCATCACATTTTAATCTAACTATATCTATGGAGTCATATCTTATTATGTCTTTTTCCTAACTACAATTCTATTTTTTGGAGTTTCATGTGTCGGATTTGAAATGAAACATCTTTTTATTATTCATTCAACACAACAAACTTAATCAATCAATATTTTATCGCTAAAAATATCTTCACATATATGAGCAATCCTAACTGAAAAAATTCTTTCCTATATACTCAATGATCTAAAATAAGCCATGCTTTGGAGTTTTTATCTTCTCAAAAGATTATATTATTTCTTTTTACACAATTGTACTTAGGCCATGTCTCCAATATGAAGCCAATAAGCAATCTTGTGTTCTACTTTCACAACAATTGGAACTTTCATATAATTTAACACCAATATTCATGCCTACACCATGTCATAGATTTGATACTTAATAACTTTTATCCATATGTTGAACCAATGTTATGTATAAATGTTATACATGTATAGTTAGATGTTAAAATATTATCTCAAGACCCCTTAGTACGTCCTAGGACCTTATAAGATACGTAGAGCCCCTTAAGACATCTAGGACCCTGTAGTAGGACTTTTTATGCCATAAGATTCCTTAACAACCCCTATTATGACATAAAACCCCTTAAGAAACCTTAGAAGGACCTATTATAACATAATAGGGTGTATTATGACACAAGGCCCTTAGTAGGACCTATTTTGACATTATAGGACCACAATGGACCTAAGACCCCTTAAGATGACCTATTACAACATAAGAGCCTTTAAAGAGTCTGTAGTATGACATAAAACCTCTTAAGACCCCTTAGTAGGGCCTATTATGACACAAGACCCCTTATGAGCCCTTAGTAGGGCCTATTATGACCTATTATAATATAAGACCACTTAGTAGGACCTAGTATGACATAAATCCCCTTAAGATGACCATTTATGACATAAGGCCCTTTACTATGACCTATTATGACATTATACCTCTTACTAGGACTTATATATTATGACATTATAACCCTTAAGAGGACCTAGTTAGATGTTTAGATGTATTTAATCTCTCTCTCTCTCTCTCTCTCTCTCTCTCTCTCTCTCTCTCTCTCTCTCTCTCTCTCTCTATATATATATATATATATATATATATATATATATATATATATATATATATATATATATATATATATATATATATATATATATATATATATATATATATATATATATATATATATGCTTATTTTAGTTGCATAAAAGTGTGAATGTTTAAATTTATATTTTAAATGTTATACTTAATTATAAGTGTGAATTTTCTTCTATTATGTTTTCTTCTTCAACCTCTGCATCGATTATGGTGTCCTCAATGTTCTCTTCTGACATTATTGTTGAACTTGAAGCTCCAACATTATTTAGCTCTCTAATTCTTTCTCATTGATGTTTTTCCTTCTTTTCCCTATTTTTTGTAGCCTCCTCAATTTGTCAAAAGCTTTCTTTTCCTCTTTCTATGTTGCTTTGATCCCATGTTTGCACCAAAATTTGAATTCAAATGCTTCTCCTCATGTCACATATATAACAAAACAGGCAAAGGGAATTTTGTATGAGATCATTCCTTCTGTAGATTGGAATAGTCAAACAATGATTGAATAATCATTCAATCATTGATATTTTTCCTAGTGGGCTTGTTATTCAAATGAAACAGTCACCCGTTTATAAATCAAGTGCCTGTTTCTTAAAAAGGGGTGCTCATTTTGTGCTCAATGGTACAAATCGAAACGGGTGCCTATTTTTTGAATTTTAAATAATAGGTGCCTATTTCATAAAACATGGAGTGGAAAATGTACCTCCACGTCAGTTTTAGGTTTGGGATAGGCTTAGTTTAACCAAGTGTATGCTTGGACCTCTAAAATAATGGCTAAGGCACTAGAATACTACATTTTTGGCTTACCATAATTTTTGGAGGGCCTTCTTGATCATTTTTTTTTAGGAAATGAAAGCCCATTAGAGTTCTCATTGTCGTGATTTTACAATTTCATAGTGATATGATTTTTTTTACTATTTTTTGCATTATTTATTAATCAAAAGTGGTTTCTAAAGTCATAAAATAGTGAGGCTTACTAAAAATTTAATAACAATTTTGTTTTTAGTTTTTTTGAAAATAAATTATATGACATCAATAAACATACATTTCTTTTAAAGATAAAAATAATAATTTTAAAAAAATGTCTAACTTTCATTAATTTATGGTGGTCTTATTACAAATAGTGGTTTTTGTTGTGCCCAAAGATCAACCTATTAATGCCTGAGACAACCACTAGACTTATAGAAGACACATGAGGATGTTAAACCATGTCATGAACCATCTTTGCACTGACAACACCAAGGAGACCAAGGGCACACTCAATCTTTATCACCATTGTAACAATCCCCTAGCACAAGCTTAGGGTTTGAACTTGTGACCAATATTTGAATCCACTTGTTATAGCTAGCAGTTGTTGTTGCACCAAAAGATAGACCTATTAATGCCTGATACAACCACTAGACTTATAGAAGACACAAGAGACTATTAAACCATGTCATAAACCATTGTTGCACTTGCAACACCAAGGAGACCAAGGGTGCAATCAGTCTTTCTCAATATCGTAACAAGTCGTACACCATAGGATTTGAAAATATACTTTATAATCAATTAAAAATTAATTTAAAAAAATATTCAATAAAAAAAAAGAAAAAAAATTCTAAACAACCTTTGGTTTCTTAGGTATCCTTCCCTAGAACAATTCACAAAAATCTATTTATTTAGGTCAAAATGTGGTGGTCATACATGTGTGTGGTATAATCTTGAAATAGGCATTTTGAAAAAGTGATTTTTAAACATGCCTACTAAAAGTAAATTTATACCATGTGGGTATTGAAATAAATTAAATATTTGAAAAGTATACTCCAAATACTACATTTTCTATTACTAAAGTTTTTTGATATTTAACCTCTAAGTGCCTCAAATTTTGACATCAATTGACATAAAATTTAAAAATAGGGAAAAAACTTCCACTTTTTGCCCAACAGTGGGACTCAACTTCTCACAGCCACCCTCAAATTCCTAATGGTTTTATAGAAAAAGGTTCCTGAATGCGAAGTTATTTTTCAAAATATTTATTTCAGTGTCAAAGTTGGCAAAAAAGTGTAACCCACTATTGTGGGACCACCTTGAT
This sequence comes from Chamaecyparis obtusa, assembly GCA_027943335.1. NCBI lineage: Eukaryota > Viridiplantae > Streptophyta > Pinopsida > Cupressales > Cupressaceae > Chamaecyparis > Chamaecyparis obtusa. The sequence goes on along the minus strand of BSBK01010339.1, from coordinate 243,864 downwards.
GTACATCTGGTAGTGATGTGTAAGTCAAAGGAAGTTGAGTGAAGTATTACTAGGGTATAGTGAGAAGGTCTTACATACTCTATTGCAAAGGTTTGGTATATTCTAGTAGAATATGTGTATCAAATCTCTACTATTAGTGATTATTGTGCTATTAGCTATAACTATTTTCATGCACAAGAAGATGCAATTCTATCAGTTCACATTCTATCAGTTAAAGATTTTGCAGTATAGCTTTTTTATAAGCGTAGTTACCCCAATCAATAGTGAGAAAATTAGTAGTGAGCCCTTGTAAAAGTCATCTTAACCAGTATTTCCTTAACCAGTGTTCATTTCAAGAGAATTAGTTTCTTTGTGGTTTTTCCCAGTTTGGGTTTTCACGTAATATATGGGGTTATGGTTTTGTTTGTTCTTATTCTTTCATGCTTTTATCAATTTTAATTATTTGAATGATCTATGTGCTTACCGATTCAGTAAAGTTTTAGAAGGTGTTCTAGAATAACTAATTCACCCCCCCTCTATTCGGCCTATTCAACTAAAATCATGTTAGCAGCTCAATTCTTAGTGGTTTTATATTTTTGAGAACTGTAGTGAGTGAAAGGGAAAGAAAACTTATTATATGCATAGAAGAATCAAAAGAGTTAAACATAAAAATTATTTATGTATTCATTCATGGTTCATTAAAAAATTATTTTAACTATTGTAGATAAATTTCTTCTTGTATTAAAGTTGATCTGGATTAAATATGTATTTATAAAATTATTTTTTTAATAAAATATTCACCATTTTTCCTAGTTTGTTTGTTCTTTTCATCTTAATTTTGTATTCTACCAATACATTGTGGAAAATTGCCTATTGCTCAAAAAATGTCTTATTTTTCAAAGCTTTTATTCATATATAAGTTTCTTTGATTTCATTTTAAGTAGTTACTTCTATTAAATTATAACTAATATCTCAATTTAAACTGATTTTATATAATATAAATAAACCTATTCTTTTAAATTAAAATTGGTCTGATCAGTGTAAAAATAATGTAATTAAATTGATTTAATTTAAAGTAGTGATGGTTGATTTTGATGATTAATAAGTACTTTTTTATTAATGTAAAAAAGATTTTGAAGGGGCCCAAAAACCCTTTCCAAACATATTTTGATAGGGAACTAAAACCCACAATAAAACAAAGTTGCAATAGAAAGAACACTTCCAAATAGTAGATCACAAATAACTCAGTATCAACAACCTAAAAAGGAATAAGCATACCAAACTCAAGCTACATCAACACCAAGCCAGAGCCTCTCAACTTAATAAATAGGGTTATTACAAGATCCCTTCACCTCAAACATGATATAAGGGTTTTTCTAGGCTCCCTTAACCTAAGTAATGGGTTTTAACAAGGCTCCCAAATAAAGAAGAGGAATAGAGAGTTTTGAAAGGCTCCCCAAACCTTCATAATGGACTTTGAAATGGATCCAAAAATAAATCTATAGTTAGTGGCAAAGACTTCCCACTATAAATTTTGAGAACTCTCCTACAAAGTCCCTCTCCACCTTAATAGGAGAGGTACCTACTTGAGTAGGGACAACATAGGAATAAACCATCATGAAGAGGAGCCACACTTGGTCCAACTTCATGTTCTAATAGCCAATGATAGGAAAATCCCACATAAAGTTTCTTCTAACATAACCCACTAGAAAAATTACCACCTCCATAAAAGATGCCCACACTTCAATAGTAAAAATAAAAGAGGACGAGAGGAGAAAAAAATCCACACCTAGTCTTTAGCCACAAGAAACATGCTCACCTTAATTGGAGAGGACCCTAGACCTCCATAGGAGTCTCATGGAGATGGATAGAGGGATGGAAAACACAATCCATTTTAAATAAGAACAGTGAACATCGGGATTCATCAAGGGTGAGAGAAACCCCATCACCAGTAAATAAATGTTCCATATCTATTTGACATGATGTAATGCCCCCACTAGGGTGTTAGGAATAAGGTGTCTCAACCTTGGATAATTCCTATTCTTATTATTTGTTTTGTAAATGTATTTTTTGTAAATAATGTAATTAAGTGTGAGTGTACATGTCTAGTTGGCATGTTGATGTGTCACTCCACTTGATGTATCGGCATCTTGTGCGTAAGGAGATCATGACTGAAATGGTCATGACGGATTCCTATGACGCGTAAGAACTATTTAAGGAATGTGCTATGACAGGTGTAAGAGCATCTTATGACTTGGGCCTATTTGGGCACCCAAGAAGAAGTGGTTGGTGTGTGTAAGAGAATATGCCAAAAATAGGTTGGTATGACAGATTCTCTTACACTTCTCTTGTGACCATTATTTTTGGCGGATTCTATGACAAGCTGTCATAGTCTATTCTAGGGATGGACGCCTATTCTTGGGATTGCATGTAACAACTATATACATGTGGCTTTGTGCATGGGTCTTGGTGGTTGTGCCTATTTTTGGGTCCAGAGGAGTCTATATATATGATGCTGCTCCTATGGGAGAGATATAACAGAAGTTTAAGTCTTGTTGGCTTTGTCTCTCATTTCCTGAAAGAATTTGCATTGCAAGTGTATTGTAATCTTTGTGTTGAAGATAATACATTGTGCAGGTTTTGGAGTGCTGGGGTTTTTTACCGAAAGGTTTTCCCTAGGGTCTATCATTGTGTCATTCTCCATTTTCTCTGTATGCATGGTATGTGGTTGCAATATCTTTGTTAAAGTAGTTAATGAATCTGAAATTGTAAGGATTTATAAGAATTTGCACAATAATCTCCTATAGAGATTAGCGTAGGAAGTTGTTTCCGCACCTGAGTTTCCTTACATAGGGAACCTGGGAGACATTAACCTAAAACATGTTACTAAGTTTACAGAATAATTTTTGTCTTAAATATTTACAAACAATGATGAATAAACAAGCGAAAGTAAAACATAAAGTCTATAAGAACATAAAAATAAATATAATCTCCAAACTAGATTAAACATCCCAAGGCTTCATTGATGTAGAAACTACAAAATACAACTACAACCATAATTATATATTACATCATAAATTACAACTAAATGATAAAATATACATAATCATCAACATCCACTGCACATGTCGCAAGGTATATGATTACAATAAATTATAAAGTACAAATAAAGAAGTACAAGATCAAGAATAGAACTCTAAGAATATAGGAAATGAAGTAATTACAACCAAGATCATCTAGCATTGGAATAAGGATGTCAAAGTCTCAAATGATAAAAGAATCACTATCACTCGACCTCGTGGAAACCTATGGTTCCACTCCCACCATGTTGAGGAAATGACATCAAATACCATGTGGATAACAATACCATACAATCAGGTAGAGAAAGAAATGATCCTAGAAAATCCTATCATAAAGGTAGAACTCATAAGTCAAAGATACACATAATAATCCCAAAGGAAACCAATACATGTAGGAAACCCAGAATGAAATCATGGAAGTGTCATCACATGAGTCAAATCTAAGGTCACCTGGTAGCCTCTCTAGACTCTGGGCCCTAGTGACTCTATGCACATCATTAGTTGTCTCATACAGACAACGAAAACTAACTATGCCAAACTCACCATCACTACTGGACGGGCAAGCATCTTTTCACACTCTCATCCTTAGCCTATACTAGCACTCAAGACATGGACGAGGTTCATCATATCTTATTAATTCATTTTAATCTCTATTTAATTTAATATTATCACTTGATTAAGTAACCTACTAAGGATACCCAAGTAGCCACTTTTGGACTCTAATGCCTCTAAAGTAAGCCACTTCCCTTCTAACACCTAGATAACCTACCCTAGGTTTAATAATCTCAAATTATGATTCTAAGTCAACATAATCTCATAATGCTTAAAACCGGTTCAATGAAGTAATAGAAACACATAATAAAAATTCCATCATAAGAACAACTCCATAAAGGTTGGGTCATATTTGATGAATTTTCACTCAAGTATGCAAAGAAAATAAACATAATCAACAATTTCAAATCCCGCCTCTGGTAGCAGTCCTACTGGGTTGACATACTAATTCCCTTTACACCCCAAACATAGAAGGCAAATAAAAAGACAAATAATAGAATATAATTCAATAAACTAATTTGTAAATTTCATCACAAAATTAATTTACCCAATAATTATTAACAAACTATAATTACATTGAAAGCAAATAAATTCTAACCCTACAAATTAATTTATAACATCAATGAAATAAATTAATTTTAGGGATTAAAATTACTATCCCAATATAATTCTATAGTCTAATTAAATTAATTGATTTAAATAAACAACATGTCAATCTCATCTAATTAATTTAGCCAGTTTAAATAAATAAACATCGGGAAATGCATGAAATGCCCAATTAGAATAATCACATGTTAAATAGAATTTTCCATTTATATATATACAAATTAATTAACTTTCATTTAATATATAAAACATAACTCATGTATGTATATATATATATATATATATATATATATATATATATATATATATATATATATATATATATATATATATATATATATATATATATATATATATATATATATATATATATATATATATATATATATATATATATATATATATATATATATTGATGCAGGTCAAGGGATGGTGGATCCAATTAAGGATAGTCCAAACCTTGCAGCTAATCAAAACAACACAACGGAATACTCATAACACAATACAACCAATTGTTTAATTCTGATTTTCATTAACATGCCCAGCTGTAAGGCCTTTTGATTTAGGGCCAACTACAATCAATAAACAATTCTGCAAGATCTACAATAGATCCAATACAAACTCCAACTAGTTTAGCTTTGAAGACAATCAGAAGCTGATGGAAACCCTAAGGTGGATCTAAACTTGACCTCGCAAGCCTCCAAGCAATCTCCTTGTTCCCAAGTATGCAACCACTAGCTCTACTATTACAAACTATCTGATAGGAATTAGATCTGCAAGTTCATGGAAACAACTTTTCCACAACTTCACCAACTCTAGCTTCAGTAGCGCATCTCCAAGCTTTTGCATCTTCGCTACTAAGAACTTCCCCTCCTTTTTCTTCCAAAACATCTACCCAAGCTTCCCTTAAATACTAATATCAACCACAGGTCGGCAAGATGAAACCCCAAACCCTTCCTAACAAATATTAAATGCCATACAAGTCAGCTTACAAAATGTATACAAACATTTAATACAGCATGTCAGCCTCCAGATCCACTTAGGAGAATCCAACAAAAAATATAAATAATAAATGCACCAAATCGGCCCAACAAATCACATAGAACTCCATTCGGCAAGTTAGATCTACCGAGCGACAATGAAATAACTGAGCTAGCCAAGCATTGCCAAGCACCAGTGTCAACCAAGCACCGCAGGCATGACCAAGTAACCTATCCACTGAGTGCCAGAGACTACCGAGTTCCTTTAGCGACTGAGCTTCCTTTAATGACTGAGGTTGTCGGTCAAAGGCTGCAACTGAGTAAAAACTAGCCAAAACACAAACACTTATGCAATTTCACCGAGCACAAAGAATGCCCCTGCTCCAACCTTGGATGCTCCTGCATCAGACACCCTAGGTTCCAAAAGATGTTCATATGTGAGAAGAACATCTTCCAGGATTCAACACATGAACCCTAAACTAGTTCTTCACATACAAGTCCTCCACCTTTTTTGCTTGCAACTTCTTCCATTTCTATTTCCTATGTCTCTTCAAGTCTTTTCTAGACAATGTACAGGTCGATTCTCCACACTGATCATTCATTTTCTCTGGATCCACAACCTCAACTCGGCTACCAATACTCAAGCTTCTCCTATCGAGCGTTGTATCCATCAAAGGCATTAGTGAAAACTTCCTGTCATTTTTCTCAACAGTAAAGACATTCTTCACACAATCATACATAGCTCTACAATCATATTGCCAAGGTCTACCGAGCAATATATGACATCTATCCATATCCACAATGTCACATAACACAAGATCCTTATACTAGCCAATCTGAACATCAATGAAGCATTGTTCCCTTACTTCCAAAGTATGAACATCTTGCAACCAACCAATCCTATAAGGAAGTGGATGTTTCATTCTACTCAAACCAAGTTTCCTAACCATGTCCTCAGCAACAAGGTTATCAGTACTACCACTATCAACAATAACATCACAGATTTTACCTTCAAACTTGCATCGGGTCTTAAACAAGTTACTCCTCTGACAAGGTTCATCCTTTGTACTGAGCAATGTTCACCAAAGTAGCAAGTTCTCTAATTCAGGTTCATTCTGAATGTTCTCATTTATCACAGCAGTTCATCGGTCAACCTTCTTTTGTGTACACTCAAAAGAATGGTGTCCTTCCTCTCCACAATTATAGCAAGTACCTTTAAAGATAACTCTACCTATCTTCTTCTTAGGTTCCACAAGTTTATGTTCATCTTCTACATCAGTCGGTTTCTCCCTTTTCGAGTGATCAACTTTCTTCTTCCCACAGGAGTTATTAGGTTGTTTCCTTTTCAACTTCTCTTCTGCTCTCAGAGCATACTGATAAGCATCTTCTGCAGAATCAATCTTCAGCATACCAACCTCATCCTAAATATTGAATCTCAGACCATTCACATACCGAGCCACCTTTTCCTTACCAATCTCTCGGTGTCCAAACTGAATAGTAAGTTTGTGAAACTCCTTAGTATAATCTTCAACAGACAAATCCTTCTGTTTTAGATTCTGCAACTTCTTAAATAGTTCAAGCTTATAGTCAGCAGGTATGAACTTAGCTTTGAATTTAGTCACCATCAACCTCCACTGATTGATCTTCATTTCACCTTCATCCTCTAGGTCCCTTTGTAATTCTTTCCACCAAAGAGCAGCATGTCCTTTCAACTTTGTATGTGCCAACCTCACCCAAAGAGGATCTTTAATTTCTTCTAGCTCAAAGAAATCTTCAAGTTCACCGATCTAGTCAATCAAATTATCAGGTTTCTAAGTGCCAGAGAAAGTAGAGACTTCCATTCAGTAACTACTAAACCGAGCAGCAGATCTAGGCAACCGAGTAGTTCTGTCTATCCCTCCGGTCATGACCACTAGATCCAGCATGTTCAAATTCTTTAGCAGCTTCTTCATAGCCATCCTCAGTACCAACATTCCAAGGAATACTAGTAATAGTTCTCATGATCTCAACGACCATGTCATTCTTCATTAATTCCATCTCAGATCTGAAATCTGATTTCACCTTCTCTGTAATCCTGGATTCCACAATATCACAGAGGTCTTGAATAACTCTAGGGTCCAATCTTCTCAGTGGCATCCTTAAAGATAATAGAAACCCTCGGCAACAAACCCTCACTGATCACCTTGTGACAATCTCCAAGTTGTATACAAGTCAGATCGCAACCTGCAATCTTGAAAAACAACTAGGGCACAATTTCACAAGTTCAGTGCCACAGATCCACAATCAAGATCACAAGATCTTTCCTTCAACAAGATTAACTTTGCAAGATCAGCCTTGCTAGGTTAAACTTCTTCTTCACAAGATCAACATTCAACAGGAACAAAACTTCACTCTGATACCACCTGACGTGGGTCAAGGGATGGTGGATCCAATTAAGGACAGTCCAAACCTTGCAGCTAATCAGAACAACACAGCGAAATACTCATAACACAATACAACCAATTGTTTAATTCTAATTTTCATTAACATGCCCAACTGTAAGGCCTTCCAAGTTAGGGCCAATTACAATCAATAAACAATTCTGCAAGATCTACAATAGATCCAATACAAACTCCAGCTAGTCCAGCTCTAAAGACAATCAGAAGCTGATGGAAACCCTAAGGTAGATCTAAACTTGAGCTCGCAAGCCTCCAAGCAATCTCCTTGTTCCCAAGTATGCAACCACTAGCTCTGCTATTACAAACTATTTGATAGGAATTAGATCTGCAAGTTCATGGAAACAACTTTTCCACAACTTCACCAACTCTAGCTTCAATAGCGCATCTCCAAGCTTTTGCCTCTTCGCTACTAAGAACTTCCCCTCCTTTTTCTTCCAAAACATCTACCTAAGCTTCCCTTAAATATTAATCATCAGCCACAAGTCAGCAAGATGAAACCCAAAACCCTTCCTAACAAATATTAAATGCCATACAAGTCAGCTTACAAAATGTATACAAACATTTAATACAGTATGTCAACCTCCAGATCCACTTAGGAGAATCCAACAAAAGATACAAATAATAAATGCACCAAGTTGGCCCAACAAATCACACAGAACTCCATTCAGCAAGTCAGATACTGAGCGACAGTGAAATAACCGAGCCAGCCAAGCATCGTCGAGCACCAGTGTCAACCGAGCACTGCAAGCATGACCAAGTAACCTATCCACCGAGCACCAGAGACTACCAAGTTCCTTCAGCAACTGAGCTTCCTTTAATGACCAAGGTCATCGCTCAAAGGCTGCAACCGAGTAAAAACTAGCCAAAACACAAACACTTATGCAGTTTCACCAAGCGCACAGAATGCCCCTGCTCCAACCTTAGATGCCCCTACATCATACACACACACACACACATATAATCCTTAATATATATTTTTTAATTATTTAAACTTTTAAAAATAAATAAAATTTAATTTAATTTTTTTAAGAAAAAGAAACAAAACCCCAAAAGGGGGGGAGGAGGGACCCGCGGGCCCACCCCTAGGTTGATTGCACAATAGCCTAGGACCTGTCAGTGATTGACTTTGGGCTACCAGGCGAGAGTCTTAAGAACTGTCGACGACAACCTAAGGGTTGTTGTCGACAGCTCTTAGAGTTGCCATGACATCTCTTAGAGTTGCTAGGACAACTCTTAGAGTTGTCGTGCTCGGAAGGTGGGGGGAGGCTTGGGTGGCCCTGCCTCTTCTCCCACATAAATTTTATTTATTTTAATAATTTTTTTAACTAATTTTTTAAAATATATTTTTATTATATATATTTTTAAAAAATAAACAACACCAGTAATTTAATATTATTTTAAAATAATAGGCTAGATTTTTTTATATTATTATTATTTAAAAAGTTAAAAACTTGAGAATACTAAAATGAAATAAAAGAATTATAGAAAATATATTTTCTTTCAAAGGGTAATTTTTAACCGTGTAAGTAATGTAATTCAACATGCATATTTTCTTAGAGATTGACAATTTGAAAGCCCTTATGCATAAATAATCTGGGTATTTTCTAAATCATTTTTGAGGATTTAATTAAGATTTTCTTTTCAATTTCAAATGTGAGATCTAAATTTTCTCCAATGAATCTATCGTTAAATTGAACCTAGGGTTTCCAAATAAATAATCTTTCACATAATTTTCAATAATCATTAATTCCTATCAATTTCCATAAATTCAAACCCTAAGGGCCCGTTTGGTTGCGGGAATTAGGAAATGATGGATTTGATCAAATGTTGGAAATGGTCAAATCATGGATTTGATAATCCAATTTTTCATTTTCGGATTATGTTTGGATCGTTTGGTTGACCCGGAATATGAGCGAGAAGATGTATTTCCTCTGTTTGGTTCCACTTTTTGAAACTGGAATTGGAATTTGTGTATGATTTTTTTTTTTGAATTGTTTTAATGTTTTTGAATTTAATAATTTATTTTTATTAATTTTTTTGTAATTTAATTTTATATAGAAAATTGAAGTGAAGTTTAAAGGAATTTAATTCATGTCAAATAGCAAGGTAAGGTCATCAGTAGAAAAATGAAGTTAAAATGAATTTTCTCTTTATTCATGTACATCAACAAACCTAACCTGAATGTGCTTCATGTCATTGCAACCTACTTGAATGAAAATCAAAAAATGGAATCGCAGACTATTTCAGGCAGCCAAAGTTGGAGGCAGGAAACCAAGTTACAATCACTGATGGCAACCAAAATTTGAAAAAAAAATTAACAAAAAAATTGGAAAATAAGTTCGAGAAAAAAATCAACAAAAAATTTTTTAAAAAATTGAAAAAAAATTCAACAAAAAAACTTGAAAAAAATTTTGACAAAAAATTTGTTTTTTTTTTTTTGAAAAAAAATTGAATAAATAACAAAGTTACAAACCCCCCAAAATAATAAAAAATAAATTAAATCCCTCTGCACACAAATAAAAAATTAAAAAAGTAAGTGGTAGACATGAAAAATTTAAAAATTTGTTTTACCCCCAATTCCAATTCCAATTCAACCTTTTCAAGTGGAAGATGTAAATGCTCATTTTTCCCAAAATGAGCATTTACATCTTCCTATTCTATTTTCATATTGCACTCCCAAACTAAGGATTCGACGAAATCGAAAATCACAAATGCCAATTCCAAGCTAATTCCCGCAACCAAATGGGCCCTAATTCAAAATCAAGTAAGAATTAAAACAATGATTGCATGCAAACTAAAATTTCCTACAACCAAATTCTAAAATTTTTACAAGAAGAGAAAACACATGAAACAACCCAAAACATCCAAATCTGACATGCAAAAAGAATACAGTTCTTTCAAAATTACAAAAATACAATCACAAAGGTTATCAAAGCCTACTTCAAATACCAAAAAGATAAATCCGACGATAACCAAAAACAAAGACAAATCAAAGCTTTCAGAAAATTTGCACTAAATTGAAATCCTTCACCCAAAGATTCTGAATGATGGAAAAATGGAATCACCATCATTCAATGTAATGTATGGGGAAATATGAGATCCACTCCCAAATCCAAATTCCCAAAGGAGAGATCCAATTTCATCAACCAAAAGGTTAATACACAATTGAATCAATCTATGGAGAATATGAAAGAAAAGAAAAACCTTATATTTCCTATAGTAGAGTTGTGCTTGGAATCTGAAATAATTTAAATACAAATACTAACCTCAAAATAGGGCAAATCTAAAAAATTTCAATTTCTAATGTTTGTGTGTATTTTCAAGTAATTCTGCAACCTGCTTTGGACTGAAAATACCGAGATGAAGAAAACCCAAAAATCTTTTGTCTTTCTGACAACAGGTAGTATTTGACCCTCATAAAGGGTCAAAGGCTACATTCTTATTATGAAGGTCAATTTTGACTTTGTTCGCAGATCTCAGAAGTTCATCAAAAAGGGTATCCAAATCTACTCTCAGATCCAAAGTTTCGCACCTGCACCTACAAGAAAAAGGGGGTTTTGTTATTTTTATGGAGGGTTTGCCTTGGTCAAACCCCAATTTAAGAATTAAACTTGAAATTGAATTGAAATGTAATGTGCATAAACAAAGCAAATGAAACAATTCACCTTGCTTATGTTGAAGTCCTTATAGAGGATTCAAATCCTCAAATCTACAAGTAGGGATGCTCTAATGGATGTAGAATGAATGTAGGATGTCTCAAATCAATGGCATTTGATCTTCAACACCAATCTTGAATTAATCTTTGCATATGAGGAAGCTTGGATGAATGTGGAAGGATGGATCTTCAAGGGGGTTCCAAAGAGATTGAATCCTTAAATGGCTAACAATGGATCTCCTTGATGGATGAATGCTTGAACACTTGAATGCTTGAAGGCTTGCTTGAATATTTGAGATAATGGATGCTCTCTCAAAACTTGGTTGCTTAATGGAAAAAGAAGATGGATAAAATGAGAGAGGAAGGATTCCTTTTATAGTGATCTAGGGCACAAACCTCTAGAGAAGGTCGACATTGGGGAATTAAATCCAAATTAACCTTAACCCCTAGAAATGGACCCAAATTAAATGCAATTTAAGGATTTACCATTTTGAAACCTGAAATGGCCAACCTAGAAGCGGGAAAAAGAATCTTTCTGAAACTCGATGCCCAAAAATTAGAAAAAATTTAAATTTGAACTGGAGGTCAGGGATGAGGTCGACTCTGCCCTAGGTCAGGGTCAAGGTCAACCCTGACCTAGGTCAAAGTCAAGGTTGACTTTGACCCTCAAGGTTGACTTTGACCTTGAGGTCAAAAACCTCAAGACCCTAGCCCAGAATGCCAGGAAATGCAGATATGAAGAGAAAAATGGGTGCAGAGGGAAGCAGAATAGGGGGAAAAGCCAAATACATGCAAAGGCCCAATCAAGGCGCTTAACATGACCCTAGAACACTTACGCAAAGGGCTAAATGCTCTTATCATGGAAGTGCTTCCATTTTAAGATGATACATTAAGCCCCCACTTTAGCAAGAGTATGGACTCGATGCAAACTCTTGGTAAAGGAGATCATAATGAAAAGATAATCTTATCATAATCCAAGGGACAAAAAGAAACCTCAAGCCCCCAGGGACTCAAGTCTTCATCGACTCCTAGATCACAATAAGAAAGACATCTCTAGAGAGAGAAAGAAGGTGTGATTACCTCGCCCAATGAGAACTTATATCCCATTGTGAACCACACAAGGAAATGGTGCAACTGGAAAGATGGAATTGAACTACCTAGTGAATTTACCCTTAGGAATATTCTATTCCATAAGAATAAAACCAAAAACAAAAGAGATCCAGTCTGAAGGACACCTCTAACCTTAAGGGATAAAAAATATATGCATATTTGAAACTGGAGGGATCAAGAGACCCTAAAATATAAATCCATGCTTTAAGGATTAGTCACTAATCCAAAAAGGGAGAAAAGTATCTTGAAAAATATGTGTGTGTATCGAAAAGTGTGTGTGTGCAATAGGTGAGTAGAGCGTATGCCCCCATGTTAAAGTCATTGCTAACACTTTAACAGGAGCAATAGCTTTAACAAAAATATAAACAACTCCACTGATTACGTTTCCACATCGAGATGTCCCCAAACGAAGACAAATCAAGGGAAATATCATAGAAACATACAGAGAACACAGAAGGGATCTACCTACTGTGGGGTCGATATGATCATAAGATTATATATATATATATATATATATATATATATATATATATATATATATATATATATATATATATATATATATATATATATATATATATATATATATATATATATATATATATATATATATATATATATATATATATATATATAATTGCAAATGAATTGACATCATTCCCCAAAGAAAGTAGAACTATGATCACAAAGGAGGAAAGATCACATAAGATATACAAAGGAGAATCTTTTTGGACCATGACATGGAGACCAAAAATAATTAGTGCTACCATATCTTGAATCCAAGCACATTAAACAAGGAAACATTTACAAACAATAGCACATTTACAACATAACATTGAACAATGCATAGAAGAATAAAGATACATATAGAAGAATTTGAACAATAGTTTTGATTCCTTTATCACCTTGTACCAACTGAGTAACAAGGATCATATAAAAGAATCTAACAACATTTAGCAAACACATTACAGGAGAAGCACTGTACAATAGGCAAACACACAACAAAGCTACCATGAAGGACAAGCCGATCAAGCATGCCACCTACTCTCCCCATCTTGTTGTATATCATTTAGGGAAGGTGGGTAACTCACAAGAGGGACTATATCCAACATGGTAGGAATGATAGCTAGTTCCAAACAAGGATCCTCTTGAGAATCACAATGTTTGACACTAGGTGTAAGAGTTAATTGTAATGAGAGCATATTAGGTAAATCAATGTCAATGTCAATAGTCTCATATTCATCATTAACATCATCAGTATCATCAAGAGTATCTTCTTCATCCAAATTAATCAAAATAGGATCTAAGATACGAATAGAATCATCATAATCATACATCTTAACATCATTATTAGTAACAACTTCTTCTAACACACCATGCATAGATTTATCTGAAGAAGGTAGAGATCTTTGAAGAATAGAATTACCAACTTTAGCATGAGCATGACGCTTCTTACAATGTTCATTGGCAGATCGATTACATTTTAATTTGTTTGAAATAGGTTGAGAACTAGGAGGAACAATCACAAGCTCTTTAGGAAGAGCAATAGGAGGAATTATCACAGGATCTTTTTCAAGTTCTTTAGGAAGAACTTGATTGACAAAACTAGAAGCCATAGTTAAAGGAGGTATAGAAGGTGTAGGTAAAAGACCATGATTAAAATCCATAGGAGGAATGCTTAATTCAAGAATCTTACAATGTTTATAGGCTTGATATGAATGAAAAATATTATCAGGTTGAGGAGGACATGAATTAGGTAATGAAGGCCAAAAGAAATCAAGAGAAGCACAATCTCTAGGCCTAGAAGGTTGATATAAGCTATGATTAACCATCTTCACTTCTTCATCATGAATAAATTTAAGACATTTATGGATAGGTGAAGCAACAACATGCATGGCATTTAACCAAGGTAAACCTAGCTTGACTTCAAATTGATCAGAAGTAGGAACAACAACAAAGGTAGTGTTCACAATTTTTCCACAAAGTTCAACCGGTAAAGTAATAGAACCAAATAATGGATAAAGAAAACCATTACAAGATTGAATCCACACATTTGATGTATCATAAGAATCGCGTTGTAAGCTTTTCATAAAAAGATTTTCTTCAATAATAACATTGACTAAGGATGTAAGATCAACAAGACAACCATGAGTAGGTTTCTGAGAAATCCCAGCATAAATGTAAAGGGGACCATCAGGATCTTTAATAGTCTCAAAGTCATCAAAGGTAATCAAAAGTTCCCGAGGTCTTTTATTCTTAGGTTGGTGTCAAGGTTTAGGTTGAGTTTTCATTTTAGGCTTAAGTTTTTATTGAGATTGAACTTGAGGTTGAATCTAAGGTTGAAGTGGAGGTTGAGGTGGAGATACAGATGGACCAACATGCTCCACTTGATTAACAACATGATTGAGATCATCCATCTTTGAATCATACACATTTTCCATAGCAGATGGCTGAGCAATGGTATTAGTATCATGCGTAGGTAAATGATTCATATAGATTTGAAGGTTTGGATTAGGAGGAGAGATAGATTTGTTCCCACTACCATCAAGATTATCAACAAATAAGGCATTAGAGTCAATTAAATCTTGAACCTTAGGTTTTAAAGAATAACATTTCTCAGTATCATGACCATTCTAACGATGATATTGACAAAAAAAATTTTGATCAAAAGATTTAGATGCAATTGTAGCAGGTAAAAGAGGTCGAATAGGAGGTAAAGTAATCATATTAGCAGTTATCAACCTATTCATAATAGTATGTAAAGGTTTAGAAAGAGGATTAAATGTATGATTTAATCGAAAAGTAGTGGATGCAGAAGTGGCATTGTGAGATGCAACAACAACTTGATCAACAACTACATTCGCTTGTTTGTTTATCTTGACATAGTTGTTGAATTTTTTAAAATTGTTTGGATTATGAGCAACATCACTCTTATCAACTAGAACAGGAGCCATTGGAGTGTTGCTCTCAAATTGACTCACTTGTAATTGATAATGATGAAGCGCTGCACAAAGTTATTGAAAAGAGGTAAATTCAATAAGCAGAATCTTATCTCTAATATCCTTTTACAAATTTGAAATTTTCATATGTTGAATATCAATATCAGGAACAAGATAGGAAATCTAAGCATGCAAATGCTTAAATCTACCAATAAATTTAGTTAATTTTTCCTTAGCATTCTGTTTACAATGCATCAAATCAGTCAAAGACACTTGCAAGTCGATGTTGTTTTGAAATTGTTGAATAAAGGCATTAGCAAGTTGTGGAAGGGAATCAATAGAATAAGGAGGCAAGGAACAATACCATTGTAAGGCCTTGTCATGGAAGGTTCTAGCAAACAATTTGGCTAAAATCCTATGGTCATTAGCATAATCACTACAAAGGATTTGGAATGTTTTAACATGATGAACGAGATCTCCTTTTCCATTATAATTTTCAAGACGAGGCATATCGACTTGCTGAGGAATAGGAGTACGAATAATATCCAAGGACAAAGGGCTTCCCATGTCACATGTAGGAATACTAAACTTGTTTTGAGTTAAGGAAGCAAGTTGTTGTTGTAAGGATGACACAGTTTGAGCCAAACTGATGATTGTTGAATTATTAGAGGAAATAGGAGGAATAACAACATTAGACACACTAGGTAAAGTGTAAGAAGCTACAGGAATAGAAGACACAACTAGAGGAATACTAAGAACTACAATTGGAAGTGGATTGGAATAAGTAAAAGGAACATTATGATATGAAGGTTGTGATGTCAGAAGGGACACAAGAGGAACACTCATAGGTACAGAGGGAACCATCACAGTCACTAAAGGAGTATATGTAGGAATACTAGGTAAAGGATTAGATGGAGGTTCTACACTAGTGATAGAAGGAATCAACCCTAAGTCTTGAGATTCTTGAGCTAAAGGTTTAAATTTGAATGCACGAGGTGAGTAATACCATGCAAGAGATTAACACCTTGATCACTATCATAGAGAAATTTATTAAGAGCCTCTATAGCTTGAATAGAATCTTGATTATGGTTCTCTTGGATGAGCCAATTACCCATTTTATCAAGTTCGGTTGAAAGTTTTTGAATTTGTTCAAGAGGAACTCTTAAAGCGTCATCCTCATCATGAGAGGAGTGAGAAGAGTTTTGCTCCATAGTAGGATTGGAATCATGAAGAATTAAATTGTGATCCGGGATCCTAAGGAAAGGAGAGGGAGATTCAGGATCAAACGCACCCATGAGTCTACGACTTCTTCTAACTGGAATGTTATAAGTAGGACTAGTAGTAGTAAAGCTCAAAAACTAATGCAACACAAATGAACTAAACTAAGAATACATAAAGCATGAATATTTTTATATTTTTGAAATCTAATTAGCATGCAAGATCTAACACAAAAGAGAAATCTAATACTAACAAGATAAAAGGAAATATAACACCACAAAATACAATAGGCCATCCAATTTCCACAAAAGAAAGGAGAGTAAGTATGTCAGATTCACCAAAATGAATGATGGAAAAATAGAATCACCATCATTCAATGTAATGTATGGGGAAATATGAGATCCACTCCCAAATCCAAATTCCCAAAGGAGAGATCCAATTTGATCAACCAAAAGGTTAATACACAATTGAATCAATCTATGGAGAATATGAAAGAGAGAGAGAAAAACCTTATATTTCCTATAGTAGAGTTGTGTTTGGAATCTGAAATAATTTAAATACAAATACTAACCTCAAAATAGGGCAAATCTGGAAAATGCCAATTTCTGATGTCTATGTGTACTTTCGAGTAACTCTACAACCTGTATCGGATTGGAAATGCCAAGACGAAGAAAACCCAAAAATCTTTTGTCTTTCTGATAGCAGGTAGTCTTTGACCCTCATAAAAGGTCAAAGGCTACATTCTTATTTTGAAGGTCGCTTTTGACTTTGTTCGTAGATCTCAGAAGTTTGTTGAAAAGGGTATCCAAATCTGCTCTTAGATCCAAAGTTTCGCACTTGCACCTACAAGAAAAAGGGGGTTTTGTTGTTTGTGTGGGGGGTTTGCCTTGGTCAAACCCCAATTTAAGAATTAACCTTGAAATTAAATTGAAATGTAATGTGCGTAAACAAAGCAAATGAAACAATTCACCTTGCTTATGTTGAAGTCCTTGTAGAGGATTTGAATCCTCAAATCCACAAGTAGGGATGCTCTAATGGATGTAGAATGAATGTAGGATGTCTCAAATCAATGGCATTTGATCTTCAACACCAATCTTGAATTGATCTTTGCATATGAGGAAACTTGGATGAATGTGGAAGGATGGATCTTCAAGGGGGCTCCAAAGAGATTGAATCTTTCAATGGCTAAAAATGGATCTCCTTGATGGATGAATGCTTGAACACTTGAATGCTTGAGATAATGGATGCTCTCTCAAAACTTGGTTGCTTGATGGCAAAAGAAGATGGATAAAATGAAAGAGGAAGGCTTCCTTTTATAGTGATCTAGGGCACAAACCTCTAGAGAAGGCCGACATTGGGGAATTAAATTCCAATTAACCTTAACCCCTAGAAATGGACCCAAATTAAATGCAATTTAAGGATTTACCATTATGAAACTTGAAATGGCTGACTTGGAAGCGGGAAAAATAATCTTTCTGAAACCCGATGCCCGAAAATCAAAAAAACTTGAAATTTGAACTGGAGGTCAGGGACGAGGTTGACTCTACCCTAGGTTAGGGTTGAGGTCGACCCTGACCTAGGTCAGAGTCAAGGTTGACTTTGACCCTCAAGGTTGACTTTGACCTTAAGGTCAAAAACCTCAAGACCCTAGCCTAGAATGCTAGGAAATGCAGATATGAAGAGAAAAATGGGTGTAGAGGGAAGCATAATAGGGGGAAAAGCCAGATACATGCAAAGACCCGATCAAGGCACTGAACATGACCCTAGACCACTTACTCAAAAGGCTAAATGCTCTTATCATGGAAGTGATTCTATTTTAAGACGATACAGATTCTTCAAACTAGTGTGTTGAGAATAATGGCCAAACCTTCACAATATAGGAAATTCAATTCCATATGCAAAGGTTGGAACTCAACTCCATAGAGAGCCTTGTTTTCATCAATTCCCAATTCCCTTAATTTTAGTTTTGAACTCAAGTCCAATTTCTAATTTCTCTTGTTGAAAAATACTTAACTCAAAATTAACCAATTCTTTTAATTTAATTTATTCAATTTTGAGTGTGCAACTTAATGCATTCTAATTAATTTAAATAATAACCTTTAGTCTACTTTAATTTTCAACAAGTTATTTAATTTCTCGATGAATAATTATTATTTTTTTGAAAATTTAAATTGACAACTAATTAAATCTAAAGTCAATGTATTTAATTAATTTTTATTAATTAAAAAACTTTATTTTCACAATAAGCCTTTAAATAAAAAATTATTAAATGTAATAATTATATTTAATGATTTTTATTAATTAAATACTCTCACATCTAAATAGTAAAAATCTAATTTGTTTAAATTATAGAATTAATCTAAATAAATTGTCTAATTACAACAATCACATCAATAAACAAAAATCAACTCAACTTAAAGAATCATAACCATGCTCAAGGAAGGAACTATAAACTCATGTTACCTAGATGAAACTCAGGAAGGGGTAAACTATCATAATCTTGTCCACTATTTCATGATGATAGAATTACTTAGGTTGGGATTTGGATTTGAATATTATCTCCACTATTTACCATTGAGACTAGCGATAGGGAACACTCATCCTGACAAATCAGGGAAGTCGATACTCAATACTTGCAAACCTGCATACAAGACCAACATGTGTGTGTGTGTGTGTGTGTGCATAGAAGATGGGCATCTAGATTTGGAGCCCATTCGCATTCTTTAGTAGTGAAATTCGACCCTCAGGGATTGCACCATCGAGCAGGCAAGGGTCCAATGGGACCCTACTAATGATTCATCAGTGAGTTGGGAGGACTCAGGGAGATTACAAGATTTATATCCTTATTTGTTTGTAGGCTTCCAAGAGTAAGCCTAATTCTAGGGGGGTGGATGTAGTGCCCACCCATAGTTTTATTTTTAGTTTTATATTGCCAAACTCTTTTAGGCCACTTTTATGTGTGCGCTGATATTTCAGTTATTATATGGTTTTGGATGTATGACACTACATGGTGATTTTAATAAATGGATAACTATGGTTTTTATATTGATACAGTTAGATGATCTTATTTATTTTATTCAATAATGATTTACATGTTTTAAAATGATGCTTATGATTATGATTATACTTACCCCATACTTACATGTGTATGGTGATCATGTATGCTTTTACTTTCTTATATGATGTGTTTGATATGGTTGAGGGATAGAGTCATAGTTATCTTCTTGCAAGATCCACACGATATATATATATATATATATATATATATATATATATATATATATATATATATATATATATATATATATATATATATATATATATATATATATATATATATATATATATATATATATATATATATATATATAAGAAATGGTGGGGATCAGGATATCATGTGGATGCACTCTCAAGAACACCTTAACACCAACAACAAACTACTTGTGCACTCTATGGGCATCTGCATACTTCTTCTACCTATCTTGAGCTATGGTCACATGCTCACAAATGCACTCCACCTATTGCTCCATATCTCGAAGCGTCTCAAGACCTAATAGAATATGATCCTCTAGTCTATCCTAACTCAAAGGTGTATGATAGGGATGACCATACAAAACCTAAAAAGGCAACATGCCAATAAAGTTGTGATATCCATTATTATAGTAAAACTTGACCAAATACAAATAGTCCTCCCAATGAGCCCGTCTATTCATGACATACATCCTAAGAATATCCTCAAGCACCTAGTTAACCCACTTTGTCTGACCATCGGTCTTGGGATAATATGCCTTCGAATTGAAATTAGACTATGCTCTAATATCATGCTACAAGGAGGTCCAAAATGCAAATGTGAATACTGGATCCCTATCTAGTATAATCTTGTGGGGAATACCATGTAACCTCACAATATCCTGCATGAAGACCCTATTTACTAAAGCTGTTGTGTAGGATGCTCTCACAAGGGAGAAGTGTGCCACCTTGGTCAACCGATCAATAGTAACCATAATGGTATCATGTTTACAGGGTGTCATAGACAAATCCACAATGAAATCCATTGAGATGATATCCATTTTCCATGAAGGAACGAGATTGGGTTGTAAAAGACTTGTTGGATGTTGGTGATCTTCCTTAATCCTTTAACACTCTAAACATCTGGCCAAAAATTTGCAATGTCACGCTTCATACCATACCAATAGTACAACTGACAAAGTTCTACATGCATCTTCTTGACACCTAGATGTGTCGAGTAAGGTGCAAGATGAGCCTCAAATAAGATCAAGGTATGAAAATCATTTGATGGGGGTACATATATCTGGCTCATGTAACACAAAAATCCACTTGACTCCAAAACATACCCTGAAATCTGCCCTCCAAAGGTCTCTCTAACTCAATCTCAGTTCTCACATCCTTGTACCAAGTATCTACAAGAAGTGCCTGAAGTATACAACTCCACAAATCTATACCAAGAGTCAAAGATGATATCTCATGTCTCTTGCGACTCAAGGTGTCGGCTACCATATTTTTCTTACCCTAGGTGTACTTGACCTCAAAGTCATATTAAGAAATGAACTCCATCCATCGTCAAGTTGTCTGGCATTTAGATTAGGTTGGGTAAAGATATACTATATGATGTGATGATCACTATGAAGCTCAAATCAGTGTCCTAGTAGAAAATGTTTCCATCGAACCAATGCATGCACTACCACTGCCAACTCAAGGTCATGTGTAGGAAAATTCAATTTGTGCTCCTTGAGTTTGTGAGATTCATAAGTAATCACCCATCCTTCTTGCCTAAGGACCACTCTTGAACCTTCTAAAGAAGCACCAACACACACCATAAAATCTCCTGTAGGATCAGGAATTGCTAGAATAGGTGCATTGGCTAGATACTTCTAGAGGTTCTGGAAAGTATCTTTACACTTCTTTGTCTAGACATACTTCTTCCCTTTCCTATGTAGATAAGTAATTAGATAAGAAACTCTAGAGAAGTCTTTGACAAACTTGTGATAGTATCCTTTCAAGCCCATGAAACTACGGACTTCTGATACATTAGTGGGGGTTGGTCAATCAACTATAGCCTTAATCTTAGGAGAATCCACTGAAATAACCTCACCTGAAATCACATGCCCTAAATACTTAACTTCTGACTGAAAGAAGTCACACTTCATTGCATTAGAATATAACTAATTGTCACAAAGACACTACAAAATAAGTCATAGATGTTCCTCATGTTCTTCCATATTTTTAGAGTATATCAATATGTCATCTATGAAGACAAGAATGAAACAGTCAAGGTAAGAATGAAATACTCTATTCATTAAGTACATGAAAAAAAATGAGGCATTTTTAAAACCAAGAGGAACAATTGTGAAGTCATAATGTCCATAGTGAGTGTGGAATGGTGTCTTGTGTATATCTACATCAGGAATGCACAGCTGATGGTATCCTGACATGAGATCAATATTGGAGAACACCTTAACTCCTTTTATTTGATAAAAATGATCATCGATCCTTGGCAAATGGTGTCTGTTCTAGATCATTATCTTGGTCAACTATCTATTATCAATGCACAAGCGTAAACAACCATCCTTCTTCTTAACGAAGAGTATAGGTTCTCCCGATGGAGATATACTCAGATGAATGCTTCCCTTTTTCAAAAGATCCTCTAATTGAAGATTAAGCTTTCTCAACTCCCGAGTGGTCATTCGATAAGGAGCTCTATATATAGGTTGTGCTCCTAGAATAAGATCAATGGGAAAATATATGTCATGCTTGGGTGGCATACCTAGAATCTCACTAGGAAAGACATCAATGAATTCTTTTAGTATAGGATGATCAAGAGTCTTATCCTCTATTTCCACTTCATCTATCTCATTCATAGTTACTCCAAATACCTGACATCCATTTCGCGTGTTTCTCTTGAGTTACATAGCTCAGAAATCATATGAAGAGATATAGGGTGCTAAATTCCCAATATCTCACAATCCTTACCAACATCATATGTGCATCTAGTCAACTTTTCTCTACAATCAATGTTGGGTCTATGAGAACTTAACCAATCCATTCCAAGAACAATGTCATATGATCCCAAAGGAATCACATGAAGGTCTACTATGGTGGTGAATTTACCTAGGTCTAACTCACACTTATGGACTAGAGAGTCTGTCGATATCCTTTCCCCTAGAGGCCAACTCTACTTGCCAACCAATGTCTTGATTTACAGCCACTAGTTCTCATATCTCTACTATAAAAGGAGATGTAAAAGAATTTGTAGCTCCTAAATCAAATAAAATAGAAAGAGAAATACCTCTAGCAGCTCTAGAACTCTCTGCAACATTACCTTGATACTCTGCCCGATGATAGTCCACTACTACAAATACCTTGTGAGATCTATCGACATCCCCTATATTAGGCTCAGAAGTTGTACGTCTCTGTCCTGATAATTGTGATGCACGTTGAGGGCAATTCACTAAAATGTGACCATGCTACCCACAAGAGAAGCAATCATTCCCTCTACTCTAATCTCTCCTAGTGGAGGGTGCACTAGACAACTAATAGCTTCCTCTGCCTACAACTGAATTTGTTCTCTCTTTAGGCTAAATTTTCTGATTGCACCTGTGGTGAAAAGTTACATAAGTTCTTAGAGTGAGAACCACCATTTTGTGTTGGAGGATTAGTGCCCTTCTATTACTGACTGTAAAAATAGGGATGGGGTTTCTTGAAGTTTCCTGCACCTTGATTTTGATTTACTTTAAAGATTGAAGATGAAGAAACTCTTGTCTGAACCCCAATCAGTCCACCATGTCCTGAGGCCAAATTTGCCTCAATCAAAGTAGCCTTAATAACCACTTCCTTGAGAGTCTTAGGTTTGAAAACTATAACCCCTCTGATAATGTGTCCATTTATTCCTCTAATGAAATGTTGTAACAAGAGTAGTGGCAGATCAATGTATCCTGCATAGGGCATGAGCTCGAAGAAAAATCACTCATACTCCTGAACAGTCATGGACATCTGCCGTAGATTATGGAAATCATCTACGCACTGTCGTCTAATAGGAATCACTCACAAAAGTTTTCAAGGAAAACCTCCCAAGTGAAAGTCTCCATAGTAAGTCCAATTTTTTGCTCCTCTATTTTCCACCATGAAGCCGCAAAGCCCTCAAGACTCATAATAGCACATCTTGCCTTAACATTAGTGTCAAACTGTTGCATGGAAAAATTATGATCCAAAGTAATGAGATGAGTCTTTGCCTCAAAACCAATGCCAAGACCACTGAAAGGAGGTGGTCATGCTCTCAGAAGTTCTCTCAGCTAATTATCTTTTATGCTTCCTTGACTGAGGGTAGTGTCCCTCATTTTCAAACTCTGAGATATCTATCTCTCCTTATTATCAGAATAATGAGATTATTCCCGATCGCCCTTGTTCTACATAGGTAGGCTCTCTAAAATGGTCTAGATAATCTGCATGTCATTAAGTTCTCCTAAATCACCATGTTGTTCTCTACCATCCTCTTCCCTTCTCTCCTCAACTCTTTGATTAATAGGAGGGATAGGAAGTCGACTTCTTCCATGTCCCCTACTATGGTCTCCACTTTGGCCTCTAGCTATGGCTCTAGTTTCAGTGACCATCTTTCCTACAACATAAGACCAAGAAAGACATTTAAATAAATATTTAACATGATAAGATTACAAAAACAATAGTATGAAATACAAGCGTGTTATGTGTCTATGTTTTATTTTCAAGTTTTGACCACTAGATAACAAATCGATGTACAATATTCCTAGAGCTCCCAGTGTTTGAAACTTGTCTCTAATTCTAAGTGTAATGCCCCCACTAGGGAACCCAAGAGATATTAACCTAAAACATGTTACTAAGTTTGCAGAATAATTTTTTTCTCAAATGTTTACAAACAATGATGAATAAACAAGTGGAAGTAAAATATAAAGTCCATAAGAACATAAACATAAATATAATCTCCAAAGTAGATTACACATCCCAAGGGTTCCTTAACGTAAAAACTACAAAATACAACTACAACCATAATTACATATTACATCATAAATTACAACTGAATGATAAAATACACATACTCATCAACATCCAATGCACATGTCATAGGGTACATGATTACAATAAATTACAAAGTACAAATAGAAAAGTAAAAGATAAAGAATAGGAATCCAAGAAGATAGGAAAGGAAGTAACTGCAACCAGGATGATCTAGCACTGGAACAAGGATGTCAAAGTCTCAAATTGTAAAAGAATCACTATCGACCTCATTGAAATTTGTGGTTCCACTCCCACCATGCTGAGTAGATAACATAAAACCCCATATGGATAACAATACCATACAATCAGATAGATTAAGCAAAGATCCTAGAAGCTCCTATCTCAAAGGTACAACTCATAACTCAAAGGATCACATAATAATCCCAAAGGAAACCAACACATGTAGGAAACCTAGAATGAAATCAGGGAAGTGTCATCACATGAGTCAACTCTAAGGTCACCCGGTAGTCTCTTTGGACTCTGGCCCCTAGTGAATCTATGCAGATCAGTAGTCCTCTCATGTAGACAAGGAAAACCAACTATGCCAGAATCACCATCACTACTAGATGGGAAAGCATATTCTCCCACTCACATCCTTAGCCTATAATAGCACTAAAGCATGAGTGAGGAATCTTTATCTTATTAATTCATTTTAATCCCCAGTTAATTTCATATTATCACTTGATTGAGTAACCTACAAAGGATACCGAGGTAGCCACTTTCGGGCTCCAATGCCTCCAAAGTAAGCCACTTCCCTTCTAACTCCTAGATAACTTGCCCTAGGTTTAATATTCTCAAATCACGACTCAAGTCAACATAATCTCATAATGCTCAAAACTAGTTCCAAGAAGTAATAGGAACACATAATACAAATTCCATCATAAGAACAACTCCATAAAGGTTGTGTCATATTTGATCAATTTTTACTCAAGTATACAAAGCAAACAAACATAATCAATAATCTCAAATCACGTCTCTGGTAGCAGTCCTACTCGACTCACATACTAATTCCCTTTACACCCAAAACATAGAAGGCAAATAAAAGATAAATAATACAATTCAATTCAATAAACTAATTTGTAAATTTCATCATGAAATTAATTTACCCAATAATTACTAACAGTCTATAATTACATTAAAAACAATTAAATTCTAACCTTACAAATCAATTTATAACATCAACCAAATAAATAGATTTTAGGAATTAAAACTACTAACATAATATAATTTTATAGTCTAATTAAATTGACTAATTTAAATAAACATGTCAATCTCATCTAATTAATTTAGCCAATTGAAATAAATAAACATCAGCAAATGCATGAAATGCCCAACTAGAATAATCACATGTTAAACAGATTCTTCCATTTTAATAAACACACACACACACATAGATTAATTAACTATCATTTAAGAGCATGAGCCCATAACACAGTGGTTATTGTGAGCCCTTGTAATAGGGAGGTGCAAATTTTGAATCCTAGGAATTGCACGATGGTGTATGCTAGGCACGGGAGTAGGAAGGAATTGTTGTTCAACATAAGTATATGGTTTGAATGAGATGAGAGTCGGAATGAATCATCTTTTAATACAATTATTCGTGGGAGTAAGAAGGACTCGTGGATGGAAGAGAGATTGAAGGTGGACAAGGAGGTGAATATTGTTCTAGTTGTTTGACCCTCGCTTGGACTTGGAGTGCTCATGGTCTCTGTGGCAGTCCCACGGTGGGTGTGTGTTCTTGCACCCCTTGGGCTCGGTGTCCCGACTGGGCTTCTGTGCTCTTGGGTTTCAGCTGGTGGAGTCAAAGGGGATGAGACCCCTAGATTTGTGGCCTCACTGGTTCATAGCTCCAGTCAAAAGAAAATATTACTAATAAAAAAAAATTAACTTTCATTTAATATCTAAAACAAAACTCATTAATTTAATTATTTTAGTATATATATTTTTACTCTTATATATATATATATATATATATATATATATATATATATATATATATATATATATATATATATATATATATATATATATATATATATATATATATATATATATATATATATATATATATATATATATATATATATATATATATATAAGGGTAAAAGCACAATTGAGTGTCACCTTTTAGGCTAACTCACATCACTTGGCCTAGTTAGACTTAGTCAAGTTTAATTGGGCGGAGTACACATAGGCACCACGCAGTGCCGAATGGCATCTACATGGCCTAATAGACTCGTCCGAGTGGTACTCAGCCGAGTCTAAATGATATTTTAAATATCAAAAAACATCTCAAGCCCCTCATTTGCACACTATTTGGCTTCTCATGGGGGGGGGGATGACCCCTAAGGGTACTCAGCCTAGTAGGACTCGGTTGAGTCAGACTCGACCCAGTCTACCTAGGTGGCATGCTATGTTGGCGGCCAAACCTCAAAAAACACAAAAAAACCATAATTTTACACTTTTGCTATTCCTTTCTTTGATCAAAATGGAAAATGTTAAAAAATTAAAAGTACCTTTTCTAGATCTCAGAAGTACGATTTTGGACATATAAATGTTATATTGTTTCAACTACAAAATGTTAAACAAATTTGCTAAAAACTACATTTAGGTATATTAAACTTTGAGAAGATGTTGATTCGGAAAATATAGAAAAATGCTAAATCAATTCAGAAAATTTGTAAAATCATATACAACACCAGAGGAGAGAGTCATCTTCAAGAATATGTAATTTATTTGGTTTTTGATATAGTTTTGATAGGGGAAAAGTGACGGGAGACAAAAATTGTTGATTTTAGGTAAGTTCAACTTTGAATACTTATAACGGGTAAACTATAGATCGAAAACACTTCTTTCTTTTTTCCTGCATGAAATATACATGTCATCTAAAACATATTCTGAAATTGGAGGGAAAAACAATGTTTTACTTATAATGATTTGACATGAAGTAAACTCCCTAATTTGTAGTATTTTCAAGATATGAAAAATAGACCTAAAAAATTAAAAAAATATATTAATTTTTGAATTAATTTTAAAAAATTATAGGCATAAATTCATCTTATTTTACACATTTCATCAATTTACATCATCTTCAAATTCTCAACAGAATTGTGACTTTTATGTCCTTGAAGTTTTTCAGTTTTGGTGTTGTTAGCATTTTCCTTTGTAAAAGGGTAATAACTTATTGTGCTTTTACCCTTTAATTATTTAAACTTTTAAAATCTTCCAATAAAATATATTTTTTTAAAGAAAAAGAAACAAAACCCCAAAAACAAAAGGGGGAACTCTCAAGCCCCACCATGGGTTGACCGCACGACAACCTAGGACTTGCTAGTGGTAGTCCCTAGGACTGCCAACAATAGCCTCTAGGTTGTTGTACTCAGTAGGTTAGGGGGAGGTTGGGGTGGCCCCACCTCTTCTCCCACATAAAATTTATTTATTTTTTATATTTTTTTTAAAAGATTTTTTTTAATATATTATTATTATTATATATATAATTTTTAAAATAAACAACACCAGTAATTTAATACTGTTATAAAATAGTAAGCTATTCTTTTTTAATATTATCATTATTATTTTAAAAAAAAACTTGAGAATACTAAAATGAAAAAAAAGAATGATAGAAGCTACATTTTCTTTCAAAGGGTAATTTTTAACCGGGTAAGAAATAATTCAACATGCATATTTTCTTAGAGACGGAGAATTTGAAAGTCCTTATTGCATAAACAATCTGGGTATTTTCTAAATAATTTTCTAGGATTTAATTAAGATTCTCTTTTGAATTTTGAATGTCAAATTTAAATTTTCTCCAATGAATCTATCGTTAAATTGAACCTAGGGTTTCTGACAAATAATATTTCACAAAATTTTCAATAATTATTAATTCCTATAAATTTCTATAAATTCAAACCCTAATTGAAAATCAAGTAAGAATTAAAACAAGAATTGCATGCAAACCCAAATTCCCTACAACCAAGTCCAGAATTTTCACAAGAGAAAACACATGAAACAACTCAGAACATCTAGATCTGAAAGGCACAAATAATACACTCCTTTCAAAATTACAAAAATACAATTACGAAGGTTATCAAAGCCTACCTCAAACACCATAAAGATAAATTTGACAATGACTAGAAATGAAGACAAATCTAAGCTTTTAAAAAATTTGCACTAAATTGAAATCCTTCACCCAAAAATTCTTCAAACCCGTGTGTTGAGAATAATGGTCAAACCCTCACAATATAGGAAATTCAATTCCACATGCAAAGGTTGGAACTGAACTCCATAGAGAGTTGTTTTCATCAATTCCTAATTTCCCTTAATTTCAGTTTCGAAGTCAAGTCTAATTTTCTAATTACTCTTGTTGAAAAACACTCAACTCAAAATTGACTAATTCTTTTAATTTAATGTATCAATTTTGATTGTGCAACTTAACGCATTCTAATTAATTTAAATAATAACATTTAGTCTATTTTAATTTTCAACATGCTATTTAATTTCTTAATTACTAAATACCTTTTTCGAAAAGTTAAATTTACAACTAATTATATCTAAAGTGAATATCATTAATTAAATATCTGTATTTTCACAATAAGCCTTTTAATAAAAAATCATTAAATTTAATAATTACATTTAATTAATTAAATATTCTCACATCTAAATAGCAAAAATCTAGTTTATTTAAATTACATAATTAATCTAAATAAATTATCTAATTATAGCAATCACATCAATAACCAAAAATCAACTAAACTTAAAGAACCATAACCATGCTCAAGGAAGGAACTATAAACTCACATCACCTGTACAAAATTTGGGAAGGGGTAAAATATCAGAATCTTGTTCACTCTTTTAGGACAATAGAATGACTTAGGTTGGGATTTGGATCTGAATATTATCTCCCTTCTTTTACCATTGAGACTAGCGATAAGGCACGCTCATCCTGACAATTTAAGGAAGTCGATGTCCAGTACCTGCAAACTTGCATACAAGACTAGCATGTACTTACACATACACATATACACACATATATACATACACACACATATACATATATATAAAGCAATGGTGGGGATCTAGACATCATGTGATTCTGGCAAACAAGTAACTACGACTTTATCCCTCAACCATATCAAACACATCATACAAGAAACTAAAAGCATACATGATCACCATATACACATGCAAGTATGAGGTAAGTATAATCATAATCATAAGCATCATTTTAAAATATGTAAATCATCATCATAAAATAACTAACATCATCTAACTACATCAATATAACAACCATAATTATCCATTTATTAAAATCACCATGTAGTGTCATACATTCAAAACCATATAATAACTAACAATGCACACATAAAAGTGTCCTAAAAGAGTTTGACAATATAAAATTGAAAAGTAAACTACAGGTGTGCACTACACCAAGAACATACCCAAGCTAGAGTGATGACCCACAAAATAACACATCCCAAAATGGCCCAAACCAGAGGCCACAAAAAGCCTCATAGAAAGGGCACAAACTAGCTGCATAACTCTCATCTTTGTAGCAACAAAACTTACCCAGACATAGTAGAGGGACAAAATAACACAACGATAACTCCAACAATACCACCCAAACCTAAAGTGCCTCCTAGAGCATCAAACATACCCACAAACAGAAGAGGGGACTCTTCCATGACCAAAGCCAAAAAATGAGCAACAAAATCCTCTGATGCTAGTGGAAAGAAAAAAATCACCATGTATCCTTAATATGAATTGGTTGTTGAAACACTAGAAAATAACAGATCCAAGCCAAAAAAATGCTCATCCTCATCATCTTTAGAACTTAACTTAGAAAACCCACCTGCACTCTTGTTGCACTCATCGTCCCTACTCAAATCTCATAGTCAATTAAAACTCTATTTGTAATAACTCAATAATAGATAAACTGTTAATATTGTTAGGATTAATAAGTAGTTGTTCACTATTTTGATCATTATTTTTTATTAACTAAATTTAAATTATTCAAAAATAATTTGTTAGATTTTTATTATTAATGCTTTTACTTTTTAGTTCCATCTCAGAATTGCTCCTCTAATTTCAGTGTCAACATAAACTCAATATTTCTAATAACTCAATAGTAGACAAATTGCTACTATTGCTAGGATTAATTAGTATTTTTTCACTATTTTGATCATTACTTTTCTTATGTAAATTTGAACAATTTATAATTCTTATCGTAAATACTTTTAATTACTTACAAACTTTCAAATCTCCTATTTAGAATTCTTATCGTAAATAATTTAAATTATTCACAAACTTTCAAATCTCCTTTTACCATTGAGAAACTACACAAACGTTCAAACTCCATTTTGCTTTCGTTTTGAATTACTGTTTATAGTTTGTTTTGATATTTCATAATATGAAAACCTTCTTGTACAATGTCCCACAATAAATATAATATGACTTCACCTAATTATTAAAGTTTGATAACAATGTCCAACAAGGGCTACGCGCAGCTAGTCCCTGCCTAAGGTGGGGCAGCAGGAGGATGTGTGTACAATCGGTATGGAATCTAGGAAGATGTGTGTACAGTCGTATGAAATATAGGAATATTCTTCTGAATCATGTAAGCACAAATCTTGCGGGAACCATTGATTATATTCCTGAGCCACAAATAAGCCATAAAAATTGTTCGACAGAAAGCCTCAAAAGAATTATTTGAAAGTAAAGGTACAAAACGGTTCTAAGGATATATCTTCAAAACTGACATACAAATGCATTTAGAAAGTTTAAGATCATATCTGTGTCTACGTAGAATGGAATCCTTGGAATGAGTTGTGATCAAACAAGCAAGTATTCAATTTTTTAACTTTCTAAAATGAGGATGCAGAGCATATAAACGAAGGTGCAGAATGGTTTGACCATGCCCTTGGGAGTAACTATTCTTGGCTTTTTGGGCAAGTTGACAAACTTGATAAATCTAAGATTGACCAATAATACTTTTGATGGATTGATTAGGAAAATGTTCAAGATGCAATAGATATTGTTGAGAAAATGCAATCTACAAGGAGAAATCCCAGGCTCTATTGGTGGATTAGCAGAGAATTGGATGTTTCTCACAATAACCTAACTAGGTCTTGGCATGGATTCATTAGCAATCTTTGAAGGCTGAGGAGTTTGCAGCTTTACAATAATAGGTGGGATACTAGAAGATGTTGGGAAGAAGAGCTACTTGGAATTCCTTGAGGCTTCAGGGAATGAGCTCATGGGACAAGTTCCTCAGTCTAGGGCATTTAAGCATGTTGAAATATCTACAATTAATGAATAATAATTTGTTTGATGAGATTCCTGCTAGTATTGAAGGTCTAACTACACTACTACATAGTAGCATAGTTTAAGACGTATCTTTAAGATGAAATTTCTCATTTGTCTTAAACTTTCCTATTTTTTCAAAAAACAAAACAAAATTTAACTAATATATTTACTTTCGTCAGAACACAACAAAATAGAAAAATGTTGAAACGCTAAGCAGGAAATTCATTTGGTCTTCATTAGGTCATTTAGTTTGTTATCCTTGGGGATAGGCCTGGAATTTAATGGTCACCCTTGCTTGTCATATGAATTTTTTATGATGGCTTGATAATTTTATTGCCTTTCATTTTACGTTTTAAGAAAAATATTGATTGTCAAATTTTTTAATTTATGAATAATTTAATAAATTATTTTAAATTTAAATATTTTATCAATATAACTTGTAATACATATATTAAATATATAAAAAAATATTTCATTCTTAATAAAGTCGTGCAAATAATCTAATTACTATTTTAAAACACATATTATTATATATAATTAAAACTAACTAATATTATCAAAGGTCAAGAACTTGTTTTGATTTTATGTTCTTCCATATCTTATATACTTCATTCCAATTTACACCATTTGTTTCAAATAGCTTTAAGGATAATCTCATTAATGCATCTAGTGTATCCAAACTTAGCTTCTATGCCAATATTCTGTGTTACGAAAGACTCTCCATGCATCTTTCATTTTGAAACCCTCACAACTCAAATGTAATGAATCAACAAAAGATTTTATCTCCCTTTTGCAACCATTAACATCAAAGGTGGATTATGAAGAAGACCCAAAATTGATTTACATCTTCATTTAAATCATCATCTGAAGAAGACCCAAAAACTTCCTTAAATATTTCTTCCAAATTATTATTACGAGATTATACATTTTGATTTAACAATGAACTACCAGAAAATCATGAATCTTTGTCTTTAGAGCACCTGTACATTTCTCCAATAGTTGCTTGTTTCCTTCTCTTTGAAGACATTTTTGAGGTACCTGCAAAAACCAATACAGTATTAGTAACTATGTGTAAAAAATTATTCTATACAATCATTGGAGAACTACATAACATAATTTAGAATATAATTGTATAATGAAGTAGTTACTTTCTGTGATTCAATATGATGAAGAAGAAAAAGATTGAAGCTACAATAAAATTGAGATGCAATTGTCTTTTGATAAGAAATGCAAATTTTGGTGATATTAATTTTTTTATATAGATACAAAGAATGTAAAATTAGAAAATAAGCATAAATTAGTAACAGATGGAGAAATCTAAAAATTATAGAAACAAGTTTCTAAATTTACATATTTTATTTGAAAACAATTCTAACTATAATAATAAAATTAATAATTATAAATTAGTCATATATTCAAAAAATCATGCATGTTTCTAAATCAATAATAATATACACTAAAATTTAAATGTTAGAAGTTTTTATTTGTGATGTAAAATAAAAAAATATCAAATTAACTAGGCAAGTTTCTAAGTTCATATATTTTATTTTAAAAAATGTTAAATTAATATAAATATAAACAAGTTTCTAAAATCATATGTTTAATATAAAAAAGATGCTTTAAAATAATAATAATATATAATAAATTATGTAAAATCTTTATTTGTGATAAAAATAATATAAAATATATATATTACATAATAATACTATTTATTCGTAAAAAGTTTTCTAAAATACATATATTTTGTCTTATAAAAATTCTAAATTAATATTAATATATAAAAATAAATTAGAAACATAATATTCTATTTTAAAACGATTCTAAAATAATTTTATCATTCTTTAATAGAAAAAAGATGCTTTAAAATAATAATAATATATAATAAATTATGTAAAATCTTTATTTGTGATAAAAATAATATAAAATATATATATTACATAATAATACTATTTATTCGTAAAAAGTTTTCTAAAATACATATATTTTGTCTTATAAAAATTCTAAATTAATATTAATATATAAAAATAAATTAGAAACATAATATTCTATTTTAAAAAGATTCTAAATTAATTTTATCATACTTTAATATAAAAAAGATGCTTTAAAATAATAATATTATATAATAAATTATGTAAAAAATTTATTTGTGATAAAAATAATATAAAATATATATATTACATAATAATACTATTTATTCGTAAAATTTTTTCTAAAATACATATATTTTGTCTTATAAAAATTCTAAATTAATATTAATAAATAAAAATAAATTAGAAACATAATATTCTATTTTAAAAAGATTCTAAATTAATTTTATCATACTTTAATAAAATAAAATCATATATATTCACGCCGTAGGCGTTTCCCTATGAAAGGGTTCGAGCTGATTATTGCATCCGACGGTGGGAATTCTCGTAGATTGAATGACTACAATTGAAACTGTCTCAGCCGTTAGATATTTTTATTGATAGCTGTTAGTCATTTTTACGCCGAATGCGTTCTTCCTCATCCCATTTTACTTACCTTTTTGTTTGACAGAGGAAAAGAAAAGTTGCAGGGGAATCACCGGTTTTCGGAGATAGTATTGCGAAACCAGGTGGGTCTTCTGATCGATGATTTTCATTTGTCTTTTGCGTTTGCTATCTATCTGGTAGACTATATTCAGTTTATACAGAATACTGTGGTAATAAGAAACTGGTTTGATGGACTATTGAATCTAACTTTACAGTCTTTGCAAAGCGGCTGTAAATCTGATTGACTGTAATTGAATACATGCACTGGAAGGGACCAAGGTCACAAAGTTTGAATGAAAACATGGTTTTTTGATAAAATTAATGCCAATGGTTTATTGCATTGCATTGCACTGGTTTCTTCTCCAATCATAGTTTTCTGAAAACTGGGGCCTAGGCGTAATTGGGGTTTTATATTTTGCTTCTACTAACAAAAACAAAGCAATTTATTGAAATACAAGGGAAAGATTAAAGTAACTGTTTTTGTGTCAGGGAAGAAAAATTGGGGTTTTAAATAAATCTACTAAACACAGTCCTCCTCAGAGCAGCGATATATTTGTAGAAGTGCCCTTCTCAACGCCCAGGAGGCACACGAGCCGTACATCTCCAAGAATCTTTATTAATCTGTTCCTGTCCATTAGAAATTTGCTTGATTTCCTTTGTAAGAAGAAGAGCACTATCCTCAAATATTGTATCCAGTTTCTTATCAGACAGGCGCCTTTCTACTCGAATGATCTGAGGAGGCAGAGTCTCTATCACACTCTTTCCCATTAGACTGCTCAAAACTTTGCCAACAAGCAAAGATTTTTGATCTCACATGTCACAAAGAAGATTTATAGACACAAATGCTTATGAATTCTCTGCTTCTGGATTGTCATATTATACTCTGAATAAGTTCCCCTTTTTATATACTCTGCATCATGTTCCTGTGGGAATCTGCCATAAAAGCAGAGTAATATCCCTTATCCTTTTAAAACTTAAGCATATGGTTGCTTAACTGTTCTGAGCATAACTAATGGTGGAGATGCCCCAACAAGGAAGAAAAACAAATGGGTTTGACACCATTGGTCCAATCTATTCCATTATGGAGGCATAAAACTACAAATATTAAACAAATCTATATGAAAAAGGTAAAGCCAGTATGGAACACTTCCTTTTGGGCCTCATCTTTATCCAATCTTGATTGAGATGAATCAGAAGAAGATGGAATGGGATTTGGGTTTAGCATCTGAACTTTTGAGGTAAAGAAATGTGCCAGTTGTGTATTGATAGCTTGGAAGATTAGCGCAGAGACTTTTATCTTGATTTCTTCTAGTAGGAGCATATGATTCTAAGAAAAATATAACATGCTTTTTCAGAAAGAATCTGCATTGTGCTATCTTCCCAATGTATGGTAACTAACAAAGATACTCAAGAGAACTGATTTCCTTCTCCGCTTTAGAGGAATAAGCAATTTTCCCCATCGAAATGAATGGTTATGAAAATTTCCTTCCCTGTAAATTGTTTAGTACTTTTATCATTTATGTTTTGTACTTTAAAAGCCCAATTTTATATTTTTTTTAGGAGGGCACTTCTATATTTTGTTTCTCAGAGGCCAGTAGTTTGATCCCCATTAAGTTATATCAATAAGATGAGATAAGACGATTTTTTACGGCCAAAACAGTCTGTACAAGTTATCAGTTTGTGTTTTTAATTGTCTGGAGATTGTTTCTACAAGTGCTAGATTCCCTAAGCACTGCTTGATTGTCTTGAATAAATATTTTTTTGTTCTTGGGTATGATGGCAAATTTCTATGTAATTGTGCCTTGTACGATTATATGGTGGGAAGGTTAAGAGGAATGTGTTAGGCTAATCGAGCAAGAACACTTTATCAGTTAGCCCAAGTGGTTCTTGATCTGGATCATGAACGTGTTGATAGTTTTTGCCTTACTCTGTTGTGAAGCATAGCTGCACAGATGGTTGTCTTCAGGATGGGATTCCACTTCAAGATTTTCTGTTGTGAAAGTAGGTTGTCGTAGACCTTGCGGTTTATTATTGATTCTCAGAATGTGACCTGAAAATTGGGTTATTAGAAGGGCAGAAGTATTAAAGAGAATGAAGAACCTTTATGGGAATAGACTAGAAACAGGGTATAGACTCTCAGCCAAGTATTCTGTGAGAGTATGCCAATCAACGGTTATGTTCTGTCCTCTTTTGGGAATTTGGGAATGTGTGGTTCGAAAGACAAGGTATTATCCAAGTACAATACATACCGGACTCAGGGACTTCTTGGAATCCCTATAGAACTTAGTAATTAATTATTAATGTTGCATTTATTTATATTTCAATTCAAATTGTTATATATTTTAATAGTAACATTATATAATATATATGTATTTAATTTATATTTATATTGTTGAGAAGAGTGTAACAATTTAGAAATGGAGGGAATGGCGAAGGTTCGGAAGGGTGCAAATTTTAGAGCTTTGTGGCAGAGAAACTCGAATTCAACATAGTTGGTGAGCTTGTACACGAGCAGGGTGTCCTGTTTTGGAGAAAGGGATGCAATGTAACGGCGGATGAAAACATCTTGCATCGATTTATATAATTTTTACATGTTTTTCTATTTCATTACTTAGTGATTACAGGTTAAGCTTGTCCATCGGATTTGTCTAGCTGCACTACGGAGATTACTGATGTCTTTGCGAGCACAGGATATAAAAAGGATTGCTTCGTTCTTCATGATTACCAGAATGCCTCTGTTGAGAACTATATATGATTTCTATTTGCAATTGCAAAACTTATCCATCCTATTCTTGCTTCTTTTCACATTCACAGTAAGCATTGCAAAGTTTTTAAACCCAGATCTAATTAGACCTATTATGCTTTTTAACTATTGAAAACAATAAATTTCTCATACTTCATGGAAGCAACACAAACTTAGGACACGATGTCACAAAAAATTGAGAAAACAGTAATAAACATTTGTTATATTTTGACGGTTCATTCTTTTTAACCTTGGACGACTGCTTGAACATGTAAAAGTTTAAATGTTTGCGAGTTAAGCCAAGGAGTCATGCACCTTTTTTTAGGTTTGAAAGAATCGGCGAACATGGAGTCAAAGTAGTGACATCACACCTGTTATTGTTTTTACATATTATATTCTGGATGATGGAATGGGTTTTAGTCTTTAGACATTGTGACTTGATCGTGACAAAGACAACATTAGTGCACGAGACTTATTTGAAACCACTCATTTCTGCTCAATAATGACTAATAGTTGTACAATATCTTGTCAAATTGATAAAGGAATGTGGTAGTTGCAATAGCTCAAAGTAATAATAGTAGGGATGAATGAGATTGTCTAGATGGTCATCAAAATAACAGTTAAAAAAAGAACTTGATATATAATTTGATTAATGTATATATAATTAATATATAAATAATTTTAAATTTAAAAATAGATATAAAAATAGAAAAAGATTGATTTAGAAGAGGAAAGAGTGTAATGGAAAGAGGTGCGAGTTTTGATTCCTCCAACATTAATACGGCGTACCCATTGCACACCAAGGTGTGATTGCTAGTATAAAATGTTTTATATTTATCATACATATATGTCATACATAATATATATAATAAAATATTTATATAGTATATTGTCTATAATAGTTTTCAACGGTTTATTAATAAATCTAAGTGTCAAACTTACGGTTTTGTAAAAATTTAGCAGGTCAATGTGTCCGGTCCAATAAATTTTTAGCCTGTCATATACGGTTAAAAAGTGGAAAACGGTCAATATGGCCATTAAATTCCACGCCTTCTTGGGGAGCAGTTCAGATCCATCTTCCCCCTGTAAATGCGTAAAAAAAACTCTCATGATCATCACGAGCCCAGATCTAGGGCACTCTGTTTGCTAGCCATTCACGGACACAAGTTCTCTGTGACCTCAGTCTACGGTCCCTTTTGCCATGCCCTCTACCAGAAACTAGTAAGCAAAATGTTTCCATGCTCTCCATTATGGGCTATGTTAGCTACTTTTCTTGTATCCCTCAACTCTAAAAGAGAAATATGAAAACCAGACCTGGGGATCTTTGTCTAGTTACACAATTCCGCTTATTCACACAAACTGAGGGGCAAGAAAAGACTAATTAATGAGGATTTGATCCTCCTTCTGCTTCGAGCTCCACACACTCAGGCGGGTACACCTAAAACAAGCTGAAATCTGCATACATATAACTTACTAGCTAAAACCCTTTATACAGATGCGATCGTGGATGGTTCTTAGACTTATAGAACCTGGGAGTTCAACTCAACCAGTCTTATACAGGATCCCACCTGTATGATCTGCTAAGAACTAGGAAAATGGCCAATGTGATAACAAGGATAAACTCCTTCTCTTCAAACCCGAAGGCTCAGGCAGGCTAACCTAGTGTTTCACTCTTCAAGGAATCAGCAAATGAATTGTACTTCTTGAATACAATCAAACATGAATGTTCATAACAACAGGAAAGTAAAATGATTTTCAATTAATGGTTTGATGATGAAACTACAGGACAAGCAAAGACCAATGCCATATCTAATGGGCAACAGAGTCATACAAATATAAATCAACAGAAATCACTTAATAGGAACACAAACAGAATGCCTTACAACCTAGATGCAGCTCAACCAGAATGCCTTATAGATTATCTTTTCATTCCCAAATTGTTGTATCAAATCCTCATACAAATGCTTATCCGTCTGAAATTACTCATGAGACTGACTCCTTCCTTGAAGGAAACTCACAGGCAATTGCATAGTTACCTTGTAACCAGTATGTTCAGAATCCTTTACAGACTTAAACGTACAAGAGCATCACCAAAATACAAAGAGACAACAATAATTTGGAACAGGAACTACACTGTGTTTCATTAAGATCTTTTTGCTTCAATACATCTGGAATGACAAAATACACTCAGAAAACCATGACCCTAGAACTAGAAAGCTACCTTGTAGCATTAATTTCACCATCCCTGTTACAATGGAGAGAAAACTAGATATAGGAGAAAACAAAAAATCCATCTTAGTCACCGACACCTGTCTGTCCCCAAAATATCTGCAACTGTCAAGTGTCCACTTGGAAAACTTCCTCAAGAAGTTACAAAGCATCTCTCTACTCTCTCTCACAAACTGACAATCAAATCCCCTTGTATTTTGCCTCTCAAATGCACCAAATATCTTCAGATTATGAGGGAATTTGTAACTAATTTGCAAAACACACAGACGCCTTTGGAATTCCATCAAAATACACCCACCAAATTGATCAAGAAGCAAAATAACACAATCCTGAAATACAGGAGCCGACAAATATATCAAACATTCTCCTAACTGAATTCTGATCTTAAAATGTTGAAACCACTGCCTGATATCAAGTATCATTATGAAAATACAAAACCTCCTCTGGCAACTACCACTGAACACCTGCACATAAATTAACTTCAAATATGGAAAATTTAGATTCTCCCGGTTCCAACGGTATATCACACTCCATATTTTGGATGAAAATCACCCCTCTAGCATCAGTTTGAAATATTAGGCCCTAGCCTGTAAAATGTGCAACAAATGAACATTTTGAAAAATTTAAAATCTTCTATAGTCTAAACTATAGAGAATCATCATTTAACTTCAATTTTTCAAATCTGAAGCTTGAATGCATAACTGCACAAATATAATATTATAAAAATATTTATTTCTCCTTATATCTCCCCAGGGCTCCAACCGTGCACCAGGATCCGCCACTTGTCAAGCTGTGAATGGCTGCTCGGACCAAACCCCACAACTTAGCGAACTGGCGACCACAGTCTCTGAATTGCGGAATGTTAGTGCTAAACCGCAAGTTTTCTAGTGACCTGGCGAAAGCCTTATCTCGTGATCGCGAAATCATTTGGCATTGACCGCTAACATTCGGCGAACTGGCGACTACAGCTCCATCTCAATTTCATGAAATCATTTGGCTTAACCGCCAACTATCTAGCAAACTGGTGACTAAGGCTCGCGTGATCTCCAGATTATTTGGGTTAACCACCAGCTAACTGGCGAATGACTACTACCTCCAATTCGTGGAATCATTTACTAACCATTTGGTTTATCCGGCAAACTCACGAGCATGCGCCATGTGTCACCTCTGCCACCTCAGTGTGGTCGCACGTCTGCAAAATTATGTTCTATTTGGGCCCGCCGGCATGCAAATCGAAGCGGTCGCATGAGCAATCACGCGAGCATAACTTCCTCCACTTCAATCTACTTCATACGTTTGTGTGCTTGGTTATAAACACCTCAAACTTGCCCAGCAGGATCAATGTGGGATAATGCATTTGGATGTTTTAAAGCTTTACCTGCGCTTTGTTCAAAAAATACTGGGGCCCACCACGCACAAACACCACCAGAGGGCCCTCCAAGAGCCTCCGTGGTTCTTTCTTTATACATCATTGGAGTGCCAGCATATTTAAACATTACCTTTACATGAATACTCATGGATGTGGGATAAACCATTCTCATTGCGCAGTCTATACCAACTTACACACACATTTTGGTCTTCATTCTCCATTCTTCGTGAGACAGGCAGACCCATTTTATCCCCTCTTTTCCCACGTACTGGTTACTAATTTGCTTATAGGTAGTTTTCTACAAATTTTAAACACAGGTCCTTCCTCTACTTGAAATCGCGCAAACCCACATTCAATTTGTGTTGGTATGCCTCAGTTTGACAATGCCTTATCCACTAGCAGGCCCTTGCATGAGCATTTTGCAATGTGTAGACTTCCCCTCACTACCTTGCGTGGACACTCCTTCAACTGGCAGTCTCCGACGCACCTAGCTCCTCTGTTACATAAGCATCCCTATTTGGTACGTGAGGCATCCCATCACAGCTTAATAAATGGAAGCCTCCAACTTCTAATCACAGGCATCCTCTGTTTTTATTAACGTGGGCAGTCCCTTTTAAAACGTGAGGCCCCCTACACTTGCACAAGGATCCCTCCATTGTGCGCGGGCCTTATTGCAGTCGAATTGGCAGCCCTTCAATCTGCATTACACAAGCCCCCTTACACGTTGATTGGCACCCATACTTGCATTGCGTAAGCCTCTTTTTATTTTGTGTTGTTTCCTTCATTTGCGTGAATCCTTCATATTACACAAGGCAACCTCTGCACTATTCCTTGCGCAATGCCTCAATGCTGGTGCACAGTTTTCTTTGTGTATACAATTTGCAGCGCCTTCCTTAACTCACCTCATACTGGCCTCCTCCATTTTCCTATAATGTTGTCTTCTTTCAGGTATTCTAGAACATCTTTACAAGAAAAAACAAACCTCTGGGATGCAGTCGGCTTCCTCTGCCTTGAAGTGTTGTCCCCTTTCAAAGCTCTTGCCTTTTCGATGGCAACAATTGCAAACGCCATAGAGCAAATAAGAAGACTTATGACTAAAAGTAGCTTGAAAGTTGAAGATAATGGACCAATGACATGGGTTTGCATTAGAGACGCGTTGTCACGACCATGACTCAAGTATGGCCCATAGAACTTAGCATTGCCAACGAAGGATGTTGTATTGAAGTAACTGAACTGTTCCATACTTGGAACTAGACCTGAAAGATTGTTGTAGGAGAAATCCAGACATTAAGCTCATCATGTTTTCAAATGCTCTAGGAATACCTCCCCAGATGATTTCTAGAAATGTTGAGATAATTGAGAATCCGCAGCTTGGTGATCTCCGAGGAGATATGTCCTATCAGCTCATTTCTATTCAAATCTACGAAGGCCAAAAGCTTACAGCGTCCTATCTCTGGAGGAATTACTCCTAAAAATCTATTACTGCTGAAATCCATCTTAGACAGGTGTTTCAAACTACCAATCTACGGAGGAATGCTACCAGTGAGCTCATTGCCATTCAGAGAGAGCCCATTCAGTAAAATGATGCTAGCACTATCATCAATAATGATGTCATGCTTCTCTATAAGATTTAACAGCTTAAAAGCATTCTCATATTGACCCCAAATATAACACCTTATAGAAAGCCTCTTTTCTAGAGTTGTAAGAAGATGAAAATGATGGCGGGGAAAAAGGTTTGATGTCAGCATCTTTCTCATCCTCAGACATAGGAATCAGTAGCTCTCTATCTCTCGAAGTCACTGAACTCTCGCATTTGTCATCGCCCATCATCATGAGTGGATGTTTTGCTCACTTCAGCCAAACTAACCATGATCATCAACCGGCCTCCCACAACTGGCTTGAAAAACTGACCCAAAGACCTCGTTGGAACATGCCATCAGAAACACACATTGGCTTCCAACATGTAAGCATATCCACCAAAGGAGAAATCTCAGAGAGACCCAAGCCAAAAGATAAAACTGATCAAACATAGCCATTCATA
The DNA here is from genome assembly GCA_027943335.1 of Chamaecyparis obtusa. Classification (NCBI taxonomy): domain Eukaryota; kingdom Viridiplantae; phylum Streptophyta; class Pinopsida; order Cupressales; family Cupressaceae; genus Chamaecyparis; species Chamaecyparis obtusa. Next base: position 201,061 of record BSBK01010339.1, on the reverse strand, counting down.
AACAGATTTTGTCCGCACTTGTCAAATCTGCATAAGTTAGGTCCAGAACCGCCTTTAAAAACTGACCAACTGAAACTTTCTGAGACCAGGAACTTGGGCATTGATTTACCCCCAAACAGAGAACATGAATTGATAACCAATTTGCCAAGAAGATCAGATGGCCACTTACAATTAATCACCAAAGTTAGCTCGTTAGTGAAAATCAGGATAAGAAACAATGAAATATGCATAAGTTGGTTTTGGAATTGGCTCGGAAAAGTGGTCAAACGGATTGGTAGAGACTTGAAAATCGCCAGGCACTTAGTCTTCTAGGTCTACAGTATGGAAACACACTCAATTATATCGAACCCTACACAGGGCGTGAACTGGGATATCTCGAAGTAGGTCACTTATAAAACTGGATAGTGCACATTCAGAGAAATTTAACAAATTGCAAATGGAATGATGCTGGCAAATAGGTCAAACGGGCACATGGGGGGCTGAAAATTGGTAGGATGACTCACTCCCATGCCTATAGTATGATTCAACAACTGTCACGTCATAAACAATCACAGGACAAAAGATATTCAACTGCAAACAGGGCCTGCTACAGCAAATTGACACTTACACATGCAAATTTGGACAAGTGCTCAAAACAAGACATCACAAAACCACTTGAAACTTGAAATTAATGACCTGGGATGCCTTCTAATGATAAGACAAGGGTGATGAACTCTTGACATGCATGGTAGACCTCAGAATTGCATTCGGGAAAATAGGCTCAACAAGCACCTATAGGGCCTCAAATTGTAAAATTTTAACGTGGTACTCAAAAACCCATGCTGTGTTTTTTCATCCCAACAGTGGCTCTGACTATGGACGCATGCCCCATGTGGGCATGCAGAGAACTGTAGAATCTCATGGTTAAGCAGACCACCCCGAAGATAGGAATCAGACTGTTTTCTTTTACTTTCTCTCTCTTCTCAAACTGGGAATCCTTTTATTGAAAGGAAAGATGACACACAACTGAAGGGAAATAAAACAATTGTACAAGCACAAAGCTTATTTACAAAGGCTCAAAGCCCCACAACTGGATTCAGTTCTTACCTCTGTCAAACATCTTATTTTTATCTCCATGCATCAGTGGTAAAGTCAAATTATTGTTTCCATGTGCTTGATCAAAAACACTGCCATTAACCTTTAACACATCAAACAAAAGACAATCAGCAAACTCATCTTCATTTGGCAAAACACAGTCATCGAAATACTGTGAACACTGATCATTGTGTGACATCACATCATCACACCATTCCCTATTGCTGACTTGCTGGAAAAAGAAACATTCCAGCTCATTTTCATGGCAAGAAACATCCACATTTTGAACATTAGTTTGCACTACAGGATAAGCTTCTTTTACATCAGCTTGCAAACTAAAAAAGAATGCCTCTAAGCAAAAATCCGATTGCAATAAATCAGAGAAATCTTGCTTATCATAATTCCCATTAGCATCTTGTAAACATGGGAAAGCATTGTTAATTAATGGCTCATCATTTACTTGTCAATTTGAAAACACACATTTAGATTTGTCTTTCTCTTCAGTATCACGGTTCAAACAAGAATTAGTGAGACTAGGTTCATAAAAATATGAATCTATAGTAGCACATACATCTTCATACTCATCATACATGACAGTAGCAAATTCATCATAATCATATGTACTCTTAACCTGCATATCATGAGCTTCAAAAATAGGAGAAGGAAACTCAAATTTTTTTTCACATTTTATGCCCCCGCTAATACTCTCTTTATCAAAACATATGTTTGTCGGGCATGAAACTCTAGAATCAAATGTGTGTGCATACCTCTGAAAATCAGCATCTAGGAGTTATGAAATCTTCTCACTACTGAGTGGACGTTGAACCTCTTGATTTGTATCATCTTGTGCAAATGACTCACTATTACTTTCATCTACATCATATTCAAGCTCTTGTTGTTCACATGAGTCATTTTCAAGCTGAAATAAGAAGTCATCATCTATATGCTGAAAATAAGGGAACTCTACAAACTCAAAGGAATCATTTCTAGTTACAGATTCTTCCTCATCGTCTTGTTGTTCATAGACTTCACTATCAGCATTATAATTAGCACTATTTGCACAAGTAGACTTAGCATCAGCACAACTAAGTTTAGATTCAACATTTTCAATTCCATCTACCCATCTTCTAACACATTTAGTTGTTTCTTCTATATAAGAAGCTGACAAATCATAGGATTCTGGCACACAAAGCTCTACAAATAATTGCACCCACTCTAATTCTGGAAAGTCAATATCCATCATAAGCTTATCAACTGTACTAGAAAACCTTTGATAAAATGAATATGCTAACTCATTGTTTCTTTCTCCTACCCGTTTTCTCAAAATCAATAGAGCTTCCTCTTGGACTCTTTGCCAACTCGATGCAATATCCTTTTCTATATTAGCATTTCCAAGATGCTGCTCATAAATTTCAGATCTAGAAAACAAATCTTGCTCCACGAATGCTGGAATTTCTATTTTAACCATTTATGTGATCAACACATCATATTTTATCACAAAGATTTCTATCTGACTTTATGCAACCATTTTCTTCACAAAACCATAGCATACTTCTGATTTCTTGAAATTAAAACTTCAACCAGAATGTATGACAAAATCTGAAACTAATTTCCCTTTTCTTAGTGACTTGTTCACCTATTTAGGGACTTTTATTATCTTATAAAACTTGGGATTACCTGGATAAGATTTGCAGTTGCTGCTCTTTTAATTCTGGAGACTCATTCCAACCAGCAAAGTCACATAATCCTTTTCAAATTGCTGCAAATAAAAATACTTCTAGGCTATTCACACACAGAGATCTGAACAAATTTCAGATTCCTTTTCTGACGCTCTTTCATAAAATCAGATTCAAATATTGATTTAGCCAAGCAAGGAAACAAACGTCTTAAACTTTCTAATCTTAAACATCAAATAACAACTGATGATCACAAATTACACTAGCACAACACAACCAAGATTCTCCAATTTCAAACAGAGTCGCCACCCATAACATGTATGGGATTAAATTTTATAAGCTAGTTTGCAATAGGTACAATAGACAGTATTACACAAATCTATTGTACACTCACGTTATATCCCCAGCAGAGTCGCCAATTTGTTAGCTACTTTTCTTGTATCCCTCAACTCTAAATGAGAAATATGAAAACCAGACTTGGGGATCTTTGTCTAGTTACACAATTCCGCTTATTCACACAAACTGAAGGGCAAGAAAAGACTAATTAATGAGGATTTGATCCTCCTTCTACTTTGAGTTCCACACACTCAGGCGGGTACACCTAAAACAAGCTGAAATTTGCATACATATAACTTACTAGCTAAAACCCTTTATGCAGATGCGATCGTGGATAGTTCTCAAACTTATAAAACCTGGGAGTTCAACTCAACCAGTCTTATACAAGATCCCACCTATATGATCTGCTAAGAACTAGGAAAATGGCCAATGTGATAACAAGGATAAACTCCTTCTCTTCAAACCCGAAGGCTCAAACAGGCTAACCTAGTGATTCACTCTTCAAGGAATCAGCAAATGAATTGTACTTCTTGAATACAATCAAACATGAATGTTCATAACAATAGGAAAGTAAAATGATTTTCAATTAATGGTTTGATGATGAAACTACAGGACAAGCAAAGACCAGTGCCATATCTAATGGGCAATAGAGTCATACAAATATAAATCAACAGAAATCACTTAATAGGAACACAAACAGAATGCCTTACAACCTAGATGCAGCTCAAACAGAATGCCTTATAGACTATCTTTTCATTCCCAAATGTTTGTATCAAATCCTCATACAAATGCTTATCCCTCTGAAATTAATCATGAGACTGACTCCTTCCTTGAAGGAAACTCACATGCAATTGCACAGTTACCTTGTAACCAGTATGTTCAGAATCCCTTACAGACTTAAACGTACAAGAGCATCACCAAAATACAAAGAGACAACAATAATTTGGAACAGGAACTACACTGTGTTTCATTAAGATCTTTTTGCTTCAATACATCTGGAATGACAAAATACACTCAGAAAACCATGACCCTAGAACCAAAAAGCTACCTTGTAGCATTAATTTCACCATCCCTATTACAATGGAGAGAAAACTAGATATAGGAGAAAACAAAAAATCCATCTTAGTCACCGACACCTGTCTGTCCCCAAAATATCTGCAACTGTCAAGTGTCCACTTGGAAAACTTCCTCAAGAAGTTACAAAGCATCTCTCTACTCTCTCTCTCACAAACTGACAATCAAATCCCCCTATATTTTGCCTCTCAAATGCACCAAATATCTTCAAATTGTGAGAGAATTTGTAACTGATTTGCAAAACACACAGACGCCTTTGGAATTCCATCAAAATACATGCACTAAATTGATCAAGAAGCAAAATAACAAAATCCTGAAATACAGGAGCCGACAAACATATCAGACATTCTCCTAACTGAATTTTGATCTTAAAATGTTGAAACCACTGCCTGATATCAAGTATCATTATGAAAATACAAAACCTCCTGTAGCAACTACTACTGAACACCTACACATAAATTAACTTCAAATATGGAAAATTCAGATTCCCCCGGTTCCAACAGTATATCACACTCCATATTTTGGATGAAAATCACCCCTCTAGCATCAGTTTGAAATGTCAGGCCCTGGCCTGTAAAATGTGCAACAAATGAACATTTTGAAAAATTTAAAATCTTCTATAGTCTAATAAACTATAGAGAATAATCATTTAACTTCAATTTTTCAAATCTGAAGCTTGAACGCATAATTGCACAAATATAATATTATAAAAATATTTATTTCTCCTTATATCTCCCCAGGGCTCCAACCGTGCACCAGGATCTGCCACTTGTCAAGCTGTGAATGGCTGCTCGGACCAAACCCCACAACTTAGCGAACTGGCGACCATAGTCTCTGAATCACGGAATGTTAGTGCTAAACCGCAAGTTTTCTAGCGACCTAGCAAAAGCCTTCTCTCGTGATCGCGGAATCATTTGGCATTGACCGCTAACATTCGGCGAACTGGCGACTACAACTCCATCTCTAATTCGCGAAATCATTTGGCTTAACTGCCAGCTATCTAGCGAACTGGTGACTAAGGCTTGCATAATCTCCAGATTATTTGGGTTAACCACCAGCTAACTGGCGAATTGGCGAATGACTGCTACCTCCAATTCATGGAATCATTTACTAACCGTTTGGTTTATTCGGTGAACTCATGAGCATGCGCCATGTGTCACCTCTGCCACCTCAGTGTGGTCGCACATCTGCAAAATAATGTTCTGTTCGGGCCCGCTGGCATGCAAATCGAGGCGGTCGCATGAGCAATCACGTGGGCATAACTTCCTCCACTTCAATCTACTTCATACGTTTGTGTGCTTGGTTATAAACACCTCAAACTTGCCCAGCAGGATCAATGTGGGATAATGCATTTGGATGTTTTAAAGCTTTACCTGCACTTTGTTCAAAAAATACCGGGGCCCACCACGCACAAACACCACCAGAGGGCCCTCCAAGAGCCTCCGTGGTTCTTTCTTTATACATCATTGGAGTGCCAGCATATTTAAACATTACCTTTACATGAATACTCATGGATGTGGGATAAACCATTCTCACTGCGCAGTCTATACCAACTTACACACACATTTTGGTCTTCATTCTCCATTCTCCGTGAGACAGGCAGACCCATTTTATCCCCTCTTTTCTCACGTACTGGTTACTAATTTGCTTATAGGCAGTTTTCTACAAATTTTAAACACAGGTCCTTCCTCTACTTGAAATCGCGCAAACCCACATTCAATTTGTGTTGGTATGCCTCAGTTTGACAACGCCTTATCCACTAGTAGGCCCTTGCGTGAGCATTTTGCAATGTGTAGACTTCCCCTCACTACCTTGCGTGGACACTCCTTCAATTGGCAGTCTCCGACGCACCTAGCTCCTTTGTTACATGAGCATCCCTGTTTGGTACGTGAGGCATCCCATCACAACTTAATAAATGGAAGCCTCCAACTTCTAATCACAGGCATCCTCCGTTTTTATTAACCCAGGTAGTCCCTTTTAAAACGCGAGGCCCCCCACACTTGCGCAAGGATCCCTCCATTGTGCGCGGGCCTTATTGCAATTGAATTGGTAGCCCTTCAATCTGCATTACACAAGCCCCCTTACGCATTGATTGGCACCCATACTTGCATTGCGTAAGCCTCTTTTTATTTTGTGTTGTTTCCTTCATTTGCGTGAATCCTTCATATTACACAAGGCAACCTCTGCACTATTCCTTGCGCAATGCCTCAATGCTGGTGCACAGTTTTCTTTGTGTATACAATTTGCAACGCCTTCCTTAACTCACCTCATATTGGCCTCCATTTTCCTATAATGTTGTCTTCTTTCAGGTATTCTAGAACATCTTTACAAGAAAAAACAAACCTCTGGGATGTAGTCGGCTTCCTCTACCTTGAAGTGTTGTCCCCTTTCAAAGCTCTTGCCTTTTCAATGGCAACAATTGCAAACGCCATAGAGCAAATAAGAAGACTTATGACTAAAAGTAGCTTGAAAGTTGAAGATAATGGACCAATGACATGGGTTTGCATTAGAGACGTGTTGTCACGTCCATGACTCAAGTATGGCCCATAGAACTCAGCATTGCCAACGAAGGACGTTGTATTGAAGTAACTGAACTATTCCATACTTGGAACTAGACCTGAAAGATTGTTGTAGGAGAAATCCAGACGTTAAGCTCATCATGTTTTCAAATTCTCTAGGAATACCTCCCCAGATGATTTCTAGAAATGTTGAGATAATCGAGAATCCACATCTTGGCGATCTTCGAGGAGATATGTCCTGTCAGCTCATTTCTATTCAAATCTACGAAGGCCAAAAGCTTACAACGTCCTATCTCTGGAGGAATTACTCCTAAAAATCTATTACTGCTGAAATCCATCTTAGACAGGTGTTTCAAACTGCCAATCTGCTGAGGAATGCTACCAGTGAGCTCATTGCCATTCAGAGAGAGCCCATTCAGTAAAATGATGCTAGCACTATCATCAATAGAGATGTCATGCTTCTCCATAAGATTTAACAGCTTAAAAGCATTCTCATATTGACCCCAAATATAACACCTTATAGAAAGCCTCTTTTCTAGAGTTGTAAGAAGATGAAAATGATGGTGGGGAAAAAGGTTTGATGTCGACATCTTTCTCACCCTCAGACATAGGAATCGGTAGCTCTCTATCTCTCGAAGTCACGAAACTCTCGCATTTGTCATCGCCCATCATCATGAGTGGATGTTTTGCTCACCATGATCATCAACCGGCCTCCCACAACTGGCTTTTAAAATTGACCCAAAGACCTCGTTGGAACATGCCATCAGAAACACACATTGGCTTCCAACATGTAAGCATATCCGCCAAAGGAGAAATCTCAGAGACACCCAAGCCAAAAGATAAAATTGATCAAACATAGCCATTCATAAACAAATTTTGTCCGCACTTGTCAAATATGCATAAGTTAGCTCCGGAACCACCTTTAAAAACTGACCAACTAAAACTTTCTGAGACCAAAAACTTGGGCATTGATTTACCCCCAAACAGAGAACATGAATTGATAACCAATTTGCTAAAAAGATCAGATGGCCGCTTACAATTAATCACCAAAGTTAGCTCGTTAGTGAAAATCAGGATAAGAAACAGTGAAATATGCATAAGTCAATTTTGGAATTGGCTCGGAAAAGTGGTCAAACAGATTGGTAGAGACTTGAAAATCACCAGGCACTTAGTCTTCTAGGTCTACAGTATGGAAACACACTCAATTATATCGGACCCTATTGTAGGATTTGAGCAATACAAATCCACAAAACCCGAAGATCACCTGCATACAAAAAACCTGTTACAAGGAAGTAGAGAGAAGAAGAGGCCAAGGGTTTGACTCACAATATGAAGAAGAAAATATCCTCAATAATGAATGAAAATAATGTACAATGGATCATCCTTATAAAGGAGATCGAAAGCCTTGAAAGGCAACGTCTAGTGCATGTAATAATTAGTTTAACTATTACATGACTAATGCATGAGTTTAGACCAACTAGTGCATGTGCTTTTAACTAAAGCAAAAGGAAGTTGACATCTTAAGAAGGGAGTAAAGATTAATTAACATAATTAATACTTTACTCTAACACCCCCCCTTAAGATGAGCAACGATGCATCTACAAACAATGCAAGAAGAAAGCAAATGGGTCCTGACAACAAAGGCCTGATAAGGTACCCAAGTACAAAAAAGAGTCTCTACAAAGCGGAGAAATAGAGAAAACCACATGGGAAAAACTCTACTCCAAAAAGAGACAAAGAGCTAGTCTGAAGGACTGAAGAAGCCTCCAAAACCAAGAATGTTCTAGAAAATAGGAACAAAGAAAGAGCATGAAGCATCTCCGAAGCATGAAGCTGCAAACACTGTCAGAAGTAACTGCTGGAACCCCCACTGAAATAGTGCATGACCAGGTAGAGAAGACAAAGTCTGAAGAGCTGATCAATTGAAGAGGTGACCTCCAAAAGTAGGAATGAACGAGTGTCTATATAGTAGATGAACCATCTCACTGAAATGCATAGGTGCCTAGCCACTGTATCCGCCTAGTACATAGGAACAAAAATTGAATACGTAGATCAGTCAATCGAACCAAGGAAGCAATAGAGCCAATAAGTGAACCCCCCCATAATGCTAAATAGGGAGAGGGGTGACAGGAACACTGAAATGCAATGCCAGAAACATCTGCAAGAAGAAGAATCAGGAACACCAACAGTGCAACAGAAGTACAAGCACAGGATAAAGGGCAGTGTCACAGACACACAGCATGGGCTAATGTCGTGGAAGAAACATTCACTTGACAAAGGTGGATGAGCACAAAAGGCAAAACATCATAACCCCCCATGGCACTTTATAACTGAGTGCGAGTACAAATAAACACAAGGTGCTCAAAATCTCAGATATGCAGAAGCAGACACTTTATCTTAGTGCATTTATAGAAATAAAAATGCTACAGAAGAGAAGCATACAATGCTCAGAAGAAGATCAAAGGAGTCTAAACCAAAAGAACAACCTAAGATGAGCCATCCCTCAAAGGGAAGAGATCCCAGGACCTGAAACAACCAAGATATCCACCAGACTGCAAAAAAGCAAGAATCTGAATAAAATGAACTTGGAGTAGAATCTAGAAAAATGACTCATATCACTGAAAAGCTCTCTGAACAAGCTTTCCAACGATATATTGCTTTCCGAAAATGGAGTCCGGATGTGCAAGATAGAGCTCCCGGAGTGTGAACTTGAAGATCTGGCTTTGACAGAGAAAAACACCATCAAAAAAATAAAATCAGAAAATATAACCTTTAGATCTGAAAAGAGCTCGGAATCAGCTTTCCGACGATATCTTGTTTGCCAAATTTTGACACCGTATGCTCAAGATATGAGCAAAAAACCAATAGCTGCGTTGGAGGGCCCAAAGAAGGTGTCTGCAAGGATTTGAGGATGGGTGACGTCAGAAAAAAGACAAAAAACCACATGAAACCATCAGATCTGATAAAAGCTCAGAAAGATCTTTCCGGCAATATCTCATTTGCTGAAAACGAAGCCCGGATGCAAGAGAAACGGATCCCGGAAGGCAAGAGGTCTGAAATGCCACTATCACAGAAAACATCTGACTTTGACAGCAAAAAAGAGCATCAAAATGGCAAAATCACAAAACCATACAGCAAATTCGAATTGGGCTCGAAACCAGCTTTCTGAGGATATATTGCACGCCCAATTACGATCCCATATGCCCAAGATATCGTGAAAAAATGCCCAATGACCCCTAAAACAGAGCCCTTTTTAAAAAAAAAAATCATGCAAATAAATTTTTTTTTGCATGCGTTGACGTCATGTTGACATCAGTGGGGGCTAAAAAACGTGGGCCCCTGGTCACGTGGGTGACCAAGGGCTGGGGCTAGGGGCTAGGCGGCGGATTGGGGGCCGACGGAGCGGCAGTGGTGGGGGTCGGCGGAGGCTCCGGAGGGCGGCGTAGTCAGTGGCAGAGATGGGTGGTGGGCCGCGGGCGGCGGCGGCAGCGGGGCCGCTGGGAGAGCCGTGGGTGGGGGCTGCGGGCCGGTGGGCGGCGCTGGGGTGGCCGCTGGGTGGCACCTTGGTGGCTGCCCCCCCAAAAAATTATTTTAATTATCGTACACTGTACCTACGCCTCGGAGTGTGTGCCAGGGCCGTACGACCCTAGTACGCAATTTTTTTTTGCCTCATAGGTCAACTTGTCGGAATTTGACAAATTTTATATGGATCTTGACTATCTCGGGCCTTCCGGATGCAACCGTGAGGTCCGTTTGGGCCAGAAGTGCTCCAAAAAATAGCGATTGCCTCGGGATCTGTGTCGGGGTTGATTGCAAATTTTTTTTTCTCACAGATTCCAACTTTGTCCAAATTGGACAAACTTTATATGGATCTTAGAGTTCTTGGATTCTTTGAATGCAACCGTGAAGTCCGTTTAAAGCCAAGATGAGCAGAAAAATAGGTCCCCCCTAGATTCAATAAAAACCCCAAAAAAGCCCTCATCTGAAATAGATGAATTTCATCTCTTTGAATCCTTCAAACGTGAACAAGCTGTAGTAGATTAGGCTTTGATACCATGTAGGATTTGAGCAATACAAATCCACAAAACCCGAAGATCACCTGCATACAAAAAACCTGTTACAAGGAAGTAGAGAGAAGAAGAGGCCAAGGGTTTGACTCACAATATGAAGAAGAAAATATCCTCAATAATGAATGAAAATAATGTACAATGGATCATCCTTATAAAGGAGATCGAAAGCCTTGAAAGGCAACGGCTAGTGCATGTAATAATTAGTTTAACTATTACATGACTAATGCATGAGTTTAGACCAACTAGTGCATGTGCTTTTAACTAAAGCAAAAAGAAGTTGACATCTTAAGAAGGGAGTAAAAATTAATTAACATAATTAATACTTTACTCTAACACCTACATAGGGTGCGAACTGGGATATCTCGAAGTAGGTCACTTATAAAACTGGACAGTGCACATTTAGAGAAATTTAACAAATTGCAAATGGAATGATGCTGGCAAACAGGTCAAACGGGCACATGGGGGGCTAAAAATTGGTAGGATGATTCACTCCCATGCCTATAGTATGATTCAACAACCGGCACGTCATAACCAATCACAGGACAAAAGATATTCAACTGCAAACAGGGCCTACTACAGCAAATTGACACTTACACATGCAAATTTGGACAAGTGCTCAAAACAAGACATCACAAAACCACTTGAAACTTGAAATCAATGACCTAGAATGCCTTCTAATGATAAAACAAGGGTGATGAACACTTGACATGCATGGTAGACCTCAGAATTGCATACGGGAAAATAGGATCAACAAGCACCTAGAGGGCCTCAAACTGTAAAATTTTAACATGGTACTCAAAAACCCATGCTGTGTTTTTTCATCCCAATAGGCTGCATGCGTTTCAGTGGCCGGTTGGGAGAAGATGGCATTGCTCAGGTGGACAAAGTGATGGAGGACATTTTGCTTATAGTTGATCCCCAAATCCACGACTTCCTCTCCCTTCTCACGCCCTTGTTCTTCAACCATTTCAAGATTGGGTTTTTAGAACCCTAGATGTGTTTGCCCTAAATTTGGGAAAAGCCATCACGGGTTTGAGAAGAAATTATCTCGAAAGCCCTTGTTTTTTTCGAATGTGGAGGGTTTCCAAAGGAAAAACAAGCAAGAATTATCTATTTTCGGGTTTTCTTTTGGATCTAGCACAACAAATTCAAAATTTGCGGCGTTTGAGAAAAATACTCAAATGGGTATATCGAGAAATGAGGAGATATTTGCTCTAAAAAAAAGCCTAAATTTGACGTCTGAGAAAAATACCCAAATGTGTATGTTGGGAAATGAGGAGATTTTTTTTTTCTGCATTTCACTTACGATTTTTTTGGTTGTAGATTTTGTTTTCTAAGCAGTAGAGTCCTTGTATATACCTGTAATCACTAAGTAACATTATATAATATATACATATTTAATTTATATATATATTGTTGAGAAGAGTGTAACAATTTAGAAATGGAGGGAATGGCAAAGGTTCAGAAGGGTGCGAATTCTAGAGCTTTGTGGCAGAGAAACCCGAATTTGACATAGTTGGTGAGCTTGTACACGATCTAAAAACATTGCAAAGTTTTTAAACCCAGATCTAATTAGACCTATTATGCTTTTTAACTATCGAAAATAATAAATTTCTTGAACTTCATGGAAGCAACACAAACTTAGGACATGCTGTCACAAAAAATTGAGAAAATAGTAATAAACATTTGTTATATTTTGACGGTTCATTCTTTTTAACCTTGGACGACTGCTTGAACATGTAAAAGTTTAAATGTTTGCGAGTTAAGCCAAGGAGTCATGCACCTTTTTTTAGGTTTGAAAGAATCGGCGAACATGGAGTCAAAGTAGCGACATCGCACCTGTTAATGTTTTTACATATTATATTTTGGATGATGGGATGGGTTTTAGTCTTTAGACATTGTGACTTGATCATGACAAAGACAACATTAGCGCACGAGACTTATTTGAAACCACTCATTTCTGCTCAATAATGACTAATAGTTGTGCAATATCTTGTCAAATGGATAAAGGAATGTGGTAGTTGCAATAGCTCAAAGTAATAATAGTAGGGATGAATAAAATTTTCTAGATGGTCATCAAAATAACAGTAAAAAAAAGAACTTGATATATAATTTGATTAATGTATATATAATTAATATATAAACAATTTTAAATTTAAAAATAGATATAAAAATAGAAAAAGATTGATATAGAAGAAGAAAGAGTGTGATGGAAAGAGGTGCGAGTTTTGATTCCTCCAACATTAATACGACGTACCCATTGCACACCAAGGTGTGATTGCTAGTATAAAATGTTTTATATTTATCATACATATATGTCATACATAATATACATAATAAAATATTTATATAGTATATTGTCTATAATAGTTTTCAATGGTTTATTAATAAATCTAAGTGTCAAAATTACGGTTTTGTAAAAATTTAGTATGTCAATGTGTCTGGTCCCATCAAATTCCATGCCTTCTTGGGGAGCAGTTCAAATCCATCTTCCCCCTGCAAATGGGTAAAAAAAACTCTCATGATCATCACGAGCCTAGATCTAGGGCACTCTGTTTGCTAGCTGTTCACGGACACAAGTTCTCTATGAGCTCAGTCTATGGTCCCTTTTGCCATGCCCTCTGCCAGAAACTAGTAAGAGAAATGTTTAGATGCTCTCCATTATGGGCTGCATGCATTTTAGTGGCCGGTTGGGAGAAGATGGCATTGCTCAGGTTGACAAAGTGATGGAGGACATTTTGCTTATAGTTGATCCCCAAATCCATGACTTCCTCTCCCTTCTCACGCCCCTGTTCTTCAACCATTTCAAGATTGGGTTTTTAGAACCCTAGATGTGTTTGCCCTAAATTTGGGAAAAGCCGTCACGGGTTTGAGAAGAAATTATCTTGAAAGCCCTTGTTTTTTTCGAATGTGGAGGGTTTCCAAAGGAAAAACAAGCAAGAATTGTCTATTTTCGGGTTTTCTTTTGGATCTAGCACAACAAATTCAAAATTTGTGGCGTCTAAGAAAAATACCCAAATGGGTATGTTGAGAAATGAGGAGATATCTGCTTTGAAGAAAAGCCTGAATTTGACGTTTGAGAAAAATACCCAAATGGGTATGTTGGGAAATGAGGAGATATTTTTTTCTGCATTTCACTTACAATATTTTTGGTTGTAGATTTTGTTTTCTAAGTAGTAGAGTCCTTGTATATACCTGTAATCACTAAGTAACATTATATAATATATACATATTTAATTTATATTTATATTGTTGAGAAGAGTGTAACAATTTAGAAATGGAGGGAATGGTGAAGGTTCGGAAGGGTGCGAATTCTAGAGCTTTGTGGCGGAGAAACCCAAATTCGACATAGTTGGTGAGCTTGTACACGAGCAGGGTGTCCTGTTTTGGAGAAAGGGATGCAATGTAACGGCAGATGAAAACATCCTGCATCGATTTATATACTTTTTACATGTTTTTCTCAATCATTACTTAGTGATTATAGGTTAAGCTTGTCCATCGGATTTGTTTTGCTGCACTATAGAGATTACTGCTGTCTTTGCAAGCAGAGGATATAAAAAGGATTGCTTCATTCTTCGTGATTACAGATGATATAAAAAGGATTGCTTCGTTCTTCGTGATTACCAGAATGCCTCTGTTGAGAACTATATATGATTTCTATTTGCAATTGCAAAACTTATCCATCCTATTCTTGCTTCTTTTCACATTCACATTAAGCATTGCAAAGTTTTTAAACCCAAATCTAATTAGACCTATTATGCTTTTTAACTATCGAAAACAATAAATTTCTCGAACTTCATGGAAGCAACACAAACTTAGGACACACTGTCACAAAAAATTGAGAAAACAGTAATAAACATTTGTTATATTTTGACGGTTCATTCTTTTTAACCTTGGACGACTGCTTGAACATGTAAAAGTTTAAATGTTTGCGAGTTAAGCCAAGGAGTCATGCACCTTTTTTTAGGTTTGAAAGAATCGGCGAACATGGAGTCAAAGCAACGACATCGCACCTGTTAATGTTAATGTTTTTACATATTATATTCTGGATGATGGGATGGGTTTTAGTCTTTAGACATTGTGACTTGATCGTGACAAAGACAACATTAGCTTACGAGACTTATTTGAAACCACTCATTTCTGCTCAATAATGACTAATAGTTGTGCAATATCTTGTCAAATGGATAAAGGAATGTGGTAGTTGCAATAGCTCAAAGTAATAATAATAGGGATGAATGAGATTGTCTAGATGGTCATCAAAATAACAGTAAAAAAAAGAACTTGATATATAATTTGATTAATGTATATATAATTAATATATAAACAATTTTAAATTTTAAAATAGATATAGAAATAGAAAAAGATTGATATAGAAGAGGAAAGACTGTGATGAAAAGAGGTGCAAGTTTTGATTCTTCCAACATTAATACGGCGTACTCATTGCACACCAAGGTGCGATTGCTAGTATAAAATGTTTTATATTTATCATACATATATGTCATACATAATAGATATAATAATATATTTATAGTATATTGTCTATAATAGTTCTCAATAGTTTATTAATAAATCTAAGTGTCAAATTTAGCATGTCAATGTGTTCGTCCAATAAATTTTTAGCCTGTCATATACAGTTAAAAATTGGAAAAACGGTCAATACGACCATCAAATTCCACGCCTGCTCGGGGAGCAGTTTAGATCCATCTTCCCCCTGCAAATGGGTGTAAAAAACTCTCATGATCATCACGAGCCCAGATCTAGAGCACTCTGTTAGCTAGCCGTTCACGGACACAAGTTCTCTGTGAGCTCAGTCTACGGTCCCTTTTGCCATGCCCTCTGCCAGAAACTAGTAAGCGAAATGTTTAGATGCTCTCCATTATGGGCTGCATGCGTTTCAGTGGCCGGCTGGGATAAGATGGCATTGCCCGGGTGGACAAAGTGATGGAGGACATTCTGCTTATAGTTGATCCCCAAATCCACGACTTCCTCTCCCTTCTCACGCCCCTGTTCTTCAACCATTTCAAGATTGGGTTTTTAGAACCCTAAATGTGTTTGCCCTAAATTTGGGAAAAGCCGTCACGGGTTTGAGAAGAAATTATCTCGAAAGCCCTTGTTGTTTTCGAATGTGGAGGGTTTCCAAAGGAAAAACAAGCAAGAATTGTCTATTTTCGGGTTTTCTTTTGGATCTAGCACAACGGATTCAAAATTTGTGGCGTCTGAGAAAAATACCCAAATGGGTATGTCGAGAAATGAGGAGATATCTGCTCTGAAGAAAACCCTGAATTTGACGTCTGAGAAAAATACCCAAATGGGTATGTTGGGAAATGAGGAGATATCTGCTCTGAAGAAAAGCCCGAATCTGACGTTTGAGAAAAATACCCAAATGGGTATGTTGGGAAATGAGGAGATATCTGCTTTGAAGAAAAGCCTGAGTCTGGTGTCAGAGAAAAATAGCCAAATGGGTATGTTGGGAAATGAGGAGATATCTTCTCTGAAGAGTAGCCCGAATCTGGCGTCTGAGAAAAATACCCAAATGGGTATGTTGTGAAATGAGGAGATAGCTGCTCTGATGAAAATCCTCAACCAATCCTCAACCCAGAAAATTGTCCAGGAAAACAAAATGTATGTAGTATTATAACCTTCTCCTTTATTTTTTTAAATTGATATAACTGAGGTTCAAATGCTTTAGTTTATTCTTATTTTTAGATTAGTTTAAAACAAGTATGTGATGTTAAAATGTGAATCTAGTTGTTGTGAAAGCCACAAAAGAAAAAGGATGAAAATGGCATAGGTTGGCACAGGTTTTCTTCATTTCTAATTTCAGGTTGTCATTTTAGGGCCAATTTACACTCGATATATTCAATTATTTACCTTTTTATTGATTCTAAGATTGCGTGATTTATTTTTTGACTGAGTTGTTCTTATTTGTTTGAAAATCACACAAACTGTCGAGTAGTTTAGGGTTGTTAAGTTGATTTTGTGTTAAGATTTTCCAAAATAGATTAGATTAAGTGAAGTGTTGAAATCTTAATTTAATGGCAGTTTATTTTACAGAATGGTAAACTGCTAGAATAGAGTAAAGTGAATTTGGTTGACAACTATTTTTTCCAAATACTAAATTCTTCAATAATAATTATTGAAAAAACACTTTATGCTTGCACTGCAATTGGTTTAACTGATCACTTAGTGACTTAGGATCGACCATTTCTAAGTAGTAGATAAAACAGGTAGAATTAGGTTATAGTTTCTTGAAGTTACATGCAAAACTAATTAATCATTTTCTTTGACATTTATCTAATTTGTCCCCGCCTCTTCAAAAAAATTCATGGAAGATGTCACATTTTAACAAAGTTTTGATACCTGAGTTTGTGAAATGCATTGCACTAACATTTCTGTTGCTAGTAATGTAGGATATATTGCATATTATAATTTTGTAATGGGATATTTTCTGCATATGTTTTTGAATCTTTAATCGACAAAAGATTTAGGAGGAATTCTATGGAATATATGTTAACAGACTGAATATAGGCTAACAGACTTATTATGGGATTTCTGTGTGAGACTCCAAAGGTTGATTTCCCTTGAATAATGGCTTAGTTGATCCCACGTTGTTCTGCTACTTGAAGCCCCAGGACTTGGGCTTCATTCTTCTCTTTGTTGTTTGTGCCTCAACCATTTTCATGGAAGCTTCTCAAAGGAAGGAACTGAAGGAATATTTGATGATGTAGCACAAGGATTTCTTCTCCGAGTCCCATCAAAATTTAATTAAAAAAATATGGATTTCATTTTTCCAAACTGAAGTCTCCTAATGACTGAATATTTGTTGTTATTCTTGACCATGATAATGGGGATGGGAGCTTTTTTCCCCGATGTGATCAAGTAATGCTTTGAACTTCTTGGTTTCTCACGAATCATAAAATTTTGTGCCCCATATTATGGAAAGAATAATTTTTTCTTATTGAAGACATTTTATAAAAGATCTATGCAGAGTAATGTATGTCTGAAGAGACACGATCATAGGAGAGGATAAAACATATACTTACTACGAACAATATTCTTGGACTATTCTACACTCCAATCAAAATGTAGTAATTTAGAATGAGGATAGGATACTGTTTCAAATTATAAATAAGCAAACTATTTAGGATTATAACTTGTGTTACCCCCGACCGTACAAGAAGTGCATGTGTTTTTCAGTTTTAATATATCCATACATGTTATTATCTGAGAATAGATATTACCAATAAAAATTTAATGTTAAGGTTAAATGAACTAGACATCTATGGTAATTTGACCAAGATTTTGCGTCACAAGATTTAAGAATAATCAGACTGGTAATATAATGAAATTCAGAAGTAATCCATCTAGGTGGTTGGTCAGGCATCCTTTTTTCTGTTGCACCAGAATTGCAACAATTTTAGTGGTTAAGGCTCTCCATGATTGGAGGTCAAATGAATATTATTTCTCAGATGAAGGGTTGAGAATAAGTTGTCAATACATTTGGAGGAGACTGATTTTTTTATATTTAATTGCATATGAATGTAGACTTCTATATAGCCTCATGCGCAAATTGTGAAAGCACAACAGAGTGTTATTTTTTAATGTTTATACCCAATTTTCTTATTCTCTGTAGGACCCCAAGCAAGTGAAACAATTTTTGGTACTAATATACTTTATTCACATTCTTAACACATTCAATCTAGAATTTGCAGGTAGGTATGCACTTTTTTTCCCTGTTGATACGATAGATTTTGATGCTAGAACCATGCAGTGTTAACAACAGGGCTTACATTAAGAGTATTATATTTTTGTGTCAAATTTTGATTGAATTCCTTTTAAGTATGTTTGTGCCCCCCTTACCACTTTTATTCCATTAACTACCAATTTTCTGTCTTTGGGAAGAAATACAACATGAGTTCTTCTTGTCTGCAAGATTTAATTTTTTGATTGAGGAAAGTTTGATTGCTTTTGGTCATAAACTACAAATATTTTGTGTTTGGTCCTTAAGATTGGTTTATTTGACCTTTATACCTTCTTGGATCTGGGAGGCAGTTCAACCAAATTTTCCATGATAAGAATGCATGATTACTTCTTCCTCTGCTGGCTTTACATCAACAAATCAATGCTTTCACCTTGACATAATGATTGAAATGCTTTGCTTTTTCTGTGCAATGTGCATTGTTGATATGATAGAGATGTAAAAATTTCTAATTCCCAAGTTGTAAGAAAGGATTACCTGACTCTCGTTTAACGTCAAGATTTCTTAATAACTACCAACCTTGAGCAGTTTTCTAAGGATACTTTGGTTCTCATTCATACGGTAAATTTTCTTATGATTTTGAATGGTTCCATATTATACCTCCATGTGACCACATCTTAAAAGTGTGTATAGTGGAAATCTATAGTAGGATTTTACACTTAAAGCACTTAACGTGTTTGGTCCAAGGGATATTCACCTTTTGGCAGTTTAACTACAATCCCTCTTTAACTGTAGTCTTCTACAAGGCTATCTCTCTTCTAAACCCAGCTCGTTGCTTCAAGTCAACTCTTCTTTTTCCCCTACACATATTTGTGTTAATGTTTGTGCTAATTTTGTAATTTCCAACCTTTCACAGTGAAGGCTCTTTACAAGAAACTATGTCAAATTAATGCCCCATATAACTAATGAATTACCAATTGACTTCAGAACATTTGGTTCATTTAAATGATTTGATCCACCTTTTATTTCAGAACTACCCATGAAAGCTACAACTTTACATATTTATTTGTATTAGCCTATTAGGTGCTACATAATAATTTTCAGAGAGTTTAAGAGGAAATTTCTTGAATCCACCAACAAATGTACAGATTATAGTCTCATATTTTTAGTAGCACTACTACAAAGTAAGGTAAGGAACGGGCTTTGGAAATAGAAGATTTTAAACAAAAAAGCTCCTATCTTAAAAGCTTTTGTTTTTATCGATTCTGACTTATTTGTAAAATCACTTATTATTTCTTAACTAGAAAATATTCATAAGGCTCTACTGAAAACTTCTAATATGGTTGGTAAGGGTACTAAGTGCAACATGATTGACAATCTCGTGTAAACTGATTGTGTCAAGAAGCATCCCTTTTTGGTTGTCTTGGATAAAGACAAATCAAGTCCTTCCTTGTCTTGTACTATTGTGCAAAGCTACCCAAAATCTAATTTCTTGGAGCCCCCTTCAGGCAAGTCTCCTCTTCATGAAAGCATGACCCATCACAAAAAGTTCATGATGGGAAGGATGGTGCTCTCTAGGACCACCCCTCTTGAAATTTATTGAAGTACATCCACCATAGACTAATAGTGTATTGGCCCTATAATATTTACCATCCACCATACAGGTAAAAGAATCATTCGTGGTAGTAATTCTTGTTTAGATTTTTCTTTCTTTTACATAGTGTGGATGTGCTTATAAATATGGAATATTTTCTAGTTGAAAGAGGCACAATAATCATTATTGTAGAAATACATCTGAGATTAATGAATTGCTATCTCAGATTCAGATGTAATTTTTATTTAATTTTATTAGGGTGAATGATTGACCCTGTGTGTAATGTATAGGAGCACACTAATGATTATAACCACTTTGAGTTATTTTTAACTCTCATTTAATTATACTATTGTTTTTGTTAAATATTGTTGTCACAAAGTGGTCTTTTGTACCAAGGCACAAACTACACCTACAAGAAAGTAAATAAGAGGAATTTGTTTGATCTAATGTGATTGAGTCATTCCAATTAGTAATATGCATGAGATTTCTGGGGCTGTTATTGAAACTAAAATTGAATGGAAAACATTGAAATTTTATCAATGAAATTTTAATAATTTCTATGTAGCAAGGCTATTAATTGTATATTTTTGTTTATTTAAAGTTTTTCTTTGAACCTTTCCCTAAAGGTGCAAGTCCTGGACCTAATAGTAATATGGCTAGTCAATCGATTTCTCCTTAGAAAGGAATTCTTCAAGCAATACTACAACAAACTGGACTCCCATCCAAATAACACTTTGAGGTGTTAACTATCTATGACACTCTCAACAGCTAAACCAGTGTGGCTGCCATTGTTGTTGGAAGAAAGTTTGCAGAAGAAATTAAAACATAGATAAATGTTTTTTAATTGATTGTATGAAAGTTAGCTCCATGGTAACCCAAATAATTAACCTTTAGCTTTTTACCTCTACACTGTAACTGTATAAATTTTTGTCCTAATTTTGGAATTATTTTTAGAGGCATAGATTTGACTTGGAGATGCTGAAAAGTCCTTGTTCACTCTGTACTACCTATTTTGTGCAAGTTTATGATCTTCTAACATGATTTCATTTTATTTAATCATAAATACATTCATTTTTAATTGATCAATCCCTATCCCAAAAACTTTGAGAAACATTGGTTCAGTTTATGAAATCTTTGAATAATCATCTTAAATAATTTGGCCTCAAGTTGCATGATTTCCATGAAAGGATTGGTCAATGCAATTATAGATTTTAGGCTTTTTTATAATAGAAAATATTGTTTCCTGCAGGTAGAAATGTTGATGGAAGAGATATTATGGTGCAGTTTGTAAAATATGGCCCAAATGCAGAAAAAATGTGAGTTGATGATCTTAGACTCTACTGCCATGCATCTGTTTCTATATTTCCATGTGAGTATAATCTCAATTCACAAGTGTTAAGTTTCAGTTCTGAAAGTGGCTTGTAATTGTGTTCATGTGCCAACTTTTTTTAACTGTTCACTATGAGTTTCCACTGTTTTTGGCTTTGCACAGGCAATTATTTGAAATGATGTGCTTACTGAGACCCATTCCTGAAATCAATTATGATGTTTTTTTTCTGCATTTCACTTACGATATTTTTGGTTGTAGATTTTATTTTCTAAGCAGTAGAGTCCTTGTATATACTCTTTATATTCAAAGTATTAAAATAATCCATTTGTTGAACAATTATTTCTCTTTTCTCTTTTCTCTTAATTGAAAGAGTTTCACAAGCGGGAGCAAGATTCTCGAACAAGTCTAGCACCACCTGGACAGGCTTTCCTTTCAAAACACGCTTAGCTAGTGCTGAGATAAATTTTCCGAGGTTGATTCTGAACAAGGAGAGAGCCTTCCATAAAAAGTTTGAATCCTTTAAGAAGTTTGAATCCAGCAACGACACATTCCCGTCCTCGGTCTTCTTGGAAATGGCATCCTCCAAGGCAGCTGCAGGGACAAAAGAGTAGTAGATCACCTCCAATATGTGACCCCTCTCTTTTATACACAACCTTGAACTGTTCCCCATCTTCAACATAAATGGTGACCATTCTCTACAGGTGAGTGTCACCAACTTGCACAGCATTTCTTCTGCCTTACGTTGAGAACCCAACTGCATTTCCTGAAGCTTTTGCAAGAGAAACAAAGGTAGCTGATTCTCGAGCTTCATCAGATCTCTCATAATGTAATTGTGGATTGCCCTCCTGCCAGATGGATCTAAAATTATGCCAAGATTCACCTGGCAAGGCACTTGTGAAGAATGCTTTTCGACTCGGGAAAAGTGCAAACACTCGAGTACGAAGCAGGCGTCAAGTGCCATGAGCCATGACAGGAGCTCCCTCTTGCAGTCCAGGTATTCGTGGTAGCAATTCCTGAGCTGCCACTCGCACTTCATCACCACCTTAACTACAGATTCCAAGTTACAGTCACCGGGAATCATCTTCAGAAATCTTATGGCAGCACAAACTTTATATCTCACCGCTCTGTGCAGTTCGGATCTCCGGTGATGATATGGTCTGATGGAGACGCGCTGCGGAATATATGCTTCTAGCTTAACTTTCAAAAGCTCCCTGGGCACACGAAAAATGGATGCAGGAAGCTCATTTTCTTCTAGTTGGCTGCCATGAGATTGCATGATTTCCCTGATTTGAATAACCTATTGATCTTCATGATCGATCTTTATTTTATCATTGATTATTTCCATTATTCAAAGTGAAAAATGGATAAGTGATCACGGAAAGCCAATAGAGCAGAGGGAATGAAATTTTGAATTAGAAGATGGCTCAAAGATGAGAAACAACTCTGCAGACGGTTGTATATATAGTTTCAGCCCTAGCTGCATAGAACAAAGCTAATCTTGCATTTTCTATACTCGAGAAAGAAAACCAATTTAATTTGACAGAAACCCAACTACTCGTGATATGATCCTTACAGAAACGATTCAATTCAATGCAAGGGATAAGAGTCCTTATCATACGGCCTTCGGGCATTAAATTGAATCCTTTCCTAAGGATCATATCACGAGTAGTTGGGTTTCTATCAAATTAAATTGGTTTTCTTTCTCGAGTATAGAAAATGCAAGTAAGGTTAGCTTTGTTCTATGCAGCTGGGGCTGAAACTATATATACAACCGTCTGCAAAGTTGTTTCTCATCTTTGAGCCATCTTCTAATTCAAAATTTCATTCCCTTTGCTCTATTGGCTTTTCGTGATTGCTTATCCATTTTTCACTTTGAATAATGGAAATAATCAATGATAAAATAAAGATCGATCATGAAGATCGATGAGTTATTCAAATCAGGGAAATGATGCAATCTCATGGCAGCCAACTAGATGAAAATGAGCTTCCTGCATCCATTTTTCGTGTGCCCGGGGAGCTTTTGAAAGTTAAGCCAGAAGCATTTATTCCGCAGCGCGTCTCCATCGGACCATATCATCACTGGAGATCCGAATTGCACAAAGCGGTGAGATATAAAGTTTGTGCTGCCATAAGATTTTTGAAGATGATTCCCGGTGACTGTAACTTGGAATCTGTAGTTAAGGTGGTGATGAAGTGCGAGTGGCAGCTTAGGAATTGCTACCACGAATATCTGGACTGCAAGAGGGAGCTCCTGTCATGGCTCATGGCACTTGACGCCTGCTTCGTACTCGAGTGTTTTCACTTTTTCCGAGTCGAAAAGCATTCTTCACAAGTGCCTTGCCAGGTGAATCTTGGCATAATTTTAGATCCATCTGGCAGGAGGGCAATCCACAATTACATTATGAGAGATCTGATGAAGCTCGCGATTCAACTACTTTTGTTTCTCTTGCAGAAGCTTTTGGAAATGCAGTTGGGTTCTCAACGTAAGGCACAAGAAATGTTGTGCAAGTTGGTGACACTCGCCTGTAGAGAATGGTCACCATTTATGTTGAAGATGGGGAACAGTTCAAGGCTGTGTATAAAAGAGAGGGGTCACATATTGGAGGTGATCTACTACTCTTTTGTCCCTGCAGCTGCCTTGGAGGATGCCATTTCCAAGAAGACCGAGGATGGGAATGTGCCGTTGCCGGATTCAAACTTCTTATGGAAGGCATATATTCCGCAGCGCGTCTCCATCGGATCATATCACCACCGGAGATCCAAACTGCACGGAGTGGTGAGATATAAAGTTTGTGCTGCCATAAGATTTCTGAAATTGCAGGGTGCGAGCAAGCAGTTCATGTACATTAAAATTCTTATATTTACTTTGACATGTTTAATCTTATATTTACTCTGACGAGAGCACCGGAGATCCCAATTGTCCCCTTGTTCATATGCACTTAATCTATGTGTAATTCTATTATTTATTGAGATGCACTTATCAATGTTTCATCTTTCTTACATTAAAATTTTCATGCAGGGTGCGAGCAAGCAGTTCATGTACATTAAAATTCTTATATTTACTTTGACGTTTTCAATAACGATAACAGGTTTGCAATGCATTTTATCATGTTCTCCCAATTGTCCTCTTGTGCTCTCCAAACCTTTATAGAATGATGTTCAGCCAGAAAGGGATGAAAATTATGATGCGATTTTCCGCATGACTGATTGATGGCTCAAAAAGACGATTGCCTGAAACTTGACAACCAAAATTGCCCATACTCAGAATAGTAATAAATGTTTTAATTTGCTTGGCGTACATATTAAGCAGTTTGTCTTAATAATTCACTTCATGGACGAATTCATGAGAAGCTTGAAAGTAACACCCAATTTTCCCTTTTTGATTTATCTAGCAATCAATTAAGTGGGCCATTACCATCCCAACTCTATAATGGAGGAAAGTTGTATTTGAATGTATTTGATAATATGCTAAACGATAGCATACCAACAACTACTTGAATTGCTCGAGTCTTGTAAGTCTTAGATTCAAAAATATTCAGTTTAGTGGAGAAGTTCCAAAAGCTTTATGGGGATCTCCAGAACTTTATTAGCTACAACTCAGCCCAAATCTTAAACCATTGAAGGATAAACTTGAAGCAAATTGAAAACAATGCTAGAATAATTCTGTAACAAATAATTGTATTATTTTTATCCTAATAAAGTTTTAATAAGAATAGACCTAAATTAAAATATTTTCACAGTAAACATGTACTCCAAGATGAAAAAACCAATGAATCACTATGCTGAAGTCCTATAATGAATTAACTACCTCTAATTAAGTTTATAGAAATTGCCGGAGATGTTGAAATTGAAGTCCTATAATGAATTAATTTCACTCTGCTTTTAAAATAATGATTCTGTTTCTTGCAAACCATATGTCACATTTTAATGCATGTCTGGAAGAGGCTGTGATGCACTGCTACCAGTTCTACCTGGCACCTAAGGAAAGTATAAGAATAAAATCCTAAAGCAATAGCAGGAGACTGTGTAAAGAACAATGAAATTTTTTTAACACATGCTGCAATTTACAGAAAATCATCAACAAAGGTGCCTAATTCATAATTACGTGGAGCCTTTTTTTAACAGTAACTTTGAAGCATAGTAAATTTCTCATTTGGTTGTATCATTAGAGTATTGCCTTCTGTAACAGGAACATAACGACCTTTAATAAATCCTTGTTCATTGAGCACACTTACAAATCTTTAAGTTACCTGCAATTTGAGCAAAAGAACTCTAAGAAAATTTTTGATAACACAAAGTGCAAATAAGAAGTCACTAAAGCATAAGAACCAATCCTTACTAGGTTTTATACCTCTGGGTTTTCCTTTGGCTTGGGTGACACAGCTCTGGACAGTGCCAACAACTTTCCTTCCACTAACTTGGTCTTCAAGTCTTCTTAACAAGCAGAGTGAATTGGCAATCAAAAAAGTGTGCTGCAAAAAGCCAAGCCGCGACTATAACAAGAAAGAATGCCTCCAAGATATGGTGTTGAATTAGCACATCCCGATATAAGGAACTACTGAATGAGTGCAGCTCCTGACTTCCCAAGCGATTGCACACTGCATCGATTGCAGCTTTTCCCTTGCCCTGTTTAAGTCAATCACTACAAATTACTAAAAATTATAGGGGAATACATGCAATTGTGGTTGTGTGTAATGCAGGAGTGATTATTTATGCTTATGCTAAATTAATTATTGAAAACCTTAGGATCCCTTAGAATCTACAAGCATACATCAAATCCTCATGCTCTACAAAAAATCACTGCTTGTAAAAAACACGAAACTGGGTTCTCAATGTGTAAATATGCATAGTGCATAATTTTGCAGCTAGTGCTACGTAATCGAGCCCTAGTTTTGGATTTGTTTTTACCAAAATTTCATAGAGTACCTTAAAGTAGTCCACTCAGCAGACTTAAAATAAAATAGAAAACCCAAATTTCCTTAAAAGGATCTCTGTGAAGCTTTACAAATTTTGCCCTATTTATTCTTTAAAAGTTTACGAACTGGTAAAGTTGTATTTCTGTTAAGATAGAATTTGTGTGTGAGAGTTGAAGTTACTGATGAAACTTACACTATATTTGCATAAGCTTTAAGAGCTTATATGGATTCTTGACTCATATTGCATCATTTGCATTATAATTTCACTCGATAATTTCACTTGAGGGGTTAATAAATGTTACTAGTTTTTTTTTCAATTTAATTCCGACAAAAATTCATTTCTAATGCTTGCTTCTGAGCATCCTAAGAAAATTTCAGCTCTTCTTATTTTTGTTTTTATTTAATCAGAATTCAGGCTTTCTATTTCTAAGTTTAGAGGATTAAACTGCAAACTTTTTATGAAAGATACTGAACAATCTTACCTTGATTCACTGTGCAATAGATTACACATAGATGAAAATAAATCCAAGAGATGAAACAGCTACTTTGAAACCAAATCGTGCGCGTATTGAAACCCTAAACAAATTTTGAAACACTGGCTGATGATTCTGTTGTAGCCATTCAGAAATTGCTTCTGGCTGTTGACCATTGCTGCTTCATAAAATTCTTCTGTAATCAACCCAGAAGAACGAGCACATATGAACATTAACTGGAAAACAAGATGCAAAGGATTAGATGTTGTAAGAGAAGATAATCTTACATGCAAATGCTACGGCTATACCTCCCAGACACCTGTTTGCTGGAAACAATGCCCTGGCATGCACACAATGCGTGGAAGGAAACAGGCTTAGGAAAGAATGCCTTAAATTCATGCAACCATAAATGGATGGGTGGAGACCAAGCTGAGCATAATGGGAAAGAAGAAAATATAATATCAACAGAAGCAACTTTCATGCCATCTGTCTGTACAGTTGTTGCCTGGTTACACATTATAAATCATCTTGCTGCATGCAGAAGACACATGGGCAGCTGGAGACACACCACTAACTAGGAAAACCATGAAATGTTAGCGTTCTACACTGCGAATAGAATGCCAAAACTTATTGTAATTTTTCCTTACAAAATTGAAAAGACTACCGGGATAAATTGAAATAGCCAATGAAGAAATGGAAATTAATTATAGAAAATTTCACTTTAATAGAAATGTTGTTTAAGACTATATGTTTAACAAATTTTGCACGATTTTTGAGGACAAACTAATGTTAGAATGGCAACTGAAAACTTTAGTCTCCTGCCTTGGACTAATAAAGATACCATTGATTTTGATAACGATGGCCTATATCTCCCGTGTCCTTTAGAAAATAATTGAACTTGATAACAATGTCCCATATCTCCTGTCTCCTTTAGAAAATCCCGAAAAATCTATTTCAAAATCTAATTCACGCCGGGAACTTTCTCAGATTTCTGTTCGAGGTGATGCATAAATTTCAGTCCTTGTTACAACGGCTGTATTCATGGACATAACATTTTTTACAATGTGTGTTATGCTGGTAGGGGCCGGCACAATTTTTCTTGTGACTACAATTCTACTAAAACACCTTGGAAATCATAGGAGCCGTCTCCCTCCAGGCCCCAGAGCTATTCCTATAATTGGTCACCTTCATCTTCTCAAAGATAGAAACAGGCCATTTCACCAGATTCTAAATTCACTGTCGTCGATCTATGGGCCTATTATGCATCTCAAATTTGGTAACTGCCCTGTTTTAGTGATAAGTTCATCAGATCTTGCCAAAGAATGTTTTACAGTAAATGATAAGTCATTTTCTTCTTGCCCTCGGCTTGCACATGCCCAGCATTTGGGCTACAATTATTCTATACTGGGTTGGGCTCCTTATGGCCCCTACTGGAGAAATGATAGAAAAATCTGTGTACTTGAGCTTCTGTCTTCCAAAAGAATCCAATCGTTTAAACCCAAAGATATGAAAGAGATTTGTAGGGCACTATATTCCCTGTTTCAACAGTCACAACTGCAGAGTATTGTGAACATGAGAAATGTTTTGTCCCAATTGACTTTTAGAATCCTGATGGCTATGATCATAGATGACAGGTATTTTGGAGAGGAATTGGGGATTCCGGTAGATTTGGTTACCCATCTGATTAAAGAGTCATTTTTCCTAAAAGGAGTGATTTGTATTGGGGATTATATACCCTGGTTAAAGTCTTGATTTGCAAGGTTTGGAGAAGGCAATGAAGAAGGTACAGGGGAAATTAGACCTGTTTTTGCAGAGAATTGTGGAGAGGTATAGGAAGGGGTCAAAAGAGGAGAGAGTGATGGAAGACTTTGTTGATGTGCTCATCTTGCAGGCAGAGGAGAATGGGGAAGCAATTTCTGATAAAGATGCATTTATAAAAGCAACTGCAATAGTAATTTGTTTTAATTTTGTTGGTTTTGGCATTTTGGGTTTCTAAATTCTTGTTATTATTGTGTATAGCTTCTGATAGCTGTTGTGTCAGTTTATTTTTTTAACGTTCGGATCAAATTGCATGATATAGATATCAAATTACTGTTCTATATTCCTTACGGAAGCTACATAACTGTGCTACGAATGAAACTACATGCCATAATGATGTGATAAGAAAAGTTAAGGAAAGGTTCCGACATGAATTCTCAGATTAAGCGGAGATGTCTATCCTATTTAGATTATTTCCTACACGTTAGCTTCCCAATTTGTCTTAGATTTAAAAGTTACATGACTATGGGATTGATAATTTAATAATGAATTATGCTTGCTAAACTACAGGAGGCATCATAAGATAAGTTGGCTCTAGTCTTGTAGAAGATCATCACTTAGGGAAAGGTATAAATGTCCTTACCAACATCAATTTCAATTCTTGTTATTGTGCATAGTTTCTGGTAACAGCCGAATCAGTTTATTTCTTTCATGTTTTGGAGCAGGAAGAAGACCTCTCAGCGGGAAGAAGAGAACAATACATTAGAACATAACGAATGGGATACAAGTGTTTAAATAGTGGAATCAGATATTATACTACTAGATTAGTGCCCAGACTTGTTATTTGATTTTTTTTTGGATTAAAGAACTCTAAAACTTAGATTATGCCCATTGTTTCCAGCTTCAGCAAGGGCATATTAATTTTAGAAATTGAAAATTCACATTAATTTTAGAAAATTAAAAAGTTTAAGATTAGAAGTTGAAAAGTAGAAAGAGAGATGGAAATCTCCAAACTCTATAGACATGATATAAATATTTGTTTTTCTAAAGATGACATATACTTTTGAGTATAAAAATGATCCCTGTGATAAAAAGCAAGAAAATCTTGATACTAAAATCAATTATGATAGAATAAATAAGAAAAGGCACCAACAGAATTAACACAAACTAATAGAACAACCTATAAAAGATATTATAATTAACATTCACAAAATCAGTAGTGTCTTCTCATATTCCGGACCAGCTTGAGTATCAACCATAATGTAAGGCTGATTTAACCAAGAACGAAACACCCCAGAACAACCCTTCTGAACCCTCACAGCCCAGAAAAAGTAGAAAATCCCTGTTGTAGGAAAAAGAGTCACAACTTAGACCTGGGTAACTAATGCAGAAATTTTTCTTGAAACCACTATAGCTGAGAATGCTCCCAGGAATCAAATATGTTTAATAAAGAGTATTTTACCTCGAGCTTTTAGCTTTACAAACGAAACAAGTGAAATATGTTAATTATGTGCAGGAAAAAATAGGACATGATTAGGGTCATTGAAAAATAATATTAGAAGTATAACTAGGTTGTATCAATGAAGGTGATGAGAAAAAGGAATGCAATTTAATGTACTCAAAGAAATGAGGGAAATGTGTTTTTAAAGTCCGTTATAGTGGGCAATCTGTTTTAGGTTTATAGATGATTTATAATTATATAGAATTTATATACAGTATTTTTTCCAAAAAGCATTTAATTGTATTATTAACAAGACATGCATATCTTTTCTTAGGTCCGTTTGTTTGCTGGAATTGGGATTGTCAAATTCTGGAATTGATATTTTGAAATCTATAGACAAACAACATTTTCTATTTCTCATTATGAATTTCAGGAATCAAATGGTTCCAACCATATTCCAAAAACTATTTTCCAGATTTAAAACTTTTAGAATTGTCAAATATAGAATATATTATTTAATTCAAGCAACCAAACGGACTTTATAGAATTTGACGATAATAGTATGATTAAAAAAGTTAATAAAAGAACCCAGCAGAAATTCAAATATTAAGAAAAAAAGAAGAGGTCAACTTCTAAATTTGTCTAATAAGATTTAGAAACGTAGCAATGAGATTCATATACTTGCAAAACTGGATATTATCACCTTTGTGGATAAATTTTGGCAGACTTCTGATGTAACGCTTATTTTCGTTGCTTTGTAGACTATGTTAAATGCAGGAACTGATACGTCTTCAGTTACACTAGAGTGGGCATTGTCATTGTTAATGCGACATCCCCAAGTAATGAAGAAGGCCCAGGATGAACTTGATTGTAAAATTGGACAAAACAGATTGGTGGAGGAATCAGATATAAACCAGTTAACATACTTGCAAGCAATAGTTAAAGAGACTTTGCGTCTTCATCCATCTGCACCTTTGCTTGTGCCACACAAATCTATTGAGGATTCCATTGTTGGAGGCTATCATATTCCTGCAGGAACAATATTATTTGTAAATGCATGGGCAATCCATAGAGACCCAAAAGTGTGGAATAAGCCATTGGAATTTATACCAGAGCGTTTTATGGAGAAAGAAATAGAGATAGATAACATAATGAAAGGGAATGATTTTGATCTGAATCCATTTGGGGCAGGAAGAAGAGGATGTCCAGGTGCTTCTTTAGCAATGTGCATTGTACAAACAACTCTCGCAAGGTTGTTGCAGGGCTTTGAATGGTTTGTTCTAGATGGGAGAGTCCTCGACATGAATGAAGGGGTTGGCATAACAATGCCAAGGGCAATGCCTTTGGAAGTTACCATCAGGCCTCGTCTTTCCCATCTTCTATACCAGCAGCAAGGAGTAATCTAGTTATGGACCATCAGACTCTCGTTTTTTTTCTTCATGGTTTGAATGTAGCATAAATGAGAGCATTTCATGTTTTAGATAAAAAATATTTTGAAAGGAAAACATATTGTATTTTCGTTTGGTATTGAACTTTGTAGAGGCTAATGAAGTTGTCATGCCATGTTATTGATTCAGAAATTGTAGGTACTAAGAGTATAATGATATTCTATATCATACATTTTATAGATTTTATGTACCCTATTGAAACATATGAAAGAAGTTTAGTAAAACTAATATTAAAATATAAGAAATTTTTTTGGCAAGGTCTTATCAGTTTAAGGGATCAATTTTTGTTATTGTTAATATGTTTATTATTCTATTTCATGTATTTTCTGAACAATTATATATATATATATATATATATATATATATATATATATATATATATATATATATAAAATTGTTCTATTGTTTCTGATTATATAATTTATTATTATACTTTTCATTAGTCTATTTATCTTGGTATCTCATTCAGCTATGATGAAATGTTGGTACCTTTTATGCAATTAGAAGTTGCACTGTTAAAGACATATAATTATAATTACAGTAAATAGAATTTGTAAACACAAGATGCATGTAAATTATTAGTATAAGATTTTTATATTAGATTTTTGTGAAATAAAATAAACTATATATAGGATACATGTAAAAGTTGGTGATCATTAGTATAAAACTCTAGAATTAGATTTTAATAAAGAAATAAATACTATCATCTTATCAATAAATTTATTGCAGCATTAATGGGTTATGATTTATGCAAATTATGATCCAAAAATCACCTTTCTAGAAAATTTATTACACCATGAATGCATTATGATTTATGCAAATTGTGATCTAAAATAGTATTACAATCTAATGTCATATGCTGAATTTTTTGAAATCAATTATCTTCTCATATTTAAAATAATGCTGGTTGTTTATAAATAATTCATAAAAGTGAAATATAAAAAAGTTGATTGTCTAACTATATTATGAGCAATGAAGAAAAGGTTGAGACTTCCTTTTGAAAACCCTTAGGGTTCTTATGAGAGGTATTTTTATTTATATTGATATGAATAGTGCTGAGACTTCAACTTTGTTGAGTTTATGATCGCTGCAAATATAAAAAAATATTTATATTTATATATTTGGTTTCTTGTGAAAAGACTTGCACATATTTTACATTTGAAAGCAAAAATGATATAGGTTTAGGTTCATTAGTTAATAGACAAAAATAATTTAAAGAAAGTTTATGTTATGTTTGATTAGGGTTAGATGAGCTAGAATAAGTTTAATAAATTAATATTACATAGTAAGCATAGTTATTTTAAAAACCATAATTAATGAAGGTAGATGATATTCACTAGTAAATTCTAGCTTATTTTTCGATGAGGATTAGTCGATTTTTAGATGACAATTGGTTGACCAAACGACCATAATTGTTGTCGAAGTTTTTTTGTCGGTTATTCGACATATTATGTTGTCATCAAAATTGCGATGTCTATAGTGATTGAATTATTGACCGACCCACCGTCGAAATAATCACTTCAACCTGGAAGAATTATCAGCCATTCCTTTCAACTATGTGACCAATGTTGGTCGAAATTGCGAGGACTTATGGTTAGAATAGTCGTCGAGTGTATAACATTCTCGTCGAAATGACAAAACAATGGTGGTCGAAATTGCGACGAGGGGTGGTCGAAAAAGCGATAGAAAATTTAATTTTTTTTTTAAAAATAAAATATATTATCAAATTAGGCACAACAATAAACTTTTAATTCTTTACAAATAGTCACTTCTCTTCTCGTGAAGACACAGTCTGGTGTTTATATTATTAAACTCTCTATTCAATGCAACATTGATAGGAAAAGCATTCATTGATTGGTATTATAAGTTTTGATAATTCCATGTACCGATTATATTGTTTTGAAGTCTTAAAATCAAAGAATTTCAGTCCTTTTATTGACTATTCCTGTACAGTGCTTGGCGTGCAAACAATCTTTGTTTGCAAGTTTTGATCATTCCATGTACTGATTATACTGGTTGGATATCTTGTTGCTAGTTGAAAGTGGGTATCATGGTTCTAAACATCAAGATTTATATGAGAAACATCAACTTTCATGATTAATTTTCTTGATACGGTAGATTCATTCAATGAATTTTTCACCAATTCATGGTGTTCATTATTCTAACATTGGACATCTCACCGTTTCAACGATATGAGATCTTTTCATTGCTATCAAAAAATAGATCTAAACATATGTTTAAGAGGAGAGTAGTCACGGTGAAAAAATAGAGATCAACAACATATAGAAGTAGGTGTTTTTGACCATTGAATCTACATCATTGGTTTAGTTTTAGCTTCACTTGGTTTCGATAATAGTTTAATATTCTCTACTTAACAAGGTCAACCACGTGAAGGTGGAAGCTCATTTGGCCCCTCCCCCCCCTAACATCACTCTAAATTCTCCATTAACATCTAATAACATTTATTCATTCTGGCCTCCACTGCATATATGTCTTCTCATAATCTAAAAACTCTCCATCATTTTTTTTTTGATGGGTTAAAAACTCTCCATCATTGATTCTCATCAATGTACAAATAAAATTGTGACAAAAAATGCTTAATCCCTAATTCAATCTTTGACGAATATAATTGTGATAGAACACTTAAAGAATATGGAAAGCTCACAATGTTTAGAGACACACTTGACTCCAAGTGCCATGTTCAACAAAAATAATTTGTCCAATTTGGATAGTAAGTCTAATTTAACTATATATATATATATATATATATATATATATATATATATATATATATATATATATATATATATATATATATATATATATATATATATATATGAAAATTGACACAATAAAAAGTGACATCATAATGAAAATTGAAAATTACAACTTACATTATTTAGCGTAAGTTTCAGATGCAACTCCCAAAATTTTGCATACGATGTTGGCAAGTGATCCTTCTTAGCTATTGTTGTTGGTATGTATTTAAATCTAAAATAACAGGACCTAAGAAGGATCACTTGCCAACATCTATTGAATACAAGGTACTCCAACCATTGCCATCATGATAACTCTCCATGATAAATCCAGTATGCTCTTGTGTGATCCATTATGCTCTTGTATGATGCCAAATCTGCAAGGAGCAAAATGTATGATGTCAAATGTGTTATCAAGCACTAACCAAACAATCACTAGCACATTTCATGCATGGATGAGAAACATTATCCAAAGTTTCTAAATTTTGAGAGAGGTATGAGTGGAGGCCAAATAAGGGATATTTGTGAAGGTTTTATAGAGCTTCTCCTTAAATTATTGAGCTTCTCTTTGTTTCGAGAATAGTTTAACATCCTCTACTTAACAAGGCCAACCACGTGAAGGTGGAAGCTCATCTGACCCCTCCTAAGAGCCTCTTATGACCCTTTACAACATTTTAAGACCTCTAAGATGTATTTTTAGGGATCGTAAAGGGTTGTAAAGGGTCATAAGGGGTCCTGGGACACAACAATTGAGAAACATAAATGTAGGCATCATGGTCATAATTTTTTAGAAACACAACATAATTGAGTGGTATACCCAGACAATGCAACGCAACCACTACTCCTCTAGTTCCAAGTCGACACTGCAGGATCCAAAACCAATAGATAAGGAATAAATTTAGAGAGTGAAGGAGGAGGGCCATAATGACTGAAATAATATAGGGACCCTATATTATTTTGGTCATTACAACACTCCTCTACTCTCTAAATTTATTCCTTATCTATGGTTTTTGGATCCCGCAGTGTAAACTTGGAATCAGAGGAGTGATAGTTGTGTTGCATCATCTAGGTATACCATTCAATTATGTTGTGTCTCTAAAAAATTGTGACCATGATGCCTACATTTATGTTTCTCAGCTGTTGTGATATCTACATTTATGTTTCTTAGTTGTCGTGTTTATGTGCATGTTCTTTATATGTTTGGCTTCTCCCCCTCACATCCCAAATGAGATTTTCCCACTCTGAACCGAGAATGCACATGCAATAGGTATGTATGTTTTATGAAACACCTATCCACAACAGAATGGGAAGATATCTTTCTAGCCTGGGCTTGGATCCTTCGACAATTAGCTTGATAATAAGGTTAATTTTTAATTTTGTTTAATTTTATATTGAAAATCATAACGAAGTCATAAACAACAAAAGAGTTTATGAGTTTATCAAAATATGTCCAACGTATCTACTTGAAATTCTAAAAAAAAATTCAGTATCTACAATAGCCCTCTGTTAACCACATTTACACATATGGTCCCAACAGAGTAGTGCACAAACTACACAAAGAAGGCATCGCATAAATATGATTTCTGCTTTCGCCATTGAAGCAATCTTGGCAGCACTAGCTGCCTCTCGAGCCTTGCACAAGTTGCACTCATTTCCTACATCAAGTATAGATGTATATGGGGCAGATGTAAATGTGGTTTCATCAACCCATCGAAAGTATTGACATTCACTATTTCCCTACAAAAGAAATGTACATCAGTTCTTCATAAAATGATTAGTTGTCACATTATTTTTAAACATAAAATATAATTATGCATCTAGACCTTTTTCCTATTTGGGAAAACCCAAATTGACACCTAGGATTACTTGTTGTGCGTGACGTCTTCAACATGCATGGGCCAACACCACATTGACACATAGGCACATTGACCGAAGTCATCGACACTTTCGACAAATATTGCATTCTCATTATTTTGTTCATTCATACTAATTATAATTAAAATAAAAAGAAACATACTAATGTAGACTTGCACATTTTTTGGCTAAGTCGAAGTCTTTGGTTTAAATCACTAGACACTCAAAACAAAATGACAAACCAAAGACAACCATGCAATAAAAAGCAATTACTAAGGAACCAAGGAACTAATTATAATTGCAATAAAAAGTAACATACTAATGTAGATAAAATCTCAAATGGGAAGACATCTTTCTAGCCTGGGCCTGGATCCTTTGACAATTAGCTTCATAATAAATGAAGTAGATGAGAGCTGAGCAATTAGCTTCCCAAGAAAAATCTCAGAAATCTCATAAAATCTTCATGTGCCCTTTGTGTGTACCTAAATGATATATTTGAAACAAGGGTAAAGCTAAAAGAAGTTCATTTTGCATCACAATCTGTAGTTGTTGCAGCAGAAGAGCATCAGGCGCCACCTTCAACACAATATGATCATCACTAGATAGGTCTGTATGTTTTATGAAGTATGGTCATTGTACAAATTTTAAGTAGATGACTTACCACTAAAGGTACTAAGGAAACAAGAACGACAACTACAATGACCAAACTTCATAAAACATACAGACATGTCTAGTGATCATATTGTGTTGAAGGTGGCGTTTGATGCTCTAGTGCTGCTGCAACAACTACAGACTGTGATGCAAAATTAACTTCTTTAAGCCTTACCCTTGTTGTTTCAAATATATCATTTACCTGTACGCACATAGGGCACATGAATTGGGGTACACAGTTCATTTATGAGATTTTTCTTGGGAAGCTAATTGCTCAGCTCTCATCTACTTCATTTATTATCAAGCTAATTGCCGAATGATCTAGGCCCAGGCTAGAAAGATCAAAACTTATAATACCAATCAATGAATGCTTTTCCTATCAATGTTGCATTGAATAGAGAATTTAATAATATAAACACAAGACTGCGTCTTCACGAGCAGAGAAGTGACTATTTGTAAAGAATTAAAAGTGTATTTCTTGGTAGTTCATTACATTGTCTTCTTCAACCATACACACCTCCCCACAACTTCTAAGACTTCTCTCCCATAAGACTCCTCTCCCATAGTGATAGAAGATAGATCCATTTTGTGCATAACCTTAAGTCATTGTATTCCATGAGAGTGCATCTTTTGAGAATTTTTTTTTGAACGTTTCAAGGGACCAGTAGTTCTACAATTAAATCATCATAACTTTCCCATTACTTAACCATCACACATGGCACATACTATCTTCAAACTGACAATATGTTGCATGTTTAGTACAAAACTATTATTAATTGGTAGATTAAATGCAAATAATTACTAATAGATTAAGCATATTATTACTAATAGATTAAGCATATTATTACTATGCTAAATGTTCCATTTAAATGCTAGTATATAAAGAAGATAATCAGAAGAAAATGAAGATTTGTCTAACCAATAGTCTACAGAATTAGACCTTTATTTGGCTAGGTCAAATCTTCCTTCGTGCTAGCAGTCTATTCGGTTGTAACAGTCTTAAGTTTTTGTTAATATATGGCAATCCCATGAACTCTAAGGGCCCAATTCATCCAACAACTTGATCCCACATGGGTTTTGTCTGCTACTGCAGTCGAGTTTCATCTTTTCTAGTTGAATACATACAAAATATTCAACCTAGGGCATCATTGTTCAAAAAGA
This sequence comes from Chamaecyparis obtusa, assembly GCA_027943335.1. Lineage (NCBI taxonomy): Eukaryota > Viridiplantae > Streptophyta > Pinopsida > Cupressales > Cupressaceae > Chamaecyparis > Chamaecyparis obtusa. Next base: position 163,231 of record BSBK01010339.1, on the reverse strand, counting down.
AAACTAACCTTCCCAACTCTGAGCTTTTGAACTCTTATAAAGAATTTCCTTAACTCACCGTTCACACAGTGGCATTGAATCCCAATAGTGAAAATGTGAGTTAGGGCCACATCTTCCAACAAAGATTGTTTTCACGCAAAGCACTGTACAAGAATAATCAATAAAATGACTGAAATTCTTTAATTTTAAGACTTCAAAATAATATAATTAGTACATGGAATGATCAAAACTTATAATACAAATCAATGAATGCTTTTCCTATCAATGTTGCATTGAATAGAGAGTTTAATAATATAAACACCAGACTGTGTCTTCATGAGCAAAAAGTGACTGTTTGTAAAGAATTAAAACTTTATTACTTGGTAGTTCATTACATTGTCTTCTTCGACCATACACACCTCCACACAAGAAGGACTAAAACCAAACCATAGGATGGTCTAGGAATTTAGAAGACATCCTTTAGTACAAAGCAAAAAAAAATATAGAACTCAAGTCCCAAAGACAAACTGAATGGCCTAGGTGCCCTGCACCAATACACCTCCCATGTAAGTCAATATTCTAAAGTCCTTGAATCCAAGAAAATGTAAGTCAATAACACCAAATATATCTCTTAGAAGTCTTGTGAAGAGTCTTGGTGAGTTTAAGCCTTTTGAAGCACTTTAGAAATATTGAATACATCATTGCTTGCCAACTATTTGACAGAACCTAGGAAATCATTGGTTCTTCAAGATAGATTATTTGCACACCAAGCACTGTACAGGAACAGTCAATAAAAAGATTGAAATTATTTTAATTTAAGACTTCAAAATAATATAATCAGTACATGGAATCATCAAAACTTATAATACCAATCAATGAATGCTTTTCCTATCAATGTTGCATTGAATAGAGAGATTAATAATATAAACACCTGACTGTGTCTTCATGAGCAGATCACATTGACCAATACACCCCCCATCCCACCATCCACACCCATCCACTCATGTCAAGATCTTGTGAATCCAAGCAAATGTAAGTCAATAAAACCAAATATATCACTTAAACTCACCAAGACTCTTCACAAGACTTCTAAGTGATATATTTGGTGTTATTGAATTACATTTGCTTGGATTCAAGGACTTTAGAATATACTCCAAAAGTGATTATGTAACAAAGGAAGTGAGAGGGAAGGATCTTGATTTACGTCAATGGATATTTCAACATGATTTTGGACAAGATCTTGACATGAGTGGATGGGTGTGGATGGTGGGATGGGGGGTGTATTGGTGAAGAGTCTTGGTGAGTTTAAGCCTTTTGAAGTACTTTAGAAATATTTAATACATCATTGCTTGCCAACTATTTGACAAAGCCTAGGAAATCATTGGTTCTTCAAGACAAATATTATTTGCACGCCAAGCACTGTACAGGAACAGTCAATAAAAGGACTGAAATTATTTGATTTTAAGACTTCAAAACAATATAATCAGTATATGGAATGATAAAAAATTATAATACCAATCAATGAATGCTTTTCCTATCAATGTTGCATTGAATAGAGAGTTTAATAATATAAACACCAGACTGTGTCTTCCTGAACAAATCTCATTGACCAATACAACCCCCATCCCACCATCCACACCCATCCACTCATGTAAAGATCTTGTGAATCCAAGCATATGTAAGTCAATAACACCAAATATATCACTTAGAAGTCTTGTGAAGAGTCTTGGTGAGTTTAAGCCTTTTGAAGCACTTTAGAATTATTGAATACATCATTTCTTGCCAACTATTTGACAGAGCCTAGGAAATCATTGGTTCTACAAGACAAATATTGTTTGTACGCGAAGCACTGTACAGGACCAGTCAATAAAAGGACTGAAATTCTTTGATTGTAAGACTTCAAAACAATATAATTAGTACATGGAGTGATGAAAACTTGTAATACCAATCAATGAATACTTTTCGTATCAATGTTCCATTGAATAGAGAGTTTAGTAATATAAACACAAGACTATATCTTCAGGAGCAGATCACATTGACCAATACACCCCCCATCCCACCATCCATAGCCATCCACTCATGTTAAGATCTTGTGAATCCAAGAAAATGTAAGTCAATAACACCAAATATATCGTTTAGAAGTCTTGTGAAGAGTCTTGGTGAGTTTAAGCCTTTTGAAGCACTTTAGAAATATTGATTACATAATTGCTTGCCAACTATTTGACAGAGCCTAGGAATTCATTGGTTCTTCAAAACAAAGATTGTTTGCATGCCAAGCATTGTACAAGAACAGTCAATAAAATGACTAAAATCATTTGATTTTAAGATTTCAAAACAATATAATAAGTACATGGAATGATCAAAACTTATAATACCAATCAATGAATACTTTTACTATTAATTTTGTATTGAATGGAGAGTTTAATAATATAAACACTAGACTGTGTCTTCACGAGAAGATCACATTGACCACTACACCCCCTTTCCCACCATCCACATCCATCCACTCATGTCAAGATCTTGTGAATCCAAGCAAATGTAAGTCAATAACACCAAATATATCACTTAGAAGTCTTGTGAAGAGTCATGGTGAGTTTAAGCCTTTTGAAGAACTTTAGAAATATTGAATACATCATTGCTTGCCAACTATTTGACATAGCCTAGGAAATCATTGGTTCTTCAAGACAAAGATTGTTTGCACGCCAAGAATTGTACATGAAGAGTCAATAAAAGAATTGAAATTCTTTGATTTTAAGACGTCAAAACAATATAATAAGTAAATGGAATGATGAGATCTTATAATACCAATCAATGAATTCTTTTCCTATTAATGTTGCATTGAATAGAGAGTTTAATAATATAAACACCAGACTGTGTCTTGATGAGCATATATCATTTTCTTGGATTCAAGGACTTTAAAATATACTCCAAAAAGTTAAAGTAGCCAAGTCAAGGATGAGGGGAGCTTCTCTAACTTGGGGGAAGGTTGTACAAAATGAAAGAGAAAAAGAGGGGAAGACTCCTATTTCCTCCCAGAAGGGGATGGTGATAAAATCAGAGAGACCTACCTATTAGATGACTATGAGGTACAATTACACAAGAAAAGACAAAACCTAATGCAAAAATACCTAGACATGAGCGCCTAGATAGAGGATTTTCACAAGCTATGTATTAGGTCTCATGTTATGGAAGAAGAAAGCCTAAAAGTTGATAGATACCTAAATGGGTTAAAGTGGAATATACAAGAGGAAATAAGCCTCTTTATCCCAAGAACGATTCATCAATGCTATCAACTTTCTCTTAAAGTGGAGGAGAAACTTAAGAAGAACCATGAAACAAGAAACATAGGTAGGGGTAGAGGAAGAGATGACAGAGGTCATAAAGGATGATTTGGAGGAAGAAATTAAGAGCAAAGAACCCAAGGTGAGACTAAACTCACAAAACAATAAGGGGCCGCAACCAATAGTAGAGGTGGTTATAATAGGGGCAGAGGCTCGAGAAATTTTTTTAGAGGGAGATCTAGTGGCCAAGGAAGAAGATCTTATTTCTCTTCAATGAAGTGTTACAATTGTCATCATTATGGGAATCCTATATATAGATTTTTTGAGAAGAGTTCTTCAACTCAAGGTAAAGAAAAAAGTGTAAGTTATGTTCAATAAGAGACCTCAAGTAACAAGATTGTTGAAGTGGAATTGGATTCAGAGGTAGGAGACATTATTATGATTAGAAGGACTCTCATCAAAGAACCAATCAAAGATGAATAAAGCCAAAGAAGGTCTCTGTTTAGAATCAAGTGCAAAATCTTAGGTAAGGTTTGCAAGATTATTATTGATTCATGCTCCACTGATAATATAGTTTCTAATGAGGCAGTTAGCAAACTTAATTTGCAAAGAATCCCACATACTGACCCCTATAGGGTCACTTGGTTGAATAAGGGCCAAGATGTGTTAGTCAATGAGAAAGCTTGGGTAGAATTCACTATAGGGAGACATAATGATAGGGTGTTGTGTGATGTCTTACCCATGGATGATTTCCATCTTTTATTGGGAATACCTTGGTAGTTTGACAGGTAGGCCATTCATGACAGAGACAAAAAATATTAATCTTTCAAGAAGGATGTAGTCACATAAAAATTCAGTCAACCATAGAAGAAGGGGAAGTGAGATCAGTAGGACCTAATGTGGTCTTGGTAGGAGAAATTTTTTTTCTTGAATACACTAGAGGAAGGTGAAGGAGAGGGATTTTATTTAGTGTTGAAACCTAAAGATGAGAAGGTGGAAAAGAAGGTAGAACTACACATACAGTTGAAAGAGCTATGAGGTCAATACAAGGAGATAGTTAGCGATGGACAACCTTCTACCTTACCTCCTAAGAGAGCCATTAGCCATCAAATAGAGTTCATTCTAGGAGCCTCACTCACAAACAAAGCTTCCTATAAGATGAACCCACAACATAATGAAGAAATTAAAGGACTTCATACGTAATGTGTTGTGGTATATCTTTATGGCATCTCAATTTTCAACAAGAGTAAGGCAGACCATTTGATGCATTTGAAAATTGTGTTACAGAGATTGCATGAGGAAAAGCTAAACATAAATTTGGATAAGTGTGAGTTCATGAAATAGGATTTGGTGTACCTTGGATTTTTTATATGATAAGGGAACTTGAAAATGTATACTAGCAATGTGGATGCAATAGTATATTGGCCTACACCTAAGTCTTCTATAGAGGTAATAAGCTTCGATGGTTTGGCGTAATTTGATAAGAAGTTCATTAGGCAGTTTAGTGAGATATGTGTACCAGTCCTAGACACCATAAAATGTGGAATGAAAGATAAGTTTTAGTAAAATGAGTAGGAAATTAGGGGTTTTGAAACCTTGAAGGAGAAGATAGCCACACAACCTATCTTGGAACTACCTAGTTTTGAAAAAACTATTCACTATTGAATGTGATGCCAACAATATTGCTATAGGATAAGTCCTAAATCAAGAAGACAAACAAATGGATTTCCATAGTGAAAAGATAAGTGATGCCAAAAATAAATACTCCTCATATGACTTGGAGTTGTATGCATTATTCCAAGAAATGAGAAAATGGAGACACTACCTCCTCCCTAAAGAATTTGCGGTATATATAGACAATCAGGCTTTGAGCTTCCTAAACTCTCAAGACAAGCTAAACCAAAAATATATGAAGTGGTTATAGTACATGCAAGATTATACTTTCATAATCAAGCATACAAAAGGACAAAAAATAAATTTGTAGACGCTTTGAGTAGAAGGCTTTTGACTGTCCAAGAGGTACAATTAAGGAGCATTGGTATAGACAATTTCAAAGAATTTTACCTGGATGATGAAGACTTCTCAGCTCCATATAAGGTATGTAAAGAGTTTCAAAATTATATTCACAATGATTACTCAGATTATACTCTTCAAGAAGGTCTATTATTTATGGGAGGACTAGTTTGTGTGCCTAGAGGTTCAATGAGAGAGAACCTAATCCAAGAAAAAAAAAGGGAGTAGATTAGTGGTCATTTTGGGATAAATAAGACTCTAGAATTGGTTCAGAGGTACTACTACTAATATTGTTGGTGAGTTTAAGCCTTTTGAAGAACTTGAGAAATATTGAATACATCATTGCTTGCCAACTATTTGACAGAGCCTAGGAAATCATTGGTTCTTCAAGACAAAGATTGTTTGCATGCCAAGCACTCGACATGAACACTCAATAAAAGACCTAAAATTATTTGATTTTAAGACTTCAAAACAATATAATCAGTACATGGAATGATCAAAACTTATAATACCAGTTAATGAATCCTTTTCCTATTAATGTTGCATTGAATAAAGAGTTTAATAATATAAACACCAGACCGCGTCTTCATGAGAAAATCACATTGACCAATACACCCCCCATGCCACCATCCACACCCATCCACTCATCTCAAGATCTTGTGAATCCAAGCAAATGTAAGTCAATAACACCAAATATATCACTTAAACTCACCAAGACTCTTAAATGCACCAAGACTCTTCACAAGACTTCTAAGTGATATATTTGGTGTTATTGACTTACATTTGCTTGGATTTAAGGACTTTAGAATATACTCCAAAAGTGATTATGTAACGAAGGAAGTGAGAGGGAAGGATATTGATTTAGGTCAATGGATATTTCAACATGATTTTGGACAAGATCTTGACATGAGTGGATGGGTGTGGATGGTGGGTGTATTGGTGAAGATTCTTGGTGAGTCTAAGCCTTTTGAAGCAATTTAGAAATATTGAATACATCATTTCTTGCCAACTATTTGACAGAGCCTAGGAAATCATTGGTTCTTCAAGACAAATATTGTTTGCATGCCAAGCACTGTACATGAATAGTCAATAAAAGGAATGAAATTATTTTATTTTAAAACTTCAAAACAATATAATCAGTACATGAAATGATCAAAACTTATAATACCAATCTTGACATGAGTGGATGGGTGTGGATGGTGGGATGGGGGGTGTATTTGTCAAGAGTCTTGGTGAGTTTAAGCCTTTTGAAGCACTTTAGAAATATTTAATACATCATTTCTTGCCAACTATATGACAAAGCCTAGGAAATCATTGGTTCTTCAAGACAAAGATTGTTTGCACACCAAGCACTGTACAACAACAGTCAATAAAAGGACTGAAATTCTTTGATTTTAAGACTTCAAAACAAGATAATCAGTACATGGAATGATAAAAACTTATAATACCAATCAATGAATGCTTTTCCTATCAATGTTTCATTGAATAGAGAGTTTAATAATATAAACACTAGACTGTGTTTTCATGAGCAGATCGCATTGACCAATACACCCCCCATCCCACCATCCACACCCATCCACTTAGGTTAAGATCTTGTGAATCTAAGAAAATGTAAGTCAATAACACCAAATATATCACTTAGAAGTCTTGTGAAGAGTCTTGGTGAGTTTAAACCTTTTGAAGCACTTTAGAAATATTGAATACATCATTACTTGCCAACTATTTGACACAACCTAGGAAATCATTGGTTCTTCAAGACAGATTTTTTGCACGCTAAGCACTGTACAAGAATAGTCAATAAAAGGACTAAAATTCTTTGATTTTAAGACTTCAAAACAATATAATCAGTACATGGAATGATCAAAACTTATAATACCAATCAATGAATGGTTTTCCTACCAATGTTACATTGAATAGAGAGTTTAATAATATAAACACTAGACTGCATCTTCACGAGAAGATCACATTGACCAATACACCCCCCATCCCACCATCCACACCCATCCACTCATGTCAAGATCTTGTGAATCCAATAAAATATAAGTCAATAACACGAAATATATCACTTAGAATTCTTGTGAAGAGTCTTGGTGAGTTTAAGCCTTTTGAAGAACTTTAGAAATATTGAATATATCATTGCTTGCCAACTATTTGATAGAGTCTAGGAAATCATTGGTTCTTCAAGAGAAATATTGTTTGCACACCAAGCACTGCACATGAATAGTCAATAAAAGGATTGGAATTCTTTGATTTTAAGACTTCAAAACAATATAATCAGTACATGGAATGATCAGAACTCATAATACCAATCAATGAATTATTTTCCTATCAATGTTGCATTGAATAGAGATTTTAATAATATAAACACCAGACTGTGTCTTCACGAGAATATATCATTTTCTTGGATTTAAGGACTTTAGAATATACTCCAAAAAGTTAAAGTAGCTAAGTCAAGGATGAGGGGAGCTTCTCTAACTTGGGGGAAGTTTGTACAAAATGAAAGAGAAAAAGAGGGGAAGAGTCCTATTTCCTCCTGGAAGGGGATGGTGATAAAAACCAAAGAGACCTACCTATCAGATGACTATGAGGTACAATTACATAAGAAAAGACAAAACCTAAGGTAAAAATACCTAGACGTGAGCATCTATATAGAGGAGTTTCACAAGCTATGTATTAGGTCTCATGTTATGGAAGAAGAAAGCCTAAAAGTGGATAGATACCTAAATGGGTTAAAGTGGAATATACAAGAGGAAATAAGCCTCGTTAGCCCAAGAACAATTCATCAATGCTATCAAATTTCTCTTAAAGTGGAGAAGAAGATTAAGAAGAACCATGAAATAAGAAACATAGGTAGGGGTAGAGGAAGAGACGATAGAGGTCATAAAGGATGATTTCGAGGAAGAATTTTAGAACAAAGAACCCAAGGTGAGACTAAGCTCACAAAATAACAAGAGGACGCAATCAATAGTAGAGGTGGTTATAATAGGGGTAGAGGCTGAAGAAATTTTTTTAGAGGGAGGTCTAGTGGCCAAGGAAGAAGATCTTATTTCTCTTCAATGATGTGTTACAATTGTCATCATTATGGGCATCCTGTATATAGATTTTTTGAGAAGACTTCTTCAACTCAAGGTAAAGAAAAAAGAGTAAGTTATGTTCAATAAGAGACCTCAAGTAACAAGATTGCTGAAGTGGAATTGGATTCAAAGGTAGGAGACATTATTATGATTAGAAGGACTCTCATCAAAGAACCAATCAAAGATGAACCAAGCCAAAGAAGGTCTCTGTTTAGAATCAAGTGCAAAATCTTAGGTAAGGTTTGCAAGATTGTTATTGATTCATGCTCCACTGATAATATAGTTTCTAATGAGGGAGGTAACAAACTTAATTTGGAAAGAATCCCACATAATGACCCCTATAGGGTCACTTGGTTGAATAAGGGCCAACATGTGTTAGTCAATGAGCAAGCTTGGGTAGAATTCACCATAGGGAGATATAATGATAGGGTGTTGTGTGATGTCTTACCAATGGATGATTGCCATCTTTTATTGGGAAGACCTTGGTAGTTTGACAGGTACACCATTCATGATAGAGACAAAAAATATTAATCTTTCAAGAAGGATGAAGTCACATAAAAATTCAGTCAATCATAGAAGAAGGGGAAGTGAGATCAGTAGGACCTAATGTGCTCTTGGTAGGAGAAAAAGAGTTCTTGAATACACTAGAGGAAGGTGAAGGAGTGGGATTTTATTTAGTGTTGAAACCTAAAGATGATAAGGTGGACAAGAAGGTAGAACTACACATATAGGTGCAAGAGCTACGAGGTCAATACAAGGAGATAGTTAGTGATGGACAACCTTCTACCTTACCTCCTAAGAGAGCCATTAGCTATCAAATAGACTTCATTCCAGGAGCCTCACTCACAAACAAAGCTTCCTATAAGATGAACCCACAACATAATGAAGAAATTAAAGGGCTTCATAGGTAATGTGTTGTGGTATGTCTTGGTGGTATCTCAATTTTCAGCAAGAGTAAGAAAGACCATTTGATGCATTTGAAAATTGTGTTACAGATATTGCATGAGGAAAAGCTAAACATAAATTTGGATAAGTGTGAGTTCATGAAATAGGATTTGGTGTACCTTGGATTTTTTATATCATAAGAGAACTTGAAAATGGATACTAGCAAGGTGGATGCAATATTATATTGGTCTACACCTAAGTCTTCTATAGAGGTAAGAAGCTTCCATGGTTTGGCGTAATTTTATAGGAAGTTCATTAGGCAGTTTAGGGAGATATGTGCACCACTCCTAGACACCATAAAAGGTGGATGAAGGAGAAGTTTTAGTGAAATTAGTAGGCAATCAGGGGTTTTGAAACCTTGAAGGAGAAGATAGCCACACAACCTATCTTGGAACTACCTAGTTTTGAAAAAACTATTCACTATTGAATGTGATGCCAACAATATTGCTATAGGATAAGTCCTAAATCAAGAAGACAAACAAATGGATTTCCACAGTGAAAAGCTAAGTGATGCCAAAAATAAATACTCCTCATATGACTTGGAGTTGTATGCATTATTCCAAGAAATGAGAAAATGGAGACACTACCTCCTCCCTAAAGAATTTGCGGTATATATAGACAATCAGGCTTTGAGCTTCCTAAACTCTCAAGACAAGATAAACCAAAAACATATGAAGTGGTTAGAGTACATGGAAGATTATACTTTCATAATCAAGCATACAAAAGGACAAAAAAATAAATTTGTAGATGCTTTGAGTAGAAGGCTTTTGACTGTCCAAGAGGTACAATTAAGGAGCATTGGTATAGACAATTTCAAAGAATTTTACCTGGATGATGAAGACTTCTCAGCTCCATATAAGGTATGTAAAGAGTTTCAAAATTATATTCACAATGATTACTCTGATTATACTTTTCAAGAAGGTCTATTATTTATTGGAGGACTAGTTTGTGTGCCTAGAGGTTCAATGAGAGAGAATCTAATCCAAGAAAAAAAAAATGGGAGTCTTAGTGGTCATTTTGGGATAAATAAGACTCTAGAATTGGTTCAGAGGTACTACTACTAATATTGTTGGTGAGTTTAAGCCTTTTGAAGCACTCTAGAAATATTGAATACATCATTGCTTGCCAACTATTTGACAGAGCCTAGGAAATCATTGGTTCTTCAAGACAAAGATTGTTTGCACGCCAAGCACTAGACATGAACAGTCAATAAAAGGAATGAAATTCTTTGATTTTAAGAATTCAAAACAATATAATTAGTACATGGAATGATCAAAACTTATAATACCAATTAATGAATGTTTTTCCTATCTATGTTGCATTGAATATATATTTTAATAATATAAACACCAGACTATGTCTTCATGAGCAGATATTGAAGCACTTTAGAAATATTGAATACATCATTTCTTGCCAACTATTTGACAGAGCCTAGGAAATCATTGGTTATTCAAGACAAAGATTGTTTGCATGCCAAGAACTGTACTAGAACAGTCAATAAAATGACTAAAATTATTTGATTTTAAGACTTTAAAATAATATAATCAGTACATGGATTGATCATAACTTATAATACCAATCTTGACATGAGTTGATGGGTGTGGTTGGTGGGATGGGGGGTGTGTTGTTGAAGAGTCTTGGTGAGTTTAAGCCTTTTGAAGCACTTTAGAAATATTGAATACATCATTGCTTGCCAACTATTTGACAGAGCCTAGGAAATCATTGTTTCTTCAAGACAAAGATTGTTTGCACGCCAAGCACTATACATGAACAATCAATAAAAGGACTGAAATTATTTGATTTTAAGACTTCAAAACAATATAATCAGTAGATGGAATGATCAAAACTTATAATACCAATCAATGAATTCTTTTCCTATAAATGTTGCATTGAATATAGAGTTTAATAATATAAACACCAGATTGTGTCTTCATGAGCAGATATCATTTGCTTGGATTCAAGGACTTTAGAATATACTCCAAAAGTGATTATGTAACAAAGGAAGTGAGAGGGAAGGATCTTGATTTAGGTCAATGGATATTTGAACATGATTTTGGACAAGATATTGACATGAGCAGATGGATGTGGACCTAGTGCAACTTCCCACCTTATATTGCCTCCTTCAACACTCCTTTGCTCGCGGACTATGCCAAAATGAAATAAAATGAAATGTGCTGGTAGGCAGGATATATGTATAAAATTTGACTTGTAAATAATTGTAACCCGACTAATGTTGGTGTAATACATTGTTTGGTTATTTGGGTAGTTTAACTGTCCAACCGTTTAACAGTTTGTAACTATTCGCATTGTATAAATATTCCTCTTCTTGATTATTGAATTATCGAAACATCTTCTTTCTCGCTCCAACATTTGGTATCAGAGCTGTAGAAAGGAAAATGTAGAGAGGCTGCATGCGCTGTGTGGTTCTACCTGTGATCTTTATGCATGGTTTGAAGTGGTCTTCATCCCATGTGTCTCTGTGTTCAAGTGCCATGTAACATAGTGTTAAGGGCTGCCATAGGATATTGAATGATGAAGCGACTACAAGTGGTTTTCATCGGTGAAGTAATCTTGTACCAGCCACCGTGAATAGAGTGCACTGCCAGAGCATTTCATTTCCTGAAAAGAAAAGAAAAACTGTCAATAGAGTGCTGCTATTGCGAATCTATAGACAATCCACATCTTTTGTTCCTATGCTTGCTCATGAAGAGTTAGGAGAGGCTCGATGGAGGCATGTCTTTTAGTTACGATCTGCATTGAAAACTTTGAAAGCCAATAAATACCACAACAAATGGTATTGACAAGGCGATGATAATATTTGATTGTGCATTATTTTGTTGATAATGGAGCGATGGAACTCACAATGGAGTGATCACACGGGTTCATACAATAGTGAGGAAACATTTTTTGAAGCAATTTTGTGTAAAGAAAATTGAGCAATGCGTATGGAGATAAAAAGTTTCAAAATTGTTGTAGCGAGGATCGATATCAAAATCTTTGACATGGGGATCCATTTTAAGATCACTATAGTTGATGATCTTGTAAAAGAACTTGTGCAAAAGTGTTTCAATTGGCTTCTTAGCGGCTCTCTTTCATTCTCTAGTGCTACTTTTGGAGTTAATGAATTTACAAAGGAGTGAGGTGATACAGTTCACAAATTGTTAAACTCTTTTTGGCAGCGACTCAACATTTTCTCTAGTGCAAATATAAAAGGTATCATTTATTTCAACATTTTTTATAACATTGGGAATATAGCAATGTGTCATTTGAAAGGACCTAAGACTTCAAATAGAGTTGAGGATAGTATTTATATGTCTCCAATGGAAGCTTTGAAGTATTGGTTTCTTGATGGAGTGATTGATCAAGAGTTTATTGTACCTATTACCTTTCCATCAGAGATTGCAATGCATCCTCTAGACAAGGGAAAATTAAACGAACAATCTAATGAAGGTAGTGTTGTCATTAAAGATGAAAATTTAACAGATGATGAGTGTGTTATTGATGAGTCTTGTGGTGGTCATAATAATTTTGTTTTAGGGCTTGTTCATGCTAATTTTTCTTTAGTACTTTGAGCCTTCCTTCTGGAGATTGGTGGCATCAGAGGATGGAGGAATTTCCATCATCTCAAGTCAGCTTCTCGCTTTGAGATGATGTTCTGTATGAGAAGCATTTTTTGGCCTTTTTTGTCTTCTAATTTTGTTTAGCTTTCTAATGCTCAAAATTTTGCAGAATGCATGTCTTTTGAAGATTCATTTTGGAGACAGGTTTAAGATTTGGTATTGCATTCAATATGGATTGTTGTCAAGCGAGCTTCAGAGTATATGATTGAGAATTATACCCTTTCGCGGTCATTAGACAATGATGGAGATCTATCACATCTCCTAAGGATCATTGTTGAATAATTCAAGACTGTGATTGGAGAGTTCGAGACTAAGAGCTTAAGAACACGACTCGAAGCTACACCTTTTCGAGGGTCACAAGACAACTTGATGGAGCCTTGCATGATTCAAGATTTGCAACTTCAAAAAGAAGATTTTCTCAATATATGTATTCATATTATGTAATCAACCTATTTTTGTTATGTAAGCCTTAAGGGGGGGATCCCTAGGGAAAAGTTAATTTAATGTTTTCAGGATCAATGTATTAAGGGGGGAAATGTTGGCGTAATACATTGTTTGGGTATTTGGGTAGTTTAACCATCCAACCGTTTGACAGTTTGTAACTGTTTGCATTGTATAAACACTCCTCTTCTTGATTATTGAATTATCAAAATATCTTCTTTCTCACTCCAACAACTAGATCATTTAAATTCATCAATTTTTTAGCTTTTATTTTCTACACTTTAGTGATATTCAACCACTTATTTCAACATTTTTTTACAATGAAACCAAAAGTAGCATCAATTTAACCTTGAAATCAGTTGATGAGGAAACAAAGAACCCATCCTTAGTTTACTGGTTGCTTTGTATCTCTGGAAATTCATGGGCCACTTCTAATAGTATTCATGCCACTTCTAATGGTGGCGTGAACACCATTAGAAGTGCAGAGATTAGGGTTTCAAACCCATGACAAATGAAAACAATTTGAAAAAAAAATATACCCTTCATTAAGCAAATGGCAAAAAAATTGAATCTCTTACCAAGGCTGCAATGAAATGGTTGAAATTGAATGCCTATTCCTCTCGATTCTTGCTCGGGTTTGATAATAGTAATGTGGAAGAGAAGGAGATGCCAGAACTTACAGGCTAGATGCATATAGAGGGTGTCGACCTACAACTTCCCTCCGTATACCCTCCTTCACCACTCCTTTTGTCTCAGACTATGCCAAAATGAAATAAAATGAAATGTGATGGTAGGCGGGATATATGTATAAAATTTGATTTTTTTTTTACTTCTATTCCCGTGTTGGTCGGAGTTATGACCACTCTTTAGGGTCATAATTCCGACCAACCTGGGAATAGAAGTAAAAAAAATCAAAATTTTCTTCTATAAACCGACCATGGAAAATCATTTTATAACTAGGTCGGAAATGTTGGTCTAGAAAGTGGGTCAAATGTACTAGTGATTTACCTTTATAATCAAAGATAAAAATATGGTCAATGGGCCCTTGGTCTGTTGGTGAAGTTGTTTGGTTCGCAATGAGTCCACTAGGGATCAACTCTTGCAGAGTGCAAATGCTCTGACACCATAAGAGATGAGGTCAGGATCATGCCCCGAATACCCCTCAGTCATTATTTCTACATGCCTTTTTCCTAAAATAGTATGTCAACATATTATCTATTTTTAATTAAATTATTTACTACTTATTTGTTATAACTCTATTAGAGGAGTAATATGTCAAAATAATTAGTTTGTTATGGTTGAGGCCCATTATAGGGATTTGAAGTAGTCACAAGAAACTTTCTCCCACTAAGACACAATATAAGTGATCTTAACTTGAGAGACTTTGACTTAGAAATCTCCAATAATTCTAAGCTATTGGTAGAGTTTAACAACCTAAGTAATATTAGTTGACAGTTTAATGTATCACTCTCAATCTAAAGAAATTTTAGATAGTATAAATTTGGAATTTTATGGATGTGAGATACTTTCTTTGAAATCTAACAAGGGTTAATGCATGTAGCTGGACTCCCTGCCTAAGGTGGGGTAACAGAAGGATGTGTGTATAGTCAGTATGAAATCTAGGAATATTCTTGTGACTCATGTAAGCACAGATCTTGCAGGAACCATTGGTTATATTCCTTTGCAAGCAAGCCATAAAAACTGTTTGATAGAAAGCCTCAAAAGAATTGTCTGAAAGTAAAGGTACAAAATAGTTCTGAGGATATGGGTTAAAAAATGACATGCAAATGCATTTAGAAAGTTTAAGATCATATCCCCTCCTTGCCAAGTGTCTGCATAGAATGGAATCTTTGGAACGAGTTGTGATCAAGCAGGAAAGTATTCAATTATTTGATAATATGCTCAATGATAGCATACCAACTGTTGAAAGTAAATGGGTATGTGCAAGATCATGGTATGCCAAAAAGTGGCGATGTGAAAAAGAAGTCCTGATTGATAGACTCTTTGAAAAACAACTATAACTTTCAAACAATATAATATTTTTGAAATATAAAATATACATCACATTCTATGCTTCACCTAAAACAATAATAATAAACAATTCTTTCAATTTGATGAAGTTTAGACTAAGTTAAGGTGGTCAGACACGAGAGTTTTTATATTCAAGAAAATTTGTAGCAAAAAAATCATAATTAATTATTTACTTGGAAAAAAATACAAAAAAATATACATCACATCTGGACACGAGTCTACTACTTTTATCTAAAATCTTATAAAAAAATATTATCATTTGATTTTGATTAATGTGGTCAGACATACACCTAATTGTTATCTTTCTAGTCCTAATTGATACACTTATTGAAAAATAGCTATAACTTTCAAACTGTATAACATTTTTGAAATCCAAAATATGTGTCACATTCTATGCTTTTCCTACTACAAGAAAAATAAAAAAAGTTTTCAATTTGATAAAGTTTAGACTAAGTTAACGTGGTCAGACACGAGAATTTTTGTATTCTGAAAAAGTTGTAGAAGAAAAATCATAATTAATTATTTACTTGAAAAAAAATTACAAAAAAATGTGTCACATCCGGACATGAGTCTACTACTTATATCTAGAATCTTGTAAAAGAAAATTATCATTTGATTATTTTTAAGGTGGTCAGACATACACCTACTTCTTATTTTTTTCCTGAAATTTTTGTACTACTACAATGAAATTTGAAATTTTAAACATATAGAATATTTTTTTTCAAAAAAGGGCTAGTGTCTTAGAAACTAAATTTAATTTTCTACAGATTCTCTTCTTACATATTTTTGATATAATATTTATAACTTATTCAAATCTTAATGTCAACTTGCCTAAACCTGATTTTCTAAATTTTCATTGCCACTTTAGGGCCTAGTTTGGCATACCATGATCCTGCACATACCCAAATTGCAGACCCAAAAAATAATTAAAGAACCGAAAATAGAACAGAATGTAAAAGATCAAAAATACATAGACAAAAGACACAATGTTTATAGTGGTTCATCCAGCTATTCTGGATTACGTCCACTTTTAAGCAGGGCATATATCTCTATTGAAAATCAATGTCTATTACAATGTACAACTCTTTTCTCTTTTTCATCTATATTACATAGCATATGCAGAAGTCCAAGAGTTTTCGGTTACTACAGCAGGTGAAACGTTTGGGCTTCACATACTGCCATAGCCATTACATGGCAGGGGCAGTTACAATCTCCCACTTGAAGTCCAAACAATACTACGAGGCGAGTTGCTCAGAGATATCCCCCACTTGGTGCTTATGGCTATGTCGTCACAATGCTGAGAGAAGTTCTACAGAATTCAAACTTCTCTCTCGGTACTACCTTGGTGAATGCATCAACCGGATTTACCTTTGTGTCAATCTTCTCTAACCGTAATCTTCCCTCCTCAAGAGCATGATGTATGAAATGAAATTTGGTCTCAATGTGCTTTGTGGGACTGTGGAAAGCTGAATTTTTGGCCAAATAAATGGTGCTGTTGCTATTAGAGAATAGAGTAAATGTGGATTGTTTAAATCCCAACTCTCCAAACAATCACTATAACCATATCAACTCTTTAGCTCCCTCAGTGAGAGCAATGTATTTAGCCTCGGTGGAGGAAAGAGCAACCACTTGTTGCTTCTAAGAAGTCCAGCTAATCGCTGCCCTGATAAAAGTAAACACATAGCCTGTTGTTGACCTCCTTGTATCTAAATCTCCAGCCATATCGGAATCAGCATATCCGCAAATATAAGGGGCCTTACTATTAAAACATAAAACATGAGAGGAAGTGCCTCTCAAATACCTAAGAGTCCATTGAACTGCTTGCCAATGAGTTTTACCAGGATTACTCATAAAACCACTCACAACTCCCATTGCATGAGCAATATCCGGACGTGTGCTAACCATGGCATACATCAAACTCCCAACTACTGAAGAATAAGGAATACCAGCCATCTATTGTTTTTCTTCCTGAGTAGAAGGACACATTTTTGAGGACAATCGAAAATGATTAGCCAATGGAGTGGCAATTGATTTTGCATTTGTCATATTAAATTTCTCTAAAACTTTGAGAATGTATTTTTCTTGAGATAACTTAATTTCTCTCTTATGTCTATCTCGGATTATATCCATCCCAAGAATCCTCTTCGCTACCCCTAAATCTTTCATGGCAAAATGAAGAGACAAATGTGTCTTTAGCTCATGAATGACTCTCATACTATTACCAGCAGTCAACATATCATCAACATGCAATAGCAAGATCACAAAATCACCAGTCGGAAGCCTTTTGAAGTATACACATGGGTCTGATTCACAGCGAGTAAAACCTTGCTGAGTCATGAAGTTATCAAACTTTAAATACCATTGACGTGGGGCTTGCTTCAGCCCATAGAGACTCCTCTTTAACTTGCAAACTAAATGCTCCTGCCCCTATTTTACAAAGTCTTCTGGCTATTCTATATATAATTCTTCAACAATATCCCTATGTAAAAATGCTATTTTGACATCGAGTTACGCCTCAAGCTCAAGGTCCCACACTGCTGCCATGCCAAGTACCAAATGAATGGTCTGCATTTTAACCACTGGAGAAAAAATCTCATTGAAATCTACACCTTTTTATTGAGCAAATCCCTTCACTACCAATCTGGCCCTGTATCTCTTTCGTTCTCCATCTTCCTCTTTGATGCAATAGACCCATTTATTTTTCAAAGCCTTATGATTTGGCGGAAGAGGAACCAAATCCCAAGTCTGATTCGTGTGTAAGGAATCCATTTCATCTCACATTGCATCCAACCCTAACACCGAATTAACATCAGCACATGCTTGTTTAAATGTTTGTGGCTATGCCTGATCAGAACACAAAGAAAATAATAATTCATAGTCATCAAATCTTCTTGGATGTTTTCTCTCTCTGGTAGACCTCCTCAACTGAACATTTTGATCAATTTCAACATCAAAATCCTCTCTATTGGCAACTGCTGTGTGTAGAAGGACAGATGTCTTACCAATGTTTTGAACTATCTCACATGGAGGACCCCCTGTTTCCCAATTAATTTCTACCGCAGGGTGTGGTATCGGCATCATGTGCTACTCACTTTGCTAAGAATATACATGCGGTAGAGAGTCTCCCTCTTGTTGGCATGAAAGAGTGTGCGTGCAAGACTGTCACATAGGCTGCGTTCTCTGCAGAGAATGGGCCAAAGGATCAGGTGCACCTCCCTAAGCGGATGCCCTGTCGAGAGATGCTACAGGGTGGGCATCTTGGCAGCGTGTAGAGTGGGGATTCTCATGCGTAGTCTCTGCCCATGGCAGAGGAACAACCCGCAGTTGAGCCTCATGTTGGGAAGTTGAGACAATAGGTTGCATTGGGAATTGGGCATCCCACACAGTAGCTGGAACAATATGTGGGGGCACGTTAATAAATGGGGACAGGGGTGGATGCTGAGTGGGGGAGACAGCCTTCTTTGTACTGGCTTCTCCGTCAAATAAATGGGGAGTAGGAAGAGTGGAGACAATGTTGGGCTATGTGGGTATTGGAATTGGCATGGGAGTATGGAGAGAGGAGGGATTAATTATTCCATAGGGCACAACAACTATAGAGGGGTGAAAGGTAACTCGGGAGGTTTTCTACATACAATTTCCATTATCAGACAGATTAAATCTAATAAATTCATTAGAAGAAGAATTTTGAACTTGCAAACTTGAGAATGATTTCTCATTAAATACAACATCCCTACTTCGTATCACTTTCTTGGTGATTGAATCCCATAGACAATAACCAAATTCATCCTCACCATACCCCAAAAATATACATTTTTTGGATTTAAAATCCAATTTCGTTCTCTGCTCCTTATTAATATGAGCATATGCATCGCATCCAAAAACACGCAAATGAGAAAAATAAATTCTCTTACCAGCCCACCTCTCTTCCGGAATGTCAAAATCTAGACGTGACGAAGGAGCTTGGTTTATTAAATAAACCGTTGTATTACATGCCTCTGCCTAGAATTCCTTCCCCAAACCAGCATTAGACAACATACACCGAGCTGAGCTCCAAAATAGTTCGATTTAACCTCTCAGCTGCACCATTTTCTTGAGGTGTATACGGGACTATTTTAATCCTTCGAATACCATGATCTGCACAAAATTGGTCAAACTCCGAAGAGCAAAACTCACCACCATTGTCCGTTAGTAGACATTTTATCTTTCTTGCAATTTGATTTTCCACCATAGCCTTAAAGCTTTTAAATTTTAAAAATACTTCTGATTTCTTATTCAGCATATAAACCCAAACTTTGCGAGTGCAATCATCAAGAAATGTGACAAAATAATTAGCACCACCGATAGATGTTACCTCCGTAGGACTGAAAAAATTGAAATGAATGAGCTCTAATGGAGATGATTTCTTCTCATGACCCGTCCTTACAAAGCTAGTGTGATTTTGCTTGCCATAAAGACAATGCTCACACAATTCCAAATCAACCGATTTTAAACCCGGAAGTTGGTCTCTTCGAAGCATAACTTCAAGACCTATTTTGCTCATATGACCGAGCCTCTTATGCCAAAGTTCAGCATTGCTATCCGCAACCACCATGGCTGCTCCCACTTCACCATTACACTCTAATGTGTATAAACTTCCAATTTTCTACCCTTTGGCTAAAATTAATTGACCTTTGGACACTTTCCAAGAAGCTAAATCAAAACTAACATTGCAGCCTTGTGTATATAACTGATTAACAGAAATCAGATTACGCTTAAGTGTAGGAACATGCCTAACATCTTTTAAAATCTATTTGCTTCCATTTTTCAGCGACAATAAAATATCCCCTTTGTCGACTATATCACATTCTTTATTATCTCCAAGAAAATTTTTGCCAAACATACCTTCGTGGTAATTTGTGAAAGCACTTCGACATGGAGTTGCATGAAATGAGGCACCAGAATCGAGAACCCACGAATCTGAATCTGTGTTGCCGGCTGCAAGTACCAAAGCTCCATCAATTGCAGCATTAACGTCGGCATTAATAACATTATTTTGAGCCCTTTTATAGTTCCAGCATTGCTTCTTTGTGTGCCCAGATTTTCCACAAAACCGGCATGTGCCATTTCTTCCTCTCGATTTTGAGTGATGACTCGATTTGCCTCTTCCGTTGTTATTATTGTTGTTTCTTCCTCTCTCACATCTTCTACCTTTATTGCTTGTGCTCACAACTGTTAGAGCATCACTAGAAGAGGGTTCTTGTTGCTTCCTTCGCATGTCTTCACTAAGTAGAGTGGCTACAACTTCATCAAATTTCAGCTTGCTCTTGGCTGGAACGGAAGTGCTCACAGCCACGACAACTCCTTCCCAGCTGTTCGGAAGTGAGCATAATAATAATATTGCCTTTATTTCATCATCTAATGCGATTCCAACCAAAATCAGCTGAGTGACAAGAGTATTAAACTCGTTGAGATGATTCGATATCAGTCCTCCTTCTTTCATTTTTAGATTATATAATTTCTTGATGATGAATACTTTGTTCGATGCTGAAGCTATCTCATATAGTGAAGATAACTTATCCCACAGTTCTTTCGTGGTCTTCTTTGTCGAAACATTGAAGAGCACATTGCTTGATAAAGATAAGAAGATCGTTGCCTTTTCTTCTCCCAATCTTCATCCGACATCGAACCCTTGCCTTTTGTTTTTCCAAGTAATGCTAGTTGCAAATCCTGCTTGATAAGCATAGATTCAATCTGTACTTTCCATAATCCAAAGTTCTGCTCTGAGAACTTTTCAATCTTCCATTTGTGTGCTTCATCCATGACACCTGCAAAACCTCACCGATTTCTAGAAAAATCGAATGAGCTTAACCAGCTCTGATATCAATTATTGAAAGTAAATTGCAGACCCAAAAAATAATTAAAGAACTGAAAACATAACAGAAAGTAAAAGATCAAAAATACACAGACAAAAGACACAGTGTTTATAGTGGTTCATCCAGCTATTCTAAATTATGTCCACTTTCAAGCAGAGCAGATATCTCTATTGAAAATCAATGTCTGTTACAATGTACAACAGCTCTTTTCTCTTTTTCATCTATATTACATAGCATATGCGGAAGTCCAAGAGTTTTCGGTTACTACAGCAGGTGAAACATTTGGGCTTCACATACTGCCGTAGCCGTTACATGGCAGGGGCAGTTACACCAACAACTACCTGAATTGCTCAAGTCTTGTAAGTCTTAGATTCAAAAATATTCAGTTTAGTGGAGAAGTTCCAAAATCTTTATGGGGATCTCCAGATCTTTATTAGCTACAACTCAGAGGAAATAAATTTTAAGGCAACATTTTTGCAGATATCGACAGTACAAAGAGTCTTTCGAAGTTGGAAGTTGATGACAAATACTTCTCAGACAAGCTTCCATCTGAAATTGGCATGATAAACTCTATCCTTTTTGAATCTGAAATTGGCATGATAAACTCTGTCCTTTTTAATGCAAGTAATTATAATTTCTCAGGAAGGAGATGAGTTTGTTGGATTGTATCAATTAGAGGTATTAGATCTAGCAGCAACTTCACTTTTAGGAACAATTTTCCCAAATATTAAACCATTGAAGGACAAACTTGAAGCAAATTGAAAACAATGCTAGAACAATTCTGTAACAAATAATTGTGTTATTTTTATCCTAATAAAGTTCTAATAAGAATAGACCTAAATGAAAATATTTTCACAGTAAACATGAACTCCAAGCTGAAAAAACAAATGAATCACTATGCTGAAGTCCTATAGTAAATTAACTACCTCTAATTAAGTTTACTGAAATTGCTGGAGTTGTTGAAATCAGCGGGTTTACTGAATTCCTACAATTATCTGATCAAAAAAGTTTAATTTCACTTTGCTTTTAAAATAATGATTCCATTTCTTGCAAACCATGTCACATTTTAATGTATGTCTGGAAGAGGCTGTGATGCACTGCTACCAGTTCTACCTGGCACCTAAGGAAAGTATAAGAATAAAATCGCAAAGCAATAGTAGAGACGAATTCCTACAATTATCTGATCAAAAAAGTTTAATTTCACTTTGCTTTTAAAATAATGATTCCATTTCTTGCAAACCATGTCACATTTTAATGTATGTCTGGAAGAGGCTGTGATGCACTGCTACCAGTTCTACCTGGCACCTAAGGAAAGTATAAGAATAAAATCGCAAAGCAATAGTAGAGACTGTGTAAGGAACAATGAAATTTTTTTAACACATACTGCAATTTACAGAAAATCATCAACAAAGGTGCCTAATTCATAACTGTGTGGAGCCTTTTTTTAACAGTTACTTTGAAGCATAGTAAATTTCTCATTTGGTTGTATCATTGGAGTATTGCCTTCTGTAACAGGAACATAACGACCTTTTATAAATCCTTGTTCATTGAGCACACTCACTAATCTATAAATTACCTGCAATTTGAGCAAAAAAAACTCTAAGAAAAATTTTGATAACACAAAGTGCAAATAAAAATAGACACTAAAGCATAAGAACCAATCCTTACTAGGTTTTATACCTCTGGGTTTTCCTTTGACTTGGATGAAACAACTTTGGACAGTGCCGACAACTTTCCTTTCACTAACTTGGTCTTCAAGTCTTCTTAACAAGCAGAGTGAATTGGCAATCAAAAGAGCGTGCTGCAAAAAGCCAAGCCACGACTATAACAAGAAAGAATGCCTCCAAGATATGGTGTTGAATTAGCAAGTGAGGCACATCCCGATATAAGGAACTACTGAATGAGTGCAGCTCCTGACTTCCCATGCGATTGCACACTGCATCGATTGCAACTTTTCCCTTGCCCTGTTCAGTCAATCACTACAAATTACTAAAAATTATAGGGGAATACATGCAATTGTGGTTGTGTGTAATGCAGGAGTGATTATTTATGATTATGCTAAATTAATTATTTAAAACCTTAGGATCCCTTAGAATCTACAAGCATACATCAAATCCTCATACTCTTCAACAAATCACTGCTTGTAAAAAACACAAAATTCGGTTCTCAATGTGTAAATATGGATAGTGCATAATTTTGCAGTGAGTGCTACGTAATCGAGCCTTAGTTTTGGATTTGTTTTTACCCAAAATTTCATAGAGTACCTTAAAGTAGTCCACTCAGCAGACTTAAAATAAAATAGAAAACACAAATTTCCTTAAAAGGATCTCTGTGAAGCTTTACAAATTTGTGTTAAGATAGAATTTGTGTGTGAGAGTTGAAGTTACTGATGAAACTTACACTATATTTGCATGTTGAATATTTTCTTTGAGAGCTTTAATGGATTCTTGACTCATATTGCATCATTTGCATGATAATTTCAATCGATAATTTCACTTAAGGGGTTAAATAATGTTACACACTAGTTTTTTTTTAATTTAATTCTGACAAAAATTCATTTCTAATGCTAGCTTCTGATCTTCCTAAGAAAATTTCAGCTCTTCTTATTTTTGTTTTTATTTAATCAGAATTCAGGCTTTCTATTTCTAAGTTTAGAGGATTAAACTGCAAACATTTTATGAAAGATACTGATCAATCTTACCTTGATTCACTGTGCAATAGATTACACATAGATGAAAATCAATCCAAGAGATGAAACAGCTACTTTGAAACCAAATCGTGCGCGTATTGAAACCCTAGACAAATTTTGAAACACTGGCTGATGATTCTGTTGTAGCCATTCAGAAATTGCTTCCGGCTGTTGAGCGTTGCTGCTTCATAAAATTGTTCTGTAATCAACCCAGAAGAACTTAGAGCACATATGAACATTAACTGGAAAACAAGATACAAAGGATTAGACCTTGTAAGGGAAGATAACCTTACATGCAAATGCCACTATAGCTGAGAATGCTCCCAGGAATCAAATAAGTTTAGTAAAGAGTATTTTACCTCGAGCTTTTAACTTTCCAAACGAAACAAGTGAAAATATGTTTAATGATGTGAAGGAAAAAATAGGAAGTTAGCTAAACATGATCAGGGTCATTGAAAAATAATATGAAAAGTATAACTAGGTTGTATCAATGGAGGTGATGAGAATAAGGAATGCAATTTAATGTACTCAAAGAAATGAGAGAAAGGTGTTTTTATAGTGGGTTATAGTGGGCAATTTGTTTTAGGTTTATAGATGATTTATAATTATATAGAATTTTTATACAGTATTTTTAACAAAAAGCATTTAATTGTACTATTAACAAGACATGCATATCTTTTCTCAGGTCTGTTTGTTTGTTGGAATTGGGATTGTCAAATCAAGGAATTGATATTTTGAAATCTATATGCAAACAACATTTTCCATTTCTCATTATGAATTCCAGGAACCAAACAGTTCCAATCATATTCCAAAAATTATTTTCCGGATTTAAAACTTCTAGAATTGTCAAATATAGAATACATTATTTTTTGAGCAACAAACGGATAGAATTTAATGATAATAGTGTGATTAAAAAAGTTAATAAAAGAGCCCAGCAGAAATTCAAAGATTAAGAAAAAAAGAAGAGGTCAACTTCTAAATTTGTCTAAGATTTAGAAACCTAGCAATGAGATTCATATACTTGCAAAACTGGATATTATGACATCTTTGTGGATAAAAATATTTGAATATTCCACATACTATAATTGATAAATTTTGGCAAACTTCTGATTGGATCTCTTATTTTCGTTGCCTTGTAGACTATGTTAAATGCAGGAACTGATACGTCTTCAGTTACGCTAGAGTCGGCATTGTCATTGTTAATGCGACATCCCCAAGTAATGAAGAAGGCCCACAATAAACTCGATTCTAAAATTGGACAAAACAGATTGGTGGAGGAATCAGATATAAACCAGTTAACATACTTGCAAGCAATGGTTAAAGAGACTTTGCGTCTTCATCAATAGGCACCTTTGCTTGTGCCACCCAAATCTATTGAGGATTCCATTGTTGGAGGCTATCATATTCCTGCAGGAACAATATTGTTTGTAAATGCATGGGCAATCCACAGAGACCCAAAAGTGTGGAATAAGCCATTGGAATTCATACCAGAGCGTTTTATGGAGAAAGAAATAGAGATAGATAACATAATGAGAGGAAATGATTTTGATCTGATTCCATTTGGGGCAGGAAGAAGAGGATGTCCAGGTGCTTCTTTAGCAATGTGCATTGTACAAACAACTCTCGCAAGGTTGTTGCAGGGCTTTGAATGGTTTGTTCCAGATGGAAGAGTCCTCGACATGAATGAAGGGGTTGGCATAACAATGCCAAGGGCAATGCCTTTGGAAGTTACCATCAAGCCTCGTCTTTCCCATCATCTATACCAGCAGCAAGGAGTCTAGTAATAGACCATCAAACTCTCGGTTTTTTTTCATGGTTTGAATGTAGGATAAATGAAAGCATTCCATGTTTTAGATCAAAAATATTTTGAAAGGAAAAAATATTGTATTTTTGGTAAGGAACTTTGTAGAGACTATTGAAGTTGTCATGCCATGTTATTGATAACAGAAATTGAAGTACTAGGAATATCATGATACTCTATTTCATACATTTTATATATTCTATGTACCCTACTGAAACATATTTAAATGTTTGAAAATTTTCTTTTGGAAAACTATAAAACTAAGTTTAAAATATAAGATAAATTTTTGCCATGGTCTAATCAGTTTAAGGGATCAATTTTTAGAATTTTTTTTTGTTATTGTTAATATGTTTATTATTCTATTTCATGTATTTTTCTAAGTCCATCAATTTAGATGGAAGATTTAAATGCTGGTTATGGGGGGTAAATGAGAATTAACAAATCCCTATTCATGTTTCATATTTTGAATACAAACATAAAAAATGTCAATTCCTAGATTTGACAATTTCAATTCCAGCCTAACTCCAGCTTACAAAATTAGAAGTTTTACTGTTAAAGACGCATGATTATAAATATAGTAAATAGAATTTGTACCCACAAGATGTATGTAAAAGCTGACAATTATTAGTATAAGACTCTTATATTAGATTTTGTGAAATAAAATAAACTATACATAAAATGCATGTAAAAGTTGGCAATTATTAGTAAAAGACTCGAGAACTAGAATTTTTATAATAAAATAAATTATTTATAACTGTATAAAGAAACAAGTGCCACATAGTGGCCAAGTACTTGCCTTTAGTTTTATAAATAAATTTTATTTTAATTTTGATTTATATGTGAAGTGAATTTTTAATTATAATAATTTATAATTAAGTTTAATTTTAATTTTAATTTATATGTAAAGTAATTATTTAATTATAAAAAATTATAAAATTACTATACATATAGTTCTAATAACATTTTTAATTTTATAAATAATTATAAAATATTATTTATAATTAATTTAAATTGTAAAATAGTTCTACTTATAATTAATTTTAATATTAATTATTTATTCCAAATAACTCTTTTTCAACAATATTATAATGTTATTCTATTAAATCTAAATTTATATAATATATATTAAAATAAATCCAAAAAATTCAATATTTTATAATACAACAAAAATAGAAATATTATTTTAATATAAGGAAAAACTTATCAAACTCTTAATAGGTATCTAAAAAGTTGTAAACCATAAATCAAATAAAATCAGATGATATATAAATTAGATTGTATTATTTGAATGCACGAACTATAGAATATGTGTTATTTTTAACAAAATAAGAAAATACTAAATTATAATTGGTGCAAAGAATTGGTTTTAATCGCTACTTAATGGAAGAAATGCAAAAAGTGATGCAATAGTACTTGCTAGCCTATTGGCAAGTACTAATAAGTATTACCATCTTATCAAAAAATTTGTTGTAGCATTAATGGGTTATGATTTATGCAAATTATGATCTAAAAATAGTCTTACTAGAAAATTTATTAGACCATGAATGCATTAATAGCATATGCTGATTTTTTTGAAATCAATAATCTTCTCACATTTAAAATGATATTGGTTGTTTAACATTTTCATTTGTAAGTAATCCATAAAAGTGAAGAAGAGGTTAAGATTTCCTTTTAATATTCTGAACAATGAAGAAGAGGTTAAGATTTCCTTTTTAATATTTTTAGGATTCTTATGAGAGGTTGTATTTTAATTTATATAGATATAAATAGTGTTGAAACTTCAATTTCATAAAAAATAAAATAAAAAATTACTTATATTTGTATATGAGATTTCTTGTTAAAAGAGCTACACATATTACATTGGAAAGGAAAAAGATATATATTTAGATTCATTAGTTAAGAGAAAAATAAAATAAAAAAATTAAAGAAAGTCTATTTTATGTTTGATTAGGGTTAGATGGACTAGAATAAGTTTAATAAATTAATATTTTTTTTTTGATCGATGAAGGGCCAAAGCTGGGATTTTTATATATATAAATATAAACATAAATTAACAAAGTATCTATCATCAGTTCAAGCCCACTGTTACAGGGCATAATGTTCAGAATAAAATCATTTTAACTTTCAACAACAGTAATCGGTTGATACCGATATTTACTTCTGAAACCATCAATTTTGGTACTTCCTGTCGCAAAAACCATCTACCAATTTAAAATTGAAAAACAACGGTCATATCTTGGCGCCTACAGGGAATCGATGGCCCATATTCAAACTGAGACCAGCTTTAAGTCCCGATCGTAGACCCTCTTATCTTTCCCGGGCTTCGCGACTTAACCTTTATCTTTAGTCGCGCAACTGCGATCACAAACCCACTCAGAAGTCTCTGGCCACATCACCAGTCAGCAGCCAACTAGAATCGAGCAACTCAACAACACTGGCACTGTGGACTCACCTTAACTTCACAACGACGACATTCAACAGTTGTCGCATGATCGCATAGCCATGAAATGGGCTATGCGAACATGCGACACACCTCCACGTCACCCTTCTACCTTGCCACATAACCACCACCGCTAACACACAGGGTTTGTCGCATGATCGCATAGCATGAAACTGGCTCATGCGAACATGTGACAAACCGTCAGCACTTGCCATCGTCAACCTCCAACCAGGAACCACCATGTCAACGAGACCGAACAACTGGCGCCACATCAAACACATTACAACATCAGCTCTACTGACAACTTTCCACATCACCACTCCCCGACCAATGAAAATCACGCACACTAGCATCTCCATAGCACGTTGGACCCACTAAAAACAAGCCCCTTTAATCGGACGATTAGCGTATGATCTCAAGGGGGGAGAATATTCCTTGAGATCATACACCAGCCGTAGATCTTGATACATGCTGGCCAACCTACAAACCCCTCTGACAACGGCCCCATCGAGAACTTCCATGTCGCCGCCACATCAAACAATCAGAAAATGCCACATCACCACCTACCATCGAGCTTAGGAATAGGTGTCAACCAGTCGCATGATTGCATGTCAGAAAAATCTGACATGCGATCATGCGACAACCAACCACATGATGCCACATAACCGCCAGTGGGACCACTGCCCTCCCCACCAATGGGCCCAGCACAAGAAGAAACCGGTCACATGGTCGCATGTCAGAAATTTTTGACATGCGATCATGCGACAACCAATTATTTTAAAGCCCTTGAAGACCTGGGCCCACCAACTGGTCGGACTTGCGCAGTTAGGGAATGCCAACAAATAGGGTAGACAGGGATAGCCATGAAAACCAGTACAAATCACCACCTGCAAAAAGCTTCTCGAGTTCAAAAACCTACTCCACTAGGTACAAAACATCACTGCGAATGGTCACTGAGCCCCTCGGATCAGTCAGTAATAATTGTGCCACCAAACCAGTTGAAAACCGCTGCTAAAGCCATTAATTCTGGTACTTCCTGTCGCGACAATCCTCTGCAAATTTGAACTTAAAATGCAACGGTCATCCTTAGGGCGCCAATAGTCTATCAATGGTCAACATCTGAACTGAGATCTACTTTATATCACCACCATTAGATCAGCATGTTTCATGGGCTTGGCAACTTGAACTCCGCAACACCGACATTCCCTTAATGGTTGTCTCATGATCGCATAGTTTGAAAATGGCTTATGTGAACATGCGACACCCCATAAACCTTCACCACCGCTACCTGCCCTTGGCTATGGGACCCATGATGCATATCCATCTCAGCACTTGCTGGTCAATTAGAAAGGGACACGTCGGCAAGACCCGACACATAGACCCACCTTTAATTCTGCAACAACATCTTTAAATAGTTGTCGCATGATCGCATAGCCAGGAAAAGGGCTATGCGAACATGCGACACACTGTAGCCCTTTACCACCGTTAACCGCCGCCACATAAAGTTACCACAAAGGGCTTGTCGCATGATTGCATAACACAAAATTGGCTCATGCGAACATGCGACAAGCCTCCAGCACTCACCACAAACCTTAGTGCCCACTTTATCCGCGAACTGGCGAGAACTTTGACTGGGCCCGCATCCGGAAGATTGACAATCGTCGCATCTTCGGGTAGACCTCCAAGACTCTACCAAAACATGCACCCACTGTCAGATCATCCACGCTGTGACCCCATTGAAAAGTCTGGGCCCATCAATGTGTCAACATTCCCTTTCCAGCTCAGCCAATCACAACCTGACACCTCAGTGATGAATCATCACACGTTCCCACTGCAGACAAACCATCGGCATCTAATCGGATTGTGGGTGTATGATCGCATGGGGAGAGAATATTCCATGTGATCAAACGCTGATCGTCGATCAAAATCTCTAACACAAGCCCTGCTGACAACACTCCACCTCATATTTTCCTTATCGGACGGTGGGCGCATGATCGCATGGGTTGAGAATATTCCATGCGATCACACGCCAACCGTCGATCAAAATCTCTAACACAAGCCCCGTCGACAACACTCCACCTCTTTATTTCCTTCAGCCAATAGGGGAGTGCCATTTATGCATACGTGTCACCATGGACCCACAGTTTGAAACCCAAAACCGTAAAGAAGAATCAATGGCCAACATGATTTCACATAGCTCTGACAAATCCCTTGCGCTTTAGCGACCGCCATTGATGCTCTGACATGTCAGGACCGTCTGGCTCATCCGGAAACCAGGTCCCACCATTGAGATTCAGCAACAAAGGCAAACTCCCAGTCACTGGCTAGACTTTCTTCATTCCCCGACCTAGCGACGACTAACATGATAAAGAATTGGGCCCCACACAATCGCAGTAGCGCACATAGGAAATGCTGGTGTCAGAGATTTAACTGCGCAGAGGCGAACGACTGAAAACAACCAAGGTTTTCAATGCCAGAAGATAACTCATGTCTGGACGCTGTCACCCTTCGATAGACAATAGGTATCTGCTCCTCTTGTTCTAATCCTACTCCTCATTTATTGTTCTAAACTCCTACACGTGCTATGCGCTATGAGAGAAGATGCTCATCTTATCACCACAAGGAGCCATTCTGTCAACTTTTGAGGCAAAAATATATCAGGACCTAATTTGACCATTTTGATTTAGTGGTTAGATTCAATGAGCTCTGTTGAAACTCTGTTGATGTCGAATAGAATTTTCAAATTTGTTCCTCTAGCTACCAGGTTAGCCAGCTCATCCGCTTCAGTGTTTCCTTCTCTGAAAGTATGGTTAATGGTTTTCGATTCAGAATTATCCATTAACTATAAGATTACCTCTAAAACTGCCATAAGAGGCCAATTTGGGGTTGATATGACTTTGATTGCATTGATGGTAATCAGCGAGTCTCCCTCAATTTCAAGCTTTGAGATCCCTACTTCCCGAGCTAGTATCAGTCTAGACAATAGTGCTTTAAATTCTGCCATATTGTTGGTATCTTTGGGTAATGGTATGGCTTGTTTGGGAATCACATTCCCAGTTGTAGAGCGTATGATGCATCCCGCTCCTGATGGGCCTAGGTCTCCATCAAAATTTAATTTGTACCATCTAATTGGAGGGGGTTTCCAAACACATGCCTTCCTTAGTTCTTGATTTCTTCTATATCCTCTGCCTATAGTGATTGGAGTTTTTAACCCAAACCAATTTTTTGTCATCTGATCATCCCAACTGGTAAAGAATTTGTGTTGTGTTGATTGAGTTTGGATCTAGGAATTCATTAACTCAACTATGGCTGCCTCCAATTTGTTAATTATAGTTTCAAATTTCAAAAATTTATCCTGGAATAATCTTCTATTCCTTTCTTTCCAAATCTCCCAAATCAGAATTGATGGAGAGATCATCCATAGATTACTGAATAAACTTCCTCCCATGATTCGTGGCCATGATATCAAAAGCTGGAGTAAATTATTTGGGGGGGGCTAATGACCATCCTAATCTTGAATAAAGCCAAGTACCAACAATCTTTAGCAAAGGGACAGGATAATAATAGATGATTTACATCCTCTTCATTCTTAAAACAAATAATGCATCTAGATGGACCCTGATATCCCATCTTAATAAATTTATCTGCAATTAAAATTCTACCCTGGGATGCTGCCCACATAAATAACCCAGCTTTTGGGAGTCCAACCTTGTTCCAACATAATTGTGCTGGGATCTCTTCTATTTTAGATGTGGATGATTTGGCTATAAGATTGTAACCCTCTTTGACACTATAGGATCCTGATTTTGCCCCATTCCAAATGATTTCATCTTTTCCTTGTTTGAGAAGAAAGGGCCTATCTTTGATCAATGTTTTGAGCTTATCTACCTCTCTTTTATCTAATTGAAGTGATGAGAAGTCTTTCCACTCCCAAGAACCATCTATAGCAGCAGAGGACAAAGGGATGATATAGTCACTGAGATATGGTCCCCAGGATGAAGTACAAATATGACTGATCTGATTGGGGCCTAACTGTGAATTGATGGTTAGATGCCCACCCCAAGAGTCTTCCCAGAATCTTGCTTCCTTTCCATCTTTGATATTCTAAGATATGTTATTGTTAATAATATGTCTTGACTTAGCTATGAAGTTCCATATTCTCGAGCCTTTTGGGAACTCTTTAATTCTGACTATATCTTCCTTATTAAAGTTGCCTAAATATTTAGCTTTGAGAATTCTAATCCATTTGAAATCCTGATTATTCACTATTTTCCAATAAAGCTTTGCACCTAGAGCTTGGTTCTGCCATAATCGATTTTTAATGCCAGTGCCACCAGAAGATTTTAGTTTACATATTTTATCCCATGAGATTAATGCAATTTTCCTCTTAGTATCTGTACCTTGCCAAAAGAATTTCCTAAGTTTCTTCACCATATCCATCTATCCCTTTGTGGTAAGTGAAAGGCAAGACATTAGGTATATTGGTATTGCTGATAATGTTGCTTTGATCATGACTAATCTTCCGGCCCAAGATAGCCATCTGGTTTTCCAATTATCCATCTTCCTGTCCATCTTTTCATTGAGAGGTTTCCAAACTGATGCTGTTCTGAGGGATTTGTCAATCAGGATGCCTAGGTATGGACATGGGAGAGAGCCTAATTTACATTCCAGAATTTTTACAATTTTCTGTTGGATTTTCTTTTTTGTGTGAAAGAAGAAGACCACTGATTTCTCTTTATTGACTAGTTGCCCTGAAGCTTGTCTATAGTGATCTAGGATCTTGGAAATCTGCTTAGCTTCCTGGATACTCCCCTGACCCATGAGAATAATGTCATCTGCAAATTGTTGATGAGTAACTAGACGAATGGATGAGGATATTGTAATGCCATTGATTAGGTTTTGATCCTGCATATTGATCATACTTCTCCCAAATGCCTCAGCCATAATTATGTATAAAAATGGTGATAATGGATCTCCTTGTCTGATGCCATTAGAGCCTTCAAAAAAGCCTTGTGGTGATCCATTCACCAAGACAGAGAATTTAGGAGTTGAAATACAATAAAATATCAAATTGATCCATGCTTTAGAAAACTCAAATCGCTCCATACATTTAATCAAGAATCTGCAATTGACCTTGTCATAGGCCTTCTTGATATCCAATTTTATAATCATGTTGGATTGCCTATTATGCTGGATAGAATGTATCACTTCTTGGGCTATGATTATCCCATCTAGAATTGATCTACTCGGGACAAAACCGGTTTGTTCCTCCCCAATTAGTTTAACTAAGACCTTTTTTAGTCTATTTGCTAGAGCTTTAGAGAGAATTTTGTAAATTGTGTTACAGAGAGAAATTGGTTTGAATTCATCCAAATTAATGACTTGTTCCTTTCTAGGTATTAACACTATGAAAGTATTGTTGATTTCAGTTAGAAATCTACCTGAAGCTCTTGCGGCCTCCAAAGCATCAGTGAGGTCTTTTCCCAAAATGCTCCAGCAATGAAGGAAGAAGCTTGGAGGAAAGCCATCCGGTCCTGGAGCTTTGTCTGGAGCCATTTGGGAGATAGTATGCCAGATTTCTTCTTCCTGAAAGGGTTTGGATAACATCTGATTATCTGCATTAGTAATGATATTTGGGATGTTTTCCAATAACCCTCAAGTTGAATCCTCAAGGGAGTTGAGATAGAACAATTGAGAAGCTGAGAGTGATATCTGATGATTTCTTTGATGATCTCCTTCTTATTCTCCAATATAGAGCCAACAGCATCCTTGAGTTGAGAAATCCTATTAATGCCTCTCCTCTATTTTGTACTTGAGTGAAAAAATTTTGTATTCTTGTCTCCTTCAGCTAGCCAAGACTCTCTAGATTTTTGTTTCCAGTATATTTCTTCTTTAGCTAGGATATCTTCCCAATCCCTTAAGAGAGATTTTTCTTCTAAGGAACTATCATGGTCCAATCCCGATTGCATTATTTTTAGATTCAGATTCTCCAATTTTTGTTCAATCTCCAATTTTGATGCAAAGATGTCGTTAAAATGAGTTCTATTCCATATGAGAAGGTTTTGCTTGATGTATTTTAGTTTGGAGACAAAGTAGAATAACTTAGAACCTTCAACTTTGAAATCCTTCCACCATTCATCTATGAGCTCCAAGAAATTCTCCTCTTTAAGCCACATATTTTCAAATTTAAAAGGACATCCCAAGGGTTTGTTGGCCTCGAGAATGTTAAGTTGAATAGGGAAGTGATCAGATCCTGAAATTGGAGTGATAGAGGCTTTTAAGTCAAAAGGGAATTCTGTAAGGTCTCCTTGAAATAGAAAACGATCCAGTTTTTCTGAGATGTTGCATATGCCCATTCTTCGGTTTGACCATGTGAAGGAGCCATTTTGCAGCTCCACCTCCATAAGACTCTCTTTTTGTAACCAATCCCTGAAATCATTCTATGACTGAGAGGTTCTTAGAGATTCTCCTAATTTATCTGATGCATGAACTATAGCATTGAAATCACCCCCCACTATAAAGTTGTCCTCTGGCCATTGAGCAAAGCAATTAGAGATTTCTACCCATAATTCTGCCTTCTTCTTGTGTGAGATGGGGCCATATACATTCATTGTATGAATATTTAAATTGGATTTGGTGCTAATTAGGTTCCCAACTATCCAATTTGGTCCACGATCCATTGGAATGAAAGAAGAAAACCTAGAATTCCATAAGACCGATAAGCCACCTGAGGATCATATTGCATCTACACTATGAGCCTTCCAATCTCCTAAATTCTTGGCGAAGATTTCCAATTGCTCTTTATCCATCTTTATTTCCTGAAGTAGAACTAATTTTGCTTTAGATGATATGATACGGCGTTTGACCAAACACTGTTTGTTAGGGGCATTGAGGCCCCTAACATTCTAGGAGATGATTCTCATTGCAACTCGGGAAGGAACTTCCCCTTCCCTACATTAATGTATGATGTTATTTTGGTTTGATCTGATTCCTCTCCAACTTCCTTCCTGAGTGATGCATTACATTTCCTTCCTCTCCCCTGCTTTTTGATCTTTCCACAATCCATGTGACAATCTTGAATAGATTACACTAGTCCTAGGTTGTTGCGTTTTGGTGAAAAATCTTGCCGGTGATCTTCCTCTGATTCTTCTTCGATGACCACTGAGATGTCTATTAGTCTTTCTTCATCCTCAATATAATCCTCATCTAGAAGCCTTTCCACATATGTTAACTTCTGAGTATCCCCGGTTGGTTGTTCTAATGTTGTATCACCAAAAAGATCATAAACTGCCTGAAGTTTTGGGGAGATCTGTGTTTCCTCATACACTTGAGAAAGTACACCTCTGTCCGATTGTAGATTATTAATTCTGAGGTGATCCATATTTGCTTCTAATGGTTTGAGATTAATTAACCCTCCTTTGACTCTAAATGTGGATGAGGTTTTCTCCATTTAAGGGGCTAGCAACTTAGTCATCTCTTTTTGTTCTTTGAGTCTCAGTCTGTAGGATGTTCTCCATCCTGAGTATGACGATGAATCAGGAGTTTGAAGGTTAACCGCTTGAAAGGTTGGTGAAGAAGATGTTGTGGCCAAACTTTTTGTTTTGGTTGAGGCTTTGAGGTCACATAACTTAATCTTAAGAATGTCATCTTCTTCTGTTGCTTCTTCTGCATTTAAGTTTTCCTTTTCCAAATCAATTGAGGACGCTGGCTTCTCCAACAGCATCTCCATTGGCTACAGGGGTCGATCTGAAGATTCCTCCTCGCTCATTACTTGATCTGCTATTTCCTCTATCAAATCCAATTGGACTTTCGATACCCATTGAAGAATGATATTCTATAAAGTTAAAGGATTGAACCTGAAAGGCTTTAAGAAAATGGCCTTATGCAAGGGAAAAAGTGGAGATGATTCGGGAAAACATCAAAAACCCAGAATCAAGGGAGAAATATGAGGGATTGCTGGGTCCTGAAGACTCTTGATCGAAAGAGTATCCTGGCAACTATTGGAAGCCTTGTCTGGGTAAGTTATTGCAAGACCAGGATGATGGGGTTGTTTTACAAACCTGTGCATGACCCAACCTAACACTCAGATAAAAGACTCCAAGACCGTTGAATCTTCCCAGCTTGAATGGCCTCCTCGAACATTGTGGTTTAGCGACTATTCTAATATTTCTGTAACTTCTGAATGTAAGTCTCTAGCCATCTCCATTTCTTGATGAGAAAATGAGAGATTGGTATTAGCTTCTTGATCTCTTGCCAAACCTGAATGGAGCTCCCTGATTATTTTATCCACCTCCATCTCCTGGTGTCTTTTCTCAGATATGGGAAGATTCTCAACCCCTTGGGTAATGAGTTGAATCCAATTGCCCTGTTTTGAAATAATTTTAAGTGAAGCAGGGAATTCCCATTCTAGACTTGCAAGCAAACATATCTTCACAGAAGTAGAAGAGCAATCTATGTGATGGTCGAGATAAATTCCTATTTTATTAGCTAGGATATGAATAATCTCTTTTCCTTTGTATTCCATAGGTAAGTTTTGTAGTGTGATCCACTTGGGTATGAACTTGATGACATTATCCTTGCTATTGAAGTTGGGCATCCAGTATTGCATATGTAGACCCTACGATTTGTAGAACCATTTTTTGTTTCGAAAAACCTTGTCTCGAGACAATTTATCCTTGAAAATGACCAGAAAATATCCTAGTTCATTATCTAAAGAGTAAATCTTGTCAGAATTCGACCAATTTGTAGATACCCAACTGCGGAATACACCATATTCCATGTTGATCTCCCAAAATTTGCAAATGATTGCGAATTTGAAGAGGTATGCCTTCCTCTCAGCTAGCATTTCCTCCGGAAAGGTGATCGAAGGAGTTTGGTCCCTTGTTGATACCGACTTCTCCATTGCAATATGTAAAGAATCTACCCTATTGCCTTCTCCATCCTGGTCCAATGGAGCTTCGTTGAATCCCTTTCGGGTATCTTCCTTGTGGATTGGTCTCCAAATCTGAAGCCATTTCTTAGAAGCTCCCCAACTCTGGAGATTCTGGTTCAGGTTCCCTAACATGGCAAGTCTTCTTCTATGAATCTTCCAATAAGTGTCCGTCTAGGCTTTTTTTGGCAGAGGAGGATTGATCGGAATGCCCCTTGAAGATTTTGGGAATATGGGTATTAAGTTGGGATTCAGAGTATTGTCTCTCCCTGATGCAGGGTTGAACCCATTTTTTGAAAACTTAAAAAAAGACCGATTATTCACTATGGCGCGAAACTGAGGAATTTTGTTATGGGATCCCCTATGCAGATGGAACTCTGTTTTATTATGTTGGAACAATTGAGTTTTGATGTATTGACGAGAGTGACATACCTGGGAGATTCCCTGCTTGTCGCGGTCTGCATTCCAATTCTTCTCCCGGATGTGAGGCCATCGATTTCTCTGGTCTGCTTCCTTCTTCCTTTCTGAAGGCCATTTTCCCTTCCATCTCTAGTATCTTTTCTCCTCATGGAAACCGTTAGTGTTTCTACGGAAGCTTGCAACAGTCGCCATTCGATAGGTAATATAAATTAATATTATACAATAAGTAAAATTATTCTACAAACCAATAGATAATATTTTTACACCAAAGTTGTTCGTATATGAAATGGACAACCTTCTTTGAATGATCAACCGCTGAGAATGCAGAGGACGTTTTTCTGCATTCAAACATGTTTGCCACTTCATCTCTCTATCGCATAATCAGAGATTTTCCTGTTTTCTTGGTAAGATGATGAAATTTAGAGGCTGCACAATTGTTGTTATCAATTTCACAGTCTGCTAGACAAATGGGCAGATCATTATCAGAATATGTGCCCTCTCTTTAGATGTTCTCATCTTCCAGAAAGCGAAACACAAGAAAACAATAAGGAAGCATGGACCTGCGAAGGAGATCTCGGACAGAGGGCGTGGATTGGAAATGCTACTCATAGTGGTCCCATTGTCTTCATTATTATCGCTTATGCCCAACTGCAGGCGCCCTCATTTTCTCTTTTATTTAAAACTTTGTAAACTCGGATTATTTTAAAATATTTTGCAGATTATATTTTTCAAATAATATTCTATATTGAAAAAGGGTCTAGTTACTAGCCATGTTCCAATAATCATTTATTAAATTTTATTAATAAAAAGTCCAGTGAATAACTAAGCTCGTAAGCTCATAGGCTTTTTTGTGGGCATAGCCCACTGACTGAAAAGTGTCCATAGACGGAAAAGTGTCAAACAGACTGGTTAGAAATAATCTCCCCGGAATATAATTTCGTTATTCCTGCAACTCCATCTCCTTGAGGATAATAATATCTTCTTTGCTTAATTAATGACATGTGATCCAAATCTCTAACCGAATTCCATTTTCAATGGCTATTCGCTTGATATTCCCAGGTAAAGTTAGTTAGTTTCTTATAATCTAATTTCTCTATTAGTATGGTATGATACAACCATTATTAAGCCTATTTTGGAGGAGACAACCGTCGGATTGTTCTGATAATATGGCGTTTTCTAACGTCGGTAAATAGGCGAACGACACCGGGAAGTGGTGAAACGCGGGCATACCTTCCATCACATTGCTAACAACAGGTGGCAATAGACATTTGACGCGTCACCACAGCATGCGTCTGTTCCTGTCCGCCATCGCCACTGGTTACTTATATCTCATTTACAATTTTTTTGTCCTTCTTTCTCTGGCTGACGACCTTCATGGCTGAGAACGAGGGTTTTGATGGAGAATCACTGTGGAGACTGGTGTTTTCTTGGAACTGCGTTAATGGGGATATTTCTTGGTACAGGTCGCAAATTACTACAGGTAGGTTCTCCCCTCTCTGTTTGTTATCCAAACTTTGCCAGAGACTAGAGAATTCGAAATCGTTTGAAACTGCAAACAACAACATTTTGAAGAATATTTCCAACATTTTGTATTTTTGTTCTTGTGTGCACTGCTTATATTGAAGCCCTCCTCATTTTTATGATGCTCAGTGTAACATTTGAGAAAAAAAAGAATGGTGAAATAAACCCCTATCTGCAAATAAGATTGTGGGCCTTTTCCCTCCTTTAACAGGCACGATTTCACGTTCTCCAGTTCTTTTGACGGTTTGATGTTCTGCAAACTAGGGTTCTGGATACGTTACCTATTCATCCTATATGCTTCGTGAGGATTTCCATTTTCTACTAACGATGCTCTGATTTAAAATATGTATAATGTCATCGTTACATTGTTTATTTTCCTGTCAGAGGTACTTGCTTCGGGCACCTTACATGGATGGTGTGTTCATTATTTCGTTTGAATCAGGAAAAAAATTCGTTGTTTTATT
This sequence comes from Chamaecyparis obtusa, assembly GCA_027943335.1. NCBI lineage: Eukaryota > Viridiplantae > Streptophyta > Pinopsida > Cupressales > Cupressaceae > Chamaecyparis > Chamaecyparis obtusa. The sequence goes on along the minus strand of BSBK01010339.1, from coordinate 123,731 downwards.
TTGTTTTGGTTGTGTTTACCTCTTAGGAATAAAAAATCTATCGGGGAAAGTAAAAAGACTACACAGTAGGCTGTGATAGTTCCTAATGAATTGGTTAATTGTGGGAAAGTGGCTAGCTGACCTCGAATTTCTGAAGGAGTTGTCTCAGATATCAGAAGGGGAACTACAGTTGCAGATAAACCATAGGAACAACCAACCAAAAATTGAGTTGTAATTAAAATATAAACAGTAGGAGACAAGGCCATTCCAACAGTACTTAGGAGATAGAGAATTCCAGCTACAAATAAGGTCTTGCGCCTCCCGAATTTGTCAGCAAAAACTCCAGCCAACAGAGTGTTGCATAGACCTCCAATAATACTGATAGCAACTGATAATCCTGTGGTTGTTGCATCCAGTTTACTCTTTTATGATATATAATATAGCACCTACAAAAAATGTCATTTTTGGATTAGGAACTGTTTTGTCATGACCAACAGTCTAAATCTTTTAATGATGCCTAATGTACCACCTACAAAACATGCAGTTTTGAATGTTTTATGTCTTATCGGAAATGAGATATCAATTGGAGAAAGTTTAATGAGCTTTCTTTAGCTAGGTTGTATAATTCCTCTTGCCAACTGAAATATTTTCAGCAATTAAGTCCATCATAACAATCTTATGTGATTAAAAACATTAACACATGTTTACTCTTTTATGATATATAATATAGCACCTGCAAAAAAATGTTAGTTTTGGATTAGTAACTGTTTTGTCATGACCAACAGTCTAAATCTTTTAATGATGCCTAATGTACCACCTACAAAACATGCATGTTTTGAATGTTTTATGTCTTATCGGAAATGAGATATCAATTGGAGAAAGTTTAATGAGCTTTCTTTAGCTAGGTTGTATAATTCCTCTTGCCAACTGAAATATTTTCAGCAATTAAGTCCATCATAACAATCTTATGCGATTGAAAACATTAACACATATTCTAAGAATCTTTCTCCCAATTACTTCAAATTTTGTCTCTTCATTGAAGTCCAAGTGCCTGGTGGGTGGGAGAGTGCAGATACATTGGTATTATGCCTACGCTCATACACATCCATCTTAACCCAACATCAACTTGAGTAAACTGGCAATATACAATTCATTATCTGATATTGATATAAATGCAATTGGTTATTGAATATTTACCCCTATATCTATATGAATAGATAACTTCATAAAATATTAAAGAAAAAAATCAATCCTTTTAACTTGTACCAAATCTAGAGGAATATGTAGAATTATATGACTGGATACTTCAAAACAAAGTAATGGAGAAAAACCAGATCTTAAAATTGCTAATGAGGCTGATGAGTTGCATAGCTATATTGCATGTGATGGAGTTGACACTGAAACTTAATAAATATTATGTTTTAACTTGTAAATTCAATAAGGTTGAACATAATGGATATTTGCAAGGGATGTAACGCAACTCATGATTCTAATTTTAAAATTTAAACACCATTCACAACAATAGAAGATTGATTGGGATATAAAATTCCAAATTCTTTATAAATGATTATGTATGTTACAAAATACTTAAATTTACAAGAGTGCCCATAAATATATTGTATATACAAAGTAACCAGGAGACATGAGTATAGATACAACGATAGGAATGCCATTTTGAAATAGCTGTTAAGTTAATATTAAATGGCTATCTTTCATTCATATATACTAAAAAGGAGATGTGAGTGCATGGACACCCAATTTATTAAAAAAGTCCAAAGTGATCAATATCACGGGGATTTTGAAATGGGCTACAAGGATCAAGCTAACTCATTTATTTGTTCAATATGGAAATTTTGGTAAAAATATGTAAAATATGACTCAATTCAATGATTGAGGGGCAACAAAGAGAAAGTTCTCAGCCACTATTCTGATATTTAGTGAAATATCAAAAATTTGTAAGGGTAACCATGTCAGGAACATCATTTCACAATAGTTATGAAACAAGGTATGGGTATAGTATGTCTCAATACAGTCACCTCGAGATGTGGGTTTCATGTTGAATGAACAACAAAAATCACAAGGGTATTGATCAAATACACATGCTAAAATTTTATCATCATTTAAACCAATTGATGTAAAATCGGGATGGGTATTAAAAGAAAATAAATTCCTTGTGTTTTAGAATGACAGATCCCCAAAGCCACGTCAATTGCACATCCCCATGTTAAGGAAGCCTAAATTCTAATATAATCTATTAGACAATGTTAATGCCTAATTTTGCAAACATTCAAACTTCTTAGACAATTAATTAGACAATGTTCTGATTAGGAAGAAAATAGGATTTGAAAGGTCCTGAACCTTTTACAAGAAACCAGAAAGAATAAACATTAAGCTCCAAATCCATCAACCAGTTGAAACACAAAAAAAGGACAGCTGAAGGACCAACAATAGAGAAGAACAACAAAAAAGGATAGTTGAGCACCTGGACAAAGGCTAGATCCAAAGAAAAAACTAGTCCCCCTGAGAGAAGCACAAAAGATCACTACCAAAGAATAACCATTGGAAAGAAGCACTCTAGGGAATCCAGCCATTTTCCACTTTAGAGGCCTTATCCTACCAACATAAGGAATCCAACACCGAATTCCCAGCACCCAATAAGGTACCAACACACTGCACATGCTTAGCTAGACCAGCAATGTTAGATATAGATATATTCCAAAAAACCATAACATCACATACAAATTACCCAATATTGTACATAGTGTATAGTCACTTAAGGCACATCCAAAAAAATTACACAAATAACGAGCAACAATGCAAGGTGTAAATTTATTTCAATACATGAAGTATGATTTCTTTCCAAGAACACCAAATCAAACTCACAAAACTCTACAACCCTAGTAACTCAAGCCCAAAGTCTCTCAAGTCAAATTTATTATATAAAAAAACCTAGGCTTGCAAAGCATATAAAATGGTGAAAATTACATATCCATGAGGCTCTTTCTCAAAGAAAACTTATTTTCTTAATGGCTAAACCATAGAAAACATATTATGTATATACCACTAAGAAAAGTTGAATAAAAAATACTTTGTCACACATAGATCAAAGGTAGATGTAAGTTTTGTATAATAATAGAATTTCTAATTAACCATCTTGGTAATACAAACTAACATTGTACAAAAAAATACAAGGAACAAATACAATGTAAGATCCCACAAAACCAAGTGCTAATTATGGCACTCTCGTCAATTAAGAAACACCTATAATCACATATTGCATAGGCACATCTACCTCCCTATTGAAAACTAATGATATCATAATTTTCATCATTGTCTTCTCATCACATTTTAATCTAACTATATCTATGGAGTCATATCTTATTATGACTTTTTCCTAAGTACAATTCTATTTTTTGGAGTTTCATGTGTCAGAAATTTGAAAGGAATAATAACATCTTTTTATTATTCATTCAACACAAAAAGCCTAATCAATCAATATTTTATCACTAAAAATATCTTCACGTATATGAGAAATCCTAACCGAAAAAATTCTTTCCTATATACTCAATTATCTAAAATGAGCCATGCTATGGAATTTTTATCTTCTCAAAATATTATATTATTTCTTTTTACACAATTGCACTTAGGCCATGTCTCCAATATGAAGCCAATGCTCAATCTTGTGTTCTACTTTCACAACAATTGGAACTTGCATATAAGTTAACACCAATATTCACGCCCACACCATGTCATAGATTTGACACTTAATAACTCATGTCTATATGTTTCCAATGTTATGTATAAATGTTATACATGTATAGTTAGATGTTAAAATATTATTCGAGGACCCCTTAGTACATCCTAGGACCTTATAAGATACCTAGGGCCCCTTAAGACATCTAGGACCCTGTAGTAGGACCTTTTATGCCATAAGATTCCTTAACAACCCCTATTATGACATAAAACCCCTTAAGAACCCTTAGAAGGACCTATTATAACATAATAGGGCTTATTATGACATAAGGCCCTTAGTAGGACCTATTTTGACATAATAGGACCACAACAAACCTAAGACCCCTTAAGATGACCTATTACAACATAAGAGCATTTAAAGAGTTTGTAGTATGACATAAAACCCCTTAAGACCCCTTAGTAGGGCCTATTATGACATTATACCTCTTAGTAGAGGACTTATATATTATGACAATATAACCCTTAAGAGGACCTAGTTAGATGTTTAGATCTCTCTCTCTCTCTCTCTCTCTCTATATATATATATATATATATATATATATATATATATATTAGTTGCATAAAAGTGTGAATGTTTAAATTTATATTTTAAATGTTATATTTAATTATAAGTGTGAATTTGCTTCTATTGTGTATTCTTCTTCAACCTCTGCATCGATTATGGTGTCCTCAATGTTCTCTTCTGACATTATTGTTGAACTTGAAGCTCCAACATTATTTAGCTCTCTAATTCTTTCTCTTCTTTCTCGTTGATGTTTTTCCTTCTTTTCCCTATTTTTTGCAGCCTCCTCAATTGTCAAAACCTTTCTTTGCCTCTTTCTATGTTGCTTTGATCCCATGTTTGCACCAAAATTTGAATTCAAGTGCTTCTCCTCATGTCAAATATATAACAAGACAAGAAAAGGGAATTTTGTATGAGATCATTCCTTTTGTAGATTGGAATTGTCAAATAATGATTGAATAATCATTCAATCATTGATATTTTTCCTAGTGGACCTGTTAATTAAATGAAACAGTCACCCATTTATAAATTGGGTGCCTGTTTCTTAAAAAGGGGTGCCCATTTCGTGCTGAATGGTACAAATTGAAATGGGTGCCTATTTTTTGAATTTTAAATTTACAGGTGCCTATTTCATAAAACATGGAGTGGAAAATGTACCTCCACGCCAGTTGTAGGTTTGGGATAGGCTTAATGGAACCAAGTGTATGCTTGGACCTCTAAAATAATGGCTAAGGCACTGGAATACTACATTTCTTTCTTACCATAATTTTTGTAGGGCCTTCTTGATCATTTTTTTTAGGAAATGAAAGCCCATAAGAGTTCTCATTGTCTTTATTTTAGAATTTCATATTGATATGATGTTTTTTTACTATTTTTGCATTATTTATTAATCAAAAGTGTTTTCTAAAGTCATAAAATAGTGAGGTTCACTAAAAATTTAATAACATTTTTATTTTTAATTTTTTTAGAAAATAAATTATATGACATCAATAAACATACAATTCTTTTAAAGATAAAAAAAATAATTTTAAAAAAATGTGAAATTTTCATTAATTAATGGTGGTCTTATTACAACTAGAGGTTGTCGTTGCACCCAAAGATCAACCTATTAATGCCTGAGACAACCACTAGACTTATAGAAGACACAAGAGGATGTTAAACCATGTCATAAATCATCGCTGCACTAAGAACACCAAGGAGACCAAGGGCACAATCAATCTTTATCACCATTGTAACAATCCCCCTAGTGCAAGCATAGGGTTTGAATCTATGACCAATATCTGAAACCACTTGTTATAGCTAGCGGGTGTTGTTGCACCAAAAGATAGACCTTTTAATGCCTGATATAACCACTAGACTTATAGAAGACACAAGAGACTATTAAACCATGTCACGAACCACTGTTGCGCTTGAACACCAAGGAGACCAAGGGTGCAATTAGTCTTTCTTACTATCGTAACAAGTCGTTCACCATAGGATTTGAAAATGTACTTTACAATCAATTAAAAATTAATTACAAAAAATATTCAATAAAGAAAGGAAAAAAATTATAATCAATCTTTGGTGTCTTAGGTATCCTTCCCTAGAATTATTCACAAAAATCCATTTATTTAGGTCAAAATGTGGTGGTCGTACATGTGGGGTATGGTCTTGAAATAGGCATTTTGAAAAAGTGGTTTTTAACCATGCTTACTAAAAATAATTTTCTATCATGTGGGTATTGAAATAAATTAAATATTTGAAAAGCATACTCCAAATACTACATTTTCTATTACTAAATTTTTTTGAGATTTAATCTCTAAATGCCTCAAATTTTGACATCAACTGACATGAAATTTGAAAAATAGGAGGAAAACTTCTACTTTTTGCCCAACAGTGGGACTCAACTTCTCCCAATCACACTCAAATTCCTAATGGTTTTATAGAAAAGGGTTTTTGAATGCGAAGTTATTTTTCAGAATATTTATTTCAGTGTCAAAGTTGGCAAAAAAGTGTAACCCACTATTGTGCGACCACCTTGACGTATATCTGGTAGCGATGTGTAAGAGAAAGGAAGTTGAGTGAAGTATTACTAGGGTACAGAGAGAAGGTCTTAGATACTCTATTGCAAAGGTTTGGTATATTCTGGTAGAATATTTGTATCATATCTCTACTATTACTGATTATTGTGCTATTAGCTAGAACTATTTTCATGCACAAGAAGATGCAATTCTTTCAGTTCACATTCCATCAGTTAAAGATTTTGCAATATAGTTTTTTTATAAGTGTAGTTAGACCAATCAACAGTGAGAAGACCAGTAGTGAGCCCTTGTAAAAGTAATCTTAACCAGTATTTCCTTAACCAGTGTTCATTTCAAGAGAATTAGTTTCTTTACAATGGTTTTTCTTAGTTTGGGTTTTCACGTAATATCTGGTGTTATGGTTTTGTTTGTTCTTATTCTTTCATGATTTTATCAGTGTTAATTATTTGAATGATCTATGTGCTTACCGATTCAATAAATTTTTAGAAAGTGATCTAGAATAACTAATTCAACCCCCCCTCTATTCGGCCTATTCAACTAAAATTATATGAACAACTCAATTCTTAGTGATTTTATATTTTCGAGAATTGTAGTGAGAGAGAGAGAGAAAGAAAACTTATTATATGCATAGAAGAATCAAAAGAGTTAAACATGAAAATTATTTATGTATTCATTCATGGTCCATTAAAAAATTATTTTAACTATTCTAGATAAATCTCTTCTTGTATTAAAGTTGATTTGGATTAAATATTTATTTATTTTATTATTATTTTAATAAAATATTGACCATTTTGCCTAGTTTGTTTGTTCATTTCATCTTAATTTTTTATTCTACGAATACATTGTAGAAGATTGTCTATTGCTAAAAAAATGTCTTATTTTTCAAAGCTTTTATTCATATCTAAGTTTCTTTGATTTCATTTTAAGTAGTTACTTCTATTAAATTATAACTAATATCTCAATTTAAACTGATTTGATATAATATAGATAAACCTATTCTTTTAAATTAAAATTGTTCTGATCAGCATAAAAATAATGTAATTAAATTGATTTTATTTAAAGTAGTGATTTTTGATTTTGATGATTAATAAGAACTTTTTTATTAATGTAAAAAAGATTTTGAAGGGGCCCAAAAATCCTTTGCAAACATATTTTGATAGGGAACTAAAACCCACAATAAAACAAAGTCATAATAGAAAGAACACTTCCAAATAGTATATCACAAATAACTCCGTATCAACAACCTAAAAAGGAATAAGCATACCAAACTCAAGCTACATCAACACCAAGCCGAAGCCTCTCAACTTAATAAATAGGGTTATTACAAGATCCCTTCACCTCAAACATGATATAAGGGTTTTTCTAGGCTCCCTTAACCTAAGTAATGGGTTTTACCAAGGCTCCCAAATAAAGAAGAGGAATATAGAGTTTTGAAAGGCTCCCCAAACCTTCACAATGGGCTTTGAAATGGATCCAAAAATAAATCTATAGTCGGTGGAAAAGACTTCCCACTAGAAAGTTTGAGAACTCTCCTGCAAAGTCCCTTTCCGCCTTAATAGGAGAGGTACCTACTTGAGTAGGGACAACATAGGAATAAACCATCATGAAGAGGAGCCACACTTGGTCCAATTTCATGTGCCGATATCTAGTGATAGGAAAATCCCACATAAAGTTTTTTCCAACATATCCCACTAGAAAAAATACCACCTCCATAAAATATGCCCACACTTCAATAGTAAAAATAAAAGAGGACGAGAGGAGAAAAAAATCCACACCTCATCTTTAGCCACAAGAAACATCCTCACCTTAATTGGAGAGGACTCTAGACCTCCGTAGGAGTCCCATGAAGATGGACAAATGGATGGATAACACAATCCATTTTAAATAAGAATAGAGAACATCAGGATTCATCAAGGGTGAGAGAAACACCATCACCAATAAATAAATGCTCCATAGATTTGACATGATGTAATGCCCCTACTAGGGAACCCAAGAGATATTAACCTAAAACATGTTACTAAGTTTGCAAAATAATTTTTTTCTTAAATATTTACAAACAATGATGAATTTAATCAAGCAGAAGTAAAACATAAAGTCCATAAGAACATAAAAATAAATATGATATCCAAACTAGATTACACATCTCAAGGCTTCCTTGACGTAGAAACTACGAAATACAACTACAACCATAATTATATTTTACATATAAATTACAACTGAATGATAAAATATTCATACTCATCAACATCCACTGCACATGTCACAAGGTATATGATTACAATAAATTACAAAGTACAAATAGAGAAGTACAAGATCAAGAAGATAGGAAATGAAGTAATTGCAACCAAGATCATATAGCATTGGAACAAGGATGTTACAATCTCAAATGATAAAAGAATCACTACCACTCGACCTTGTGGAAACATATGGTTCCACTATCACCATGCTGAGGAAATGACATCAAATACCATATGGATAACAATACCATACAATCAGGTAGACTAAGAAAGGATCCTAGAAAATCCTATCATAAAGGTACAACTCATAAGTCAAAGATAGACATAATAATCCCAGAGGAAACCAACACATGTAGGAAATCTAGAATGAAATCATGGAAGTATCATCACATGAGTCAAATCTAAGGTCACCTGGTAGCCTCTCTAGACTTCGGCCCCTAGTGACTCTATGCAGATCAGTAGTTGTCTCATGTAGACAAGGAAAAATAACTATGCCAAACTCACCATCACTACTGGACGGAGAAGCATCTTCTCCCACTCGCATCCTTAGCCTATAGTATCACTCAAGACATGGGGGAGGAATCATTATCTTATTAATTCATTTAAATCCCCATTTAATTTAATATTATCACTTGATTAAGTAACCTACTAAGGATACCCAAGTAGCCACTTCTAGGCTCTGATACCTCCAAAGTAAGTCACTTCCCTTCTAACACCTAAATAACCTACCCTAGGTTTAATAATCTCAAATTATGATTCTAAGTCAACATTATCTCATAATGCTTAAAACTGGTTCCATGAAGTATTAGGAACACATAATACAAATTCCATCACTAAAAAAACTTCATAAAGGTTGAGTCATATTTGATCAATTTTCACTCAAGTATGCAAAGAAAACAAACATAATCAAGAATCTCAAATCCCACCTCTGGTAATAGTCCTATTGGGCTGACATACTAATTCCCTTTACACACCAAACATATAAGGTAAATAAAAGGACAAATAATAGAATTTAATTCAATAAACTAATTTGTAAATTTCATCACAAAATTAATTTACCCAATAATTATTAATAGACTTGTTGATGTATGTTTTATAACTCACCAAACAGTAGAACAAAATACCAAAATATCCTATCCTCTCTTGAACAAAGTATTGCGTATGCTAAGATTGCAAAAAGATCATATGATAACTCTAAGGTTCCTCGACTCGTGGATATGCTCGGTGTTGATGTGATTTGCTGATGATCACAAGGGGCCTTACATTTTCAATCCTTTATGTCATGATGAATATGGGTACTATCAAAATATTTTCAATTAAGTACTATTTTATTTTTGGGATTTTCACTGGATATGCAGAAATGAAAAGGGTTTAGGGTTCAGAGATCTTAATCTAATCCTAAGGGTAATGATAGCCAAGGAAAGTATGCTAATGGACAAGTTCCTTAATTTACCAAGTCTCGCTTTGCCAAGTCAAGCTATAAATACACATAGACTGGTGCAATCTTTAAGGGTTTGTATAAATGATTGAGTTTAGACACATGGATAAGGGTTCAGGCTAACTTTGCACAACTCTTTAGAATCACTAAAACGTCAAAAGTATGAACAAAAGAAACTCATCAAAACATCAACATATTCTCCAAAACATTCACAACACTTCATCTACTAAGCTTAATCTAATTGAGAGAATAATGAAACCAAGCAAGCATTAAGGCACATCAAATAATCACCACACTTCAATGAAAATCTTATTGTCTCAATAGCTCATAAGCAACAATCTCAAAATTTGCTCCTTTACAAATGAGAAGAAGAGGCCTTTATATAGGTCCTCGAAAACAACAAAAGGCCCAGATGAAAACAATAACTGATGGCCCAGATTTTTCCACCTCAGCCCTAATTAGGGTTAGGGCATAGAAAAGGAATCTACATCAATGCAAAAAATAATCCACTACCATAGTGGGTAATAAATGCCCACTATGCATGCACACTCAGAAGGAAGGTGGGGTGCAATAAATGACCAATACATGCTCCCACTATGCATTAAATGCACCTATTGTCCTATCTTTGACCTCTCTTCTTGAATACCTGGAATCTATCTAACACTATTTCCAATTCTTCCATGCTAACACTGGGTACCGATTCTTGCTTGAATTCCAAGGTGACCATTGCTCGCTTGGACTTCTTCAAACTATCATCCCAATTTGGTACCAAGTCCTGAGCGGAATGCATATCATTTGAGAATATGGAAAGGTTATCATAATCATCCTTCATGAAAAAGATCAACTGAAAGGATTCCTCCAACTTTCTCTTCAGGTTGCGTAGAGTTATCTCTTCTTCAGTGAGCCTTTACGATAAAAGTGAGGCAACATTGTTGGAAACTTCTTGCTGGATATTATCAGCCACTTCCTTCAGTCAAGTGGATTCCTTAATAAAATAATCAAACATTTCCTTGGCCAACACCACTGCTTCATACCATCTAGAAAAGTCATATGCTTCACCCTCTTGAACAACCCCACCACCAATCAGTTTCTCACTAGGTGTCTCCATCAGCTCGTGAAACTCTATGATTACCTCATCTCTATAGATGTGTTCATCCTCCCAAGATCCCTCCATACACTAGATTCGAGAAAGGATGGCAAGTGCTCTATTATGTATCTTTACCAAATCCTCAGCGTGTTTGTAGGCCTCATTCCGGATACCCTCCATCCAAACCTCTGCTCCTTGTGCAATCCGCCTGATTCTATCTATTCTTTCCTCAAAATCTCTAGGGACAACTGGAGGAATGAATGATGGATCTTTCTCATTGACTAGATGTGATAGGTTTCTTATGTAGTCACATAGGGATTTAATTTCACCTTTCTACCTCTGATACTTCTCCTCAAGCTTCTTCATTTTGTCTTTCACTACCTGCATGGAGTCATCAAAATCATCCTTAACCTATGCCCTAGATGCCTGACCTAAGTCAACTTTAGTTACATTGTATTCTTCAGGAGCAATCTGATCCTTTTCTTTATCTACCATTGGTGTTGCAATCTGCAGGATCTTGGCTCCTTTTCCTGGCTCCTTTGAATCCTCTGTCTCAGCCATTCTAGAACATCTGTGTCTTGATCTTTCTGCATTGCCAACTATTCTTGTCCTTGGAGTATCCTAATATCAATTTCTTCCTCAGACCTTGGACTTTCTGTCATTTCCATAGGCGCTATAGTTTCCATTGTAGGAGATCTTTCTTCTGCTGTAGGGAGCTTTGCCACTATTTCTAGAACTTCCTCTTCCATCATTTCTCTTTCTAGCAGTGTACCAAGACTCTTCTCAGTGGTGATATCCTACTCTCTTCCCCCTCTTTGTGGCATCCTTTTGTTAGCACCGATACTCAGCCTATCCTGAACTGACCTATTTATGTGGTCCTGCTCCATCATTCTCCTGGTGATATATGTTTCCTCCCTAGTGAAAGTTCCTATCTCTTGCACACTAGGAGTCCAACTAGGCAAGGATGGCACATCTATAGACCTCTACCTTTTCCATTGTGGCTCTTCATTATGGAGGTCCAACTTCCTTTTTGCATGTATTTCCTGAGAAATACCCTTATCTTTTCTGAGTTCTTTACTACCCAATGGAATTTGTCACTCTTCCATTGCTCTTCCTTGCAACTGCAACTGCCTTTCATCCCTCAGTGCTTGATGACCCATCAGCTAGTATGTCCATTGTTCCTTTGGTACGACCACCTGACTCAATTGCCTCCCAATCTAGAATGTTGTGAAATCTGAGACTAGTCTGGACAAAGCGTGAAGGTCTAGAACTTCTTTTCTTGACCAATCATAGGCACTAATTTCTCTCTTTTATGGGTAGTATCCTTTCTGGACCACATTTAATCCTTCCTCCATTTGGTCAAGATTATGAAAAGTCATGCACACTTTGATCAGATTCAGTGGCAATTTGGAATGCATTCTTTTCTTCACTTTGTGCTCATCTACAACACTCACCAAAAAATCCTCAAGGTGTACCGTATGTTGATATTTGATCGCAAGCACTAACCATATCTTGTTGTAAGGATCAAACTTTAGCCTTACCGTATATAGAGGAAGATGAAAGAATGACAATTCCTCATGAGACTTCTCAGCTACCTTCAGACATGGACACTATTTAGCTTCATCCTTGCCTAGATGGAAATTGGAAAATCAAGTCCCAATTTCTTCTTTCCTTTTTGAGTCTTGTCGTAGACGATCAGCGGCCAGGTGATCTCTAGCAGGACCATTTTATCTGTCGGATACCTATGAATCTTGTATGGTTGCCCTGAGAATCCTTGAAGTCTGATGTAGGAAAAAGTAGGAAACTGAATGAACCATGCCTCGTATTCTTCAACCAATTTTATGGCTTCCTTTGATAGTCTCACATGCAACTTCCTTTGTAAAGTTTGCACAATACGCATTGCAAATGCATCGTTGACTCAGACATAATCATCAATTGCATGCAGATGCAATTGAGGATAGCAATCATATATTTTCAACCATTGAGTTCTGCTCCTGATTTCTCCCTTGCATCTCAGTCCTTCATATCTTGTTGCCCGTGCCAGCATGTAGATGATGTATGAACTCATTTATAATTTCTTTGTTTTCTCGAAGCTCTCTAGCTGCTCGCTCAGGTTGTCACTGATCAACCCTACCCAGTCCACATGATTATGCTCTTCCACTACCTATTCGATAAAGTATCACATCCAACTCTTGAAGAGATAAGATTGAGGTAGGCCAAATATTATACTCAACATCATTATCATGTCACTATACTCATGGTGGAAATGTAGCCATACTAGCTCTTTGGGTAGCTTGGAAAAATGGGATCTATTCTTTCTTAGCCACTTGTTATTGATGATCTCTTCACAATATTGGACTCTGCCCGTGAAGACTCTTTTTGCTTGGTCTTTAGTTTTCATCACCAATCTTCGAGAGGAAGGAATTCCAAAGGCCTCTAAAATAGCTGGTGGAGAAAGGTTAACAAGCAAGTTTCCATCAGCATCCTTGATTGTTCTGTCTCTCACCTGGTAGTGCCTTGCACACTCCATGATCAATTCAGGATGCTGGAAGGCAGGAGGGAATCCAGCTATAGCCACCATGCCACTGTTCACAATCTGGCTGGCTAGGTGTGTTAGATGATGTTCTTTATAACCAAACATCCTCCTATGGAATTCAATCAGGTCCAGGCCTCCGAGGTTGGTATCACTGACATCTGACAATTTTGACATGATCCTGGAGTCCTGATAAAATCTACTTTGCTCATTCTTTATCAACTACCTCCTGGTCATATTTGTTCCTCTAGATTCTACCATTTCCTTCTCCTACAAAATAGAAAAGAAACCGACATAAGAGTATGCAGGAAAACGGAAACTAAAATAATTTCTCCAGAAAAGGGAGATTTCAAAATTTTGGAAGTTTGGCATTTTCCTCTGAAATAGGAATTTCTTTCTCCGAGAATTTTCACGATCCTTCCCACTTACTGAAAAGAAAACCCCTTTTCTAGAAAATAACTTTCACACTTCCCAAGAAAATTCATGATTCTTTCTCTCTCTCTGCTTAGCTTGCTCTTCAAAATTGGCTTGTGATAAATGGATTGGGAGAGGGTCTCTTTTATAGACTTGGGAACCTTGGAAAGCTGCTTTAAAACGAGACACTAAACTTAGCAGATTCCTAATTTTCAAAGAGATTCCCTGCCATTTGTCATTCTTTTTCTCCCACTTTTTAGAATCTGCCAATTTAGGAGCTTTGTCTTCATGGAGAAGTTTCCTGTTTTTAGTTGCTTTTTATTGCTTTAAAATATTAATTAAATATTAAACCAATATTTAATTAATTCAAGATTTTAAATCCAAAAGCAATTTTTTAATTTTTTGATTTTCTTGAGGTTAATTAATTAAATATCAATAAAATCAATATTCAATTAATTTCAAATTTTAAAACAAAAAAAATAAAAATCATTTAAACCAATTTCCATTTTCAAGAATTTTTCAAAATTTTATTACTTTTATTGATTTTTTTGTTTTTTAATTAAATATTAATAAAAAATCAATATTCAATTAAAATTAGAATTTTGAATCCCAAAATCAATTTTTTTTTTCACTTTTTCCCCAAATAAAAAAAATTCATGCTTTGAGATTTTCAAGATATTTTTTTCAGATTTTTCACAATTCTCTAAATTTCGACGATCTGGAATCCACAACTTCGTAAAATTTGTGTTTTGAGCAATCTTTGACCTGAGTCAAGGATTTTCCATTTTCTTCACTCTTCGAGACTACATCAGTTTTGCGCTTCGGGCACACATTGTGTGGGGTCATGGATTTTGTTCTTCACTGCATTCCTTTATAGCTTTTGTTTTGCATTTGGAGCGCACATCACCATGAGTTGGGAATTTTTTCCTTATTGAGACTCCACGATAGCCATCATTTTGTGCCGCGAGTGCATTTTGGATGGGGCTAAGGATTATTTCTTTTGGAGGATTCCGTGATCGCTCCACTTTTGCGCTGTGAGTGCATTTTAGCTTGAGTGGAGGATTTTACTATTTTTGACTATCCTTGACCGCCTCTATTTCACGCCTCGAGCGCATATTGCACGAGGTTGAGGATTTTTTATTTTTTCATCCTTCGTGACTGTCTTTGTTTTGTGCTGTGAGCACACTTTAACATGAGTTGTGGATTTCATTATTTTGGACAATCCACACATGCTTCCATTTTGCGCTATGAGCACATATTACCATGATATGGGGATTTTTCCCTTTGGAGGATTCCGTGACTACCTCCAAAATGCGCTCCGAGTGCACATTGGGTGGGGTCTGAGATTTTCATTTTTACAAAACTTCCTCACTGCTCCCCTTTTGCGCTGTGAGAGCATATTACCTTGAGTGAAGGATTTTCCTCTTTTCAACACTCTGCAACTATCTTTATTTTGCACTCCAAGCACACTTTGCATGGAGTGAAGGACTTTTCATCTTGGAGGATTCCTTAAGTGCTTCTATTTTGTGTAATGAGCACACATTGCCATGGGTCAGGGATTCTTCATCTTGGATGATTCCTTCAGTACTTAGGTTTTGCACTCTGAGCGCACTTCATCCTCACATGCAGAATCTCCTCTCTCTGACATTCCTTTAGTGCTTCAGTTTTGATCTTTAAGCAGGAAAAACATTCATTACCCAAACATGATCTGAAATAATGGCTTCTTCGAAACCCCCAAAACCTACATTCATATGCATAGTGTTGCACACATTGGGTGATCCTAACACATTTGTGTAGTATGAAACCCTTCATCTCCATCTTCATGTGTCTACCTTGAATAGAAAAGGGGGCTTCCTCCATTCTTGGACTCCAATGGGGATTTGTTTCTCCAAACAATGGCTTGTTTCCTTCATTCATTGCCAAATGTGATCAACATGTCTTGGCTATCCCGTGAGTCCCTCTCTCTCAGGAAAAATTTGCAATTCTCTTGAAAATACACTGGTCATTCCCTGGAGTGCACTGTGGATTCCTACAACAAACTTCTTCATTGAATCATCTTGGATTTTGAAAGCCCCTTTAGGATAAAGTCTTAGAATGAAACCCACATTCTATTTCTCACCCAGATCAAAAGGGGACAGAAATATGCAACTTAAAGCCTACTGAGATAGAACAGGGGCCAAGAGGGAAAAGGAAGGACAGGGGTTTGTTGGAGATTTTCCAGCAGGCCAGTACTAACTGTATGTTTGTCATTGATGAAAACATATGGAAAGTAGCATGCATGGAAGTCTTATGTAGTTAGATTTTAGTATATGTAGCATGGACATGATATCAACATGATATCATGGGCACAGAGGTTAACTATTAGTACAGATAGTTATATAGTAGCTGGTGTCAGCAGTGTTCCTGATAGAGTAACAAGTAGTGTTCTGTGTATGGTTGTCCGTACAGTTATCATGGAGCCTTGCACACTTGGATATATGTTAAAGACATGTTAGTGATGTTTTAGTTATGGATGCATAATCTGTTGATGAGTAGAAGTGAATCTATGCAGTCGCTATTCACCAGTAGTAGTTTCCTATGTTTATTCAGAAGAGCCGACAAAGATTTTATTGGTTCTTGAGTTGCACCTATCCTGTGGGTATGCACCCTTGGATTTAAGCTTAGAGGAGAGTTATTGATGTTTGGTTAAGAGTGCATGAGTTAATTCAGCTTACAGAGAAAGATCCAGTTGTTTTGGTAGAGCCAACAGTGTGTAGCGTGCGTCTACAATTATCTTATTGGAGAGGTCCTAGAATGTGTTGCGTGCATAGTAGAGCTGACATAATGTTTATTGGAGTTTTTTTATGGTTTCTCTAATATGATTTCAAGGTGCTTTTAATAGGCTGACTTGATTATATCATTTAGAGGAAAGATATTTATAGGCAGTCATTTATGATTGCTTGAGTGTGATTCATGGTTGATTAAGCAGAGCAGAGCAGAGTGTGCAAATTGTTGAGCCATCAGAAGAAGGTCTATGTGACCAAGTAAAGTACTTGTGCTATTCATTGGAACTGATCCAGATAGCAGGTCAAAGCGCAGTTCACCAAGATCTAGATATAGTGTGTATCTATTATTCAGAAGGTTGTAGCCTTCACCCATTTGAGCAGTGAGCTCTCAGATAGTGCGTCCTCTCCCCTAACAAGGACAATTGTAAAAGACTCGTAACAAGGTCCGACCCTTGACTAGGTCTACTGTACTTAATATATTGTAAAGCAACTCCTAACAGGGTTAAGGATCTTCTAACAAGGATCATTATACACTAGTACAAAATATCAGTGGGTATCAAGTCCCACCGGGGTTTTTACCTATTTGGGTTTCCCCGTAACCAAAATATTGGTGTTGTGTTTATGTGTTCTTTCATTGTGTTTATGCTTTATGTTTAAGTATACTTAATTGGATAAATAATTGAATCTTGTAGATAACTGATTCACCCCCCCCTCTCAGTTATCTCTTGGGACTATTCCTAACAGGGTCCCATTGCAGATGGGTGGTGTGGTGATTCTGTCACAACATCTGGCGACTCCACAGGTGAAATGTTGGAAACATTTCAAGGATAAAAATTTACTTTGAACTCAGATCCCTTGGTTAACAAACTTATGTTATCATGAAGAGAGAAAACATAACTCGAAAGGGGAGGAGAATCTTATATTGGATCAACACACTTTCATCCTTCAATTACCTATGTGTGTGCAAATGCATTAATTCCCACTCAACAAGACCACTCAGAAACCCTAAGATTGGCCATGGAAAGCTATATATTCCTCTTAACTTCAAAAGCATCCTGGACATTTCCCCGCTACCAGTCAGGCATCCATAGCCCTGACGGAGTTATCATTATAAAACCAAAGGAGATTGCTCCATTTCTGGTGAATCATACTTTTGAACCCCTATGGAGATTTTCATGTACCCCCAAAAGCCAATTATTTCATCTTTTCTTTTATTTTCTCTTTTATCCTTTTCAATTGATATTGCATTTCTTTCTTTTCTTGTGGCTCATGAGCAATGAAGCTCACTATGGGTTTAGGAATTATAGTGGCACTGAAGCAAGATTTTAAAATTTTCACAAGCCATGACCTCTCCTAAAGAAACTAAGATGGACTCAAAGAAATAGTTAGGCGTGAAAATAAAATAGCAATCTCAGAGTTCGAGTGTCAAGATATAGTGCATGATTAACCTCCTGAGTCAAGTCTGTGTTCCAACCTAATGATGAAAATAAGAAAGAAAACCTTAGTTCCTAGGGATCTTCATAAACAGTTATCCAGGAAATGAGATAAACAAGACTTGGTGGAATCTTCAAATGAAGTTTGAAATCACACAATGCCCCTACGCAAATGGGAACACCCAAACCTCCAGGCCTCATGGTAAAAACCAAAACCACCCAAGAAAACCAAGCCCAGGGAAGACAAAACCCTAAACTAACAACTAAACTATAGGAAAACTAAAACAACCTAAACTACAAAAAGCCAAAATCCCACCAACGGGAAAGAAATGAAGGGAAAGGAAACAAGGGAAGAAAACCAAAATCCCCTCTAAACTAGAAGAAAACCAAAGAAAGAGGGAAACCAAAATGAAAGAATGGAAGGGAAAACCTAGACTGACTATATATAGGGTAGGCTTCTAGAGGGAAACCTACGGGCATAAATAATGCTTGATGAATTGCCCATTGATAGGAAACGGGACTTCCTTTCCTGTTAGAGTTCTCAGCTTGAATGCATTATCTCCCAATATCTCATAAATTTGAAAAGGCCCCATCCATAGATTATCAAACTTGTCATGATCGCCTCTCTTTTCATGGGCCTTATCCCAATAGAGTACTAGATCTGAAATTTGAAAATCCTTAACTCTGGCCATTTTGTCGAACCATCTTTTTACCATAGTTTGATGTTTTGTGAACTTTTCTAGTGCCTAATCTCTTTTCTCTTCCAAGAGTAGTAACTGTGTCAATCATGTGCATGCCAGGTCTTCTCCTTCCACGCATTCCTGCATAAACTACAATGTCGGGATCCTCAACCAAATGGGAAAAATTGGATCTTGTCCATAAACCAAATGATAGGGAGATGTCCCTATAGAGCTCTTGATTCTTATTCTGTCTGCCCAAAGTGAAAATCTCAGCTGCGTATGCCAGTCCCTAGGATTTTTGTCCAACAACTTCTTGATAGCACTTAACAGATTCTTATTTTTTGACTCAACTAACCCATTTCCTTGAGGATAGTAATTTGATGAGAACTTTAGGGTAATTCCATAATCAAATGCCCAGTTTGAAAACTTCAAAGATTTAAATGCAGTACCATTGTCACATACAAGAGCATGTGGACATCCAAATCTCATGACAATATTTTCTTCAAGAAACTTGATGACAACTTTCGTCGTGCAATTCTTTAGTACTTGAGCTTCCGACCAGCGAGTGCAATAATCAGTAGCTGCTAGGATGTACTTGTGCTGTCCCAAAGAAGGTGGATTGATTGGACCAATAAAGTCTAATCCCCACTTTGCAAAAGGTCTTACTTCAATAACAGGTTGCGAAGGCATTGCAGGATTTCTCTCACGTGTTGCCACTACTTGACAAGTGTGACAGGTTCTTACATGTTCGTAGGCATCTTTAAATAATGTGGGCCAGTAATATCTTTCCCTTGAAATTTGGTGGGCCATAGAGAGACTACTTCCATGACTGGTTCCATACTTGCTATGAAAATTTTCAAGTATCTACTTTTCTTCTTCTTTTCTGACACATCTCAAATAGATTCCATCATGATTCTTTCTATATAGAACTGCTCCTTGAAGCATAAATTGTTGACTTTTCATTCTCAAGGCACGCTTTTGGACATAATTTAGGTGCGTAGGAGTGATGAAGGGTGCTCCCCTTAATACCACAAACATATAATAGAAATAGAGAAACAACAAGAATATGCAAGAACAAAAAATGGGCTTCTTATTATCTCCACAAATGTGGAGTTACAAACTTTCAGAATTACAATATGCAAAGCCACATGGGCATTCCCTTACAATATTCTGTAGGACAAAGCCTCGAATCAATACCCAGATCTACTACCCAGAACTACCTAAGACAACACTACAACCTTTCTTATATAGGCAATTTTCCACCGCCTAGGAAGGTTCCAGAATTTTAGCCAACAAGGATGACCAAACTTAGAATTATTTTATTTTACAATTTATTACATCAAAGTCGGCTCAAAATAACTTTTGAAACCCAAACAAAATTTGTGAAGGAAAATCATTTTCCACCATTTCAGGTGACCCAACTTTTGAAGACCATAAGTCATCGCTAGTTGACCCGATTGACTATTATAACCCCATTTTGGAAAGGCCACAAAGTGCTCTACAGGCCTAACTCATACTAGTGCCTATCACCCAAATTTTTGACCTCATCCGGGGCCTCTAAAGCCTTCAAAACTGAGTTCAAAGTTTCTGTACCCTGTTGCCAATATAAAAAATCTTCAATATCTACAAAGCTAGACTTGATCTGTCAATGAAACTTTACTGGGAGGTTGATATGACCAAAATGGACCTCCAGGGAAGAAATCAAAACATTCTGAGATTGGATGACCAATTTACTAAAAATAGCAAGTTTCCATAAATAGCAGCTCTGCACAAGATAGCCCTTATTGAATACAAAAACATAAATATTTTTGGGTGATGCAAGATTTCTCTTACACCCAGGATGCTCCTGCATCAAGGAGACTTGTGATTTAGGAGGTAGTAAACAATGTCATCATACCATTCATTTGGGCATATTGCTTTTATCACATATACTTGTTGAACCAATCTAGGACCAGTTGTTGTAATTATTTGTGTGAGGGCTTGTCCTCGAACTAGCTTCATAGGTTGTATCTCCATGTCATATTCTTGAATGATGGACATCCATTTTCCTCCTTTCTCCCAATTCATTCTGCATCAATAGTGTCTTCATTGCCGCATCTGGGATAGTTGCATAAACCTTGCTTCTCAAAATATAATGTCAAAAGGACAAAAAAATAAATTTGTAGACGCTTTGAGTAGAAGGGTTTTGACTGTCCAAGAGGTACAATTAAGGAGCATTGGTATAGACAATTTCAAAGAATTTTACCTGGATGATGAAGACTTCTTAGCTCCATATAAGGTATGTAAAGAGTTTCAAAATTATATTCACAATGATTACTCAAATTATACTCTTCAAGAAGGTCTATTATTTATGGAAGGACTAGTTTGTGTGCCTAGAGATTCAATGAGAGAGAACCTAATCCAAGAAAAAAAAAAGGGAGTAGATTAGTGGTCATTTTGGGATAAATAAGACTCTAGAATTGGTTCAGAGGTACTACTACTAATATTGTTGGTGAGTTTAAGCCTTTTGAAGAACTTGAGAAATATTGAATACATCATTGCTTGCCAACTATTTGACAGAGCCTAGGAAATCATTGGTTCTTCAAGACAAAGATTGTTCGCATGCCAAGCACTCGACATGAACACTCAATAAAAGACCTAAAATTATTCAATTTTAAGACTTCAAAACAATATAATCAGTACATGGAATGATCAAAACTTATAATACCAGTTAATGCATCTTTTTCCTATTAATGTTGCATTGAATAAAGAGTTTAATAATATAAACACCAGACTGCGTCTTCATGATAAAATCACATTGACCAATACACCCCCCATGCCACCATCCACACCCATCCACTCATCTCAAGATCTTGTGAATCCAAGCAAATGTAAGTCAATAACACCAAATATATCACTTAAACTCACCAAGACTCTTAAATGCACCAAGACTCTTCACAAGACTTCTAATTGATATATTTGGTGTTATTGACTTACATTTGCTTGGATTTAAGGACTTTAGAATATACTCCAAAAGTGATTATGTAACGAAGGAAGTGAGAGGGAAGGATATTGATTTAGGTCAATGGATATTTCAACATGATTTTGGACAAGATCTTGACATGAGTGGATGGGTGTGGATGGTGGGTGTATTGGTGAAGATTCTTGGTGAGTTTAAGCCTTTTGAAGCAATTTAGAAATATCGAATACATCATTTCTTGCCAACTATTTGACGGAGCCTAGGAAATCATTGGTTCTTCAAGACAAATATTGTTTGCATGCCAAGCACTGTACATGAATAGTCAATAAAAGGAATGAAATTATTTTATTTTAAAACTTCAAAACAATATAATCAGTACATGAAATGATCAAAACTTATAATACCAATCTTGACATGAGTGGATGGGTGTGGATGGTGGGATGGGGGGTGTATTTGTCAAGAGTCTTGGTGAGTTTAAGCCTTTTGAAGCACTTTAGAAATATTTAATACATCATTGCTTGCCAACTATTTGACAGAGCCTAGGAAATCATTGGTTCTTCAAGACAAAGATTGTTTGCACACCAAGCACTATACAACAACAGTCAATAAAAGGACTAAAATTCTTTGATTTTAAGACTTCAAAACAAGATAATCAGTACACGGAATGATCAAAACTTATAATACCAATCAATGAATGCTTTTCCTATCAATGTTGCATTGAATAGAGAGTTTAATAATATAAACACCAGACTGTGTCTTCATGAGTAGATCGCATTGACCAATACACCCCCCATCCCACCATCCACACCCATCCACTTAGGTTAAGATCTTGTGAATCTAAGAAATTGTAAGTCAATAACACCAAATATATCACTTAGAAGTCTTGTGAAGAGTCTTGGTGAGTTTAAACCTTTTGAAGCACTTTAGAAATATTGAATACATCATTGCTTGCCAACTATTTGACACAACCTAGGAAATCATTGGTTCTTCAAGACAGATTTTTTGCACGCTAAGCACTGTACAAGAATAGTCAATAAAAGGACTAAAATTCTTTGATTTTAAGACTTCAAAACAATATAGTCAGTACATGGAATGATCAAAACTTATAATACCAATCAATGAATGGTTTTCCTACCAATGTTACATTGAATAGAGAGTTTAATAATATAAACACTAGACTGCATCTTCACGAGAAGATCACATTGACCAATACACCCCCCATCCCACCAACCACACCCATCCACTCATGTCAAGATCTTGTGAATCCAATAAAATATAAGTCAATAACACCAAATATATCACTTAGAATTCTTGTGAAGAGTCTTGGTGAGTTTAAGCCTTTTGAAAAACTTTAGAAATATTGAATATATCATTGCTTGCCAACTATTTGATAGAGTCTAGGAAATCATTGGTTCTTCAAGAGAAATATTGTTTGCACACCAAGCACTACACATGAATAGTCAATAAAAGGATTGGAATTCTTTGATTTTAAGACTTCAAAACAATATAATCAGTACATGGAATGATCAGAAATTATAATACCAATCAATGAATTATTTTCCTATCAATGTTGCATTGAATAGAGATTTTAATAATATAAACACCAGATTGTGTCTTCACAAGAATATATCATTTTCTTGGATTTAAGGACTTTAGAATATACTCCAAAAAGTTAAAGTAGCTAAGTCAAGGATGAGGGGAGCTTCTCTAACTTGGGGGAAGTTTGTACAAAATGAAAGAGAAAAAGAGGGGAAGAGTCCTATTTCCTCCTGGAAGGGGATGGTGATAAAAAACAAAGAGACCTACCTATCAGATGACTATGAGGTACAATTACATAAGAAAAGACAAAACCTAAGGTAAAAATACCTAGACGTGAGCATCTATATAGAGGAGTTTCACAAGCTATGTATTAGGTCTCATGTTATGGAAGAAGAAAGCCTAAAAGTGGATAGATACCTAAATGGGTTAAAGTGGAATATACAAGAGGAAATAAGCCTCATTAGCCCAATAACAATTCATCAATGCTATCAACTTTCTCTTAAAGTGGAGAAGAAGATTAAGAAGAACCATGAAATAAGAAACATAGGTAGGGGTAGAGGAAGAGTCTATAGAGGTCATAAAGGATGATTTTGAGGAAGAATTTTAGAACAAAGAACCCAAGGTGAGACTAAGCTCACAAAATAACAAGGGGACGCAATCAATAGTAGAGGTGGTTATAATAGGGGTAGAGGCTCAAGAAATTTTTTTAGAGGGAGATCTAGTGGCCAAGGAAGAAGATCTTATTTCTCTTCAATGACGTGTTACAATTGTCATCATTATGGGCATCCTGTATATAGATTTTTTGAGAAGAGTTCTTCAACTCAAGGTAAAGAAAAAAGAGTAAGTTATGTTCAATAAGAGACCTCAAGTAACAAGATTGCTGAAGTGGAATTGGATTCAAAGGTAGGAGACATTATTATGATTAGAAGGACTCTCATCAAAGAACCAATCAAAGATGAACCAAGCCAAAGAAGGTCTCTGTTTAGAATCAAGTGCAAAATCTTAGGTAAGGTTTGCAAGATTGTTATTGATTCATGCTCCACTGATAATATAGTTTCTAATGAGGTAGGTAACAAACTTAATTTGGAAAGAATCCCACATAATGACCCCTATAGGGTCCCTTGGTTGAATAAGGGCCAACATGTGTTAGTCAATGAGCAAACTTGGGTAGAATTTACCATAGGGAGATATAATGATAGGGTGTTGTGTGATGTCTTACCAATGGATGATTGCCATCTTTTATTGGGAAGACCTTGGTAGTTTGACAGGTACACCATTCATGATAGAGACAAAAAATATTAATCTTTCAAGAAGGATGAAGTCACATAAAAATTCAGTCAATCATAGAAGAAGGGGAAGTGAGATCAGTAGGACCTAATGTGCTCTTGGTAGGAGAAAAAGAGTTCTTGAATACACTAGAGGAAGGTGAAGGAGTGGGATTTTATTTAGTGTTGAAACCTAAAGGTGAGAAGGTGGACAAGAAGGTAGAACTACACATATAGGTGCAAGAGCTACGAGGTCAATACAAGGAGATAGTTAGTGATGGACAACCTTCTACCTTACCTCCTAAGAGAGCCATTAGATATCAAATAGACTTCATTCCAGGAGCCTCACTCACAAACAAAGCTTCCTATAAGATGAACCCACAACATAATGAAGAAATTAAAGGGCTTCATAGGTAATGTGTTGTGGTATGTCTTGATGGTATCTCAATTTTCAGCAAGAGTAAGGAAGACCATTTGATGCATTTGAAAATTGTGTTATAGATATTGCATGAGGAAAAGCTAAACATAAATTTGGATAAGTGTGAGTTCATGAAATAGGATTTGGTGTACCTTGGATTTTTTATATCATAAGAGAACTTGAAAATGGATACTAGCAAAGTGGATGCAATATTATTTGGATTGATCAAAATATGAGCATCCACAATTGCTTGCTTTATTTCCTTGAAAGCCCTCTTTGTTGCAGGTGTCCAATCTATCTTTGCACCCTTCTTCAACATGTTGTTTAGTGGCTTGACTATTTTTGCAAATCCTGATATGAACTTCCTTACGAAGTTAATTTTGCCAAAGAATGACTTTAACTCTTTTTGACTAGCTGGAAACCCCAACTTTGAAATTACTTCGATGCACTTAGGATCAATTGAGATTCCATGCTCTGAAATCACATGTCCCAATAATTTTCCCTCGGTGACTGAAAACATGCACTTCTTTGGGTTCAATGAAATCCCATATCTTCTGCATCTCTGAAAGATTCTCTTTAGATCAGTCATATGATCTTCTCTGTGCCAAGAAAATACAGTGAGATCATCCATGTATATAATAATGCATTTACCGACCAAATGATTGAAAGCATAGTCCATGGCTCTTTGAAAGGTGGCTCCAACATTAATCAAACCAAAGGGCATTCTTCTATATGGAAATGTGCCCCACTTAGTGGTGAATGCAATTTTCAATATGTCTTCTTCTTCTACCATCACCTGGTTATACCCAAAATAACCATCTAAAAATGACATCATTTGGGATCCGTTTACAACTTGTATCACTTCATCTAATGATGGTACTGGATAATTGTCTTTTTCTGAAGCTCTATTAAGATTGTAGAAATCCACACACAATCTTATTTCTCCCCTCTTTTTTCTAACAGGAACCAAGTTGGCGACCCACTTTGAGTGTCTGATTGGAAAAATTATTCTAGCAGAAAGTAATTTCTTCACTTCTTGATGGATCAATGGCTCTAACAAGGGATTTATCGGTCTCTACCTTTTTTGAAATGGTTTACTATTTGGCTTCAGTGGAATTGTGTGTGTGATGAGGGAGGTATCATAAGTTTTCAAATCTTTGTATCCCCATGCAATCACATCTGGGAATTCCCTCATGCTTCAGAATATCTTCCTTTTCCCAAGGAGTACAAACTTTACCAATAAAAATATTCTTGACTTTTTCTTTGATTCCTAAGTTCACTTTCTTGCATTCCCCTCCTTCATTTATCTAATACTTGAGGGCACTCAATCTGTCTGAATCAAAAATTCTTTCTAGCTCAATCATCCCCTTAGGAATAGTATTTGTCCTCAAATTCATTATCTCATCTATTTTGAACTGAGCTTGTTGTGGTTCTCCCTCATCGATGAATTGTGCTTCAAAGACCCTTGAACTTGTCAGGGAATCAAGGATATGCTTATCATCTTCAAATACTTGGAAGTTTGTTATGTTGTCCAGAACAGATGGCACTGAAATCAATTCAACTGTGAGCTTCTTCACACAATCCATGGCTAATGGTTCCAAAGAACTTGCAGATTGAGCTAATGAATTTGCAACCAGATTGCACATTCGATTTATTATTTTGATGTTGAAGGCATCAAAGATTTCAATCAAATCCCAAACTCTATTGTGATACCGACCTAATCTTTTATCATGACATGCATACTATTTTCGAACTTGTCCTACCACTATGTCTGAATCTCCACGCACATATAGGATCTTGGAACCCTTTTGGATAGCGAGGAGAAAACCAATAACTAGTGATTCATACTCAGCCACATTATTTGTGCAAGGAAACTGTAATCCATGTGCTATGAGATAGGCTTCCCTTGTCGGGCTAACAAGTTCAACACCGGCCCCACTTCCTTTCTTTGATTTGACCCATCAAATGATAGAGTTTAGAATTGATCATCGGCTTGAGTATTGGAAGGTTCACCCTCCAATTTCTTGACTTGTTTCTCATGTTCTTCAAAACATTTATTCTCATCTCTTTTAACTTCTTTATATTGTGGTTCTGAGGTCGCTACTTGACTTGGATATTCCACATTGACAACTTCAAAATTTCGTGCCACTGATACTTGTGGGACCATATTTGAAACTTGTGCAACCATAGCTCTGCACATCGTGCATGGTATTTTAGAATGAAAAGCATTATGTCTTCTGCACCAATTAGGCAGTAACAAATTCTGAATATGAGCATCTTTCCCCAACTCAACTTCTTGTTTAACACTTTTCAAGACAAAATTCTTGAAATTTTCAAACATTCCTTCTATCATTGATGGTTCTAAATTATTATTAGTTGGTGCCTCTACCAACCTGGGCATCATGTCTGGGCATCCTCCTTGGTTGTAACCTTCTAACATCAAAATTTCCCTGGTTTTAGGTGCATAAGATCCCAAACTTGTTTCCATGAACAGAATCTCATCATCTTCTCCATATTCAATTATCAACAATCAGAGCCTTAGCGTGCTCTCTATCCTTATCTAATTTAGGATTCCCCTCCATGGAAGCCACATGTGTGAGAATTTAGTTGCTATGTATCTATTCAATTTCCTTGCCCATTCTCTACTTAAAAGCATTCCATACCCTTCTGGAATGTCCACAATTGATATGTCAATACAACTCTGAACTCATGGATCTGAAGCCAATTGCATATGAATATTGTTTAGTTCTCCTACAACTAGGACTTCTATCTTATCCAATTGAGCTACCTTTTTATCTATTTGTAATGGGACTAATCCCAATTTTCTACATATATCAAGGGGCATTACATTACTTGATGCTCTAGAGTCAATTAGATAGTTATGCAACATTTTTCCAAAAATTTAGACTGACACAAGGAAAGGGGTAGACTCTTCTTTTCCCTGGTAGAAAACCATAGGTTTTTGTGCTCCTAGGTTGAATTCCTCATTGTTCACATTCTATCAGGTGTTGCTCCCATTCTAAATAGCACTTGTTTGTTCTACGAGAGTGGTGAGATCTCTGGTTGTTTCTTCTTCTTGAAATGAAGGATCATTTTGCGAGATTCCTTCCTCAGAATAGTTTTGCACCATCCCAATGAAGCTTGAACTTTGTGAGACATTAGGTGCACTTGCTTTACATCAACAAAATTCATGTTTTGTGCAAAACTAGATTGATGATTGTTAGGGGGACCTCTTGGTGGGTATGAGGCATTCTGTGAGATGATCTTTGGAGGTGCATCATTCAAACTTCCCAACAATGCATCCCTTATCTCAGGAATTTTCATTAGTTCATACAATGGTAAACTTAATTTTATCTTCTTGAATTCCTCTAGTACGCAAGAGCTCAACCTCTTGAATTCCTCCCTAGGAAGATTTTCTTTCTGCCCTTTTTCTTGATTTTTCTTTTGTCCTCCATTTTGTATAGTAGAATGTGTCACAAGTTGCCCTTTTTGATTTTGTAGAGAATTGGTCACAACAGACTGACCTCTTTCTCCATGTACACTAATAGACTGTCGATACTCAAATGAATCCTTGAGAGGACTTGGAGTATTACAGGCATTGGGATATGAAGGAGTTGTAAAGTTATTTGGAGGAGTTGACATTGTCAATGGCTCATGATTTCTATAATTTCTCTGATAAGTCCTCAATGGAGCATTCCTAGATGTCTGTTGAAAAGCTTGAACTTCACTTACTCCCTCCACTAGGACAATATTGTAAAGTGGAGGGAAAATAAATCCATCCCTCTGTAGTGGCTCATTTGGGGAAACCGGTGGAGGTTGATTTTCTAGTGGAACTTGATATCATGGTGCCTCCACGGGACCATTTTTTGATGCAGGTGGGAATTTCTGATTAGTTTTTATAGGCATCTAATCCTGAGAATCAGGAGGTGGAAACTTGAAATCATCAAAGACCAATGCCTGGTCGTATCTGGGAGCAGGCACTATCTCATAGCCTTTAGGTGGAGGATTTCAGGTGCAGTAGTGTTTCTTACTTTTCCTTTGAATATATCAGCTGCTCTTTGAAACTCTTGGCATTGTAACTCAAAATATTGATTAGTTTCATGCAGTCTACAACATCCAGACAATGCTACTTCTGCTAGGAAAACTTTTTCAGCAGGTCAGCTTTCAGAAGTTGGTGGATTGTCCAATGGTGAAGGAACTCTGCCATTGTTTGGATTTTTATTCCATGACCTTTTATGGTACCCTTGATTGTTATTTTGATACCCAGAACTATTGTTTCGGTATCCTTGATTATTGTCTTGATGATTCTCATGGTGAGCTGGAGGATTTCCTTGATACCCTTGGTTATTTCATTGATGTGACTGATAATTCCTTTGTGAGTTCTATAATTGATTATTTTGATTTCTGAGGTAAGTGACCTCAGTAGATAAATTCTTGAATTTTTCTATTAAGTCTTTCATTTCATCTCGTTCTTCTCTAGTCCTTGTGGAAGTGGTCAAATTCTAAAGATAGATTGGTTGTGCGGGTGTTACGTGAGATATCAGGGCTCTTGGATGCAGCACAAGCTGATTAGGAGTAGGAATTAGATTGAAAGTGGGAGCATAGCTCAACATCCCTTGATTCAGTGTATTGACATTACCAAAGTAACTAGGTGCTCCAACAGTGGTTGCTAGTGACTATAAACTAATCTTCTCAGCCTCAGCATATGCTTGGATTAAATTGGTGGGGGTCGGATGGATCTTTTGGACGAACATGGAAGTGAAACAATCAAAGGCTACATAGTAAATAGGTCTTGTAGCATCATCATTTATGCGGAAAGGATCACACAACTGTGAATAGGCCCTTTGAAATCTATTGTTGATGGCACTAATAGGTTCATGCTCTTGTCTTCTTATCTCAATGAATTGTCTATATAATTCAGCAGGGGTGATAGGCAATCTAAACTTTCCCAAGAATTCATCCTTCAACTCTTGCCATGTTTGGATTGAATTCATGGGTAAATTAATATACCAATAAAATGCTTCTTCCCCCAGTGAATATGGGAACAATCGACATGCCACATCTTCATCTTGAATATTTCTATTTTGCAGAGCATCTTCAAAAATCTTTACATGTTCATCAATAGTGTGGTTGATGTTGTTCACAAAGAACTTAGAGCAAAAATGCTCAGGATTCTTTGGCATATGATTGTAAGCAGCAAATGTTGCAAGAGGTGATGCATTCTACAGTTGCCATTGCTATGCCATTGCTGGAACTTGTTGTTGGGTAGCTGAAGGTACAATGGCTTGTATATGAATTTGTACTATCAACTGTTGAATTTGTGTAGCTCCTTGTTGAAATCCTTGAGTGGTCCCTTGCATCTGATGTTGTTGAGGTGGAGTTTGAAATTGTCTCATAAGATTAGCTACACTTGGTGAGTTCTGACTTGTAGATGCTTCTTTCTTGCCTCGCCTAGGCTTTGGATCAAAATTTAGTTCTTCTAGTTCTTTTGCTCCCAGAGTGGATCTTAACATTCTTCGGTGTACCTCAGATGAGAATGAATTAGTGTGCTCTAGTATGTGAAATCTACTTTAATTCCTTCTTACAGGTGCTATAGGCTGTTGATTCCTTTGAACAACCAATGCTCTTTGAACAACTGCTTCAATTCTTTGAGCTTTCTCTTCTTCTTCTTTTAACACAAAGCTCACTTGCATGTATTTTTCTGCACTTCTCTTAACTTTCCAGGCGAGCGAGTTCAATCCTGCGATGATGTCTTCTTGGTCGTCTCCAAAACCAAGATTTGGCTATAAGATTGTCACAATCTCTCTATGTGGAAGCACCATATCAATTCATAATATGAAAAATTATGTTTTACAGCTTAGGCCTTCCTTCTAGCACCAGTTTCTATTGATGGCACGATGATGAAGGGTTTGCGTACCACCAATGCATAGACTTCCTATGTTTCTTTTGGAATGAATTTCAATTCAGCTCTCCTTCTAGCACCAGTTTCTATTGATGTGTGTTTTATGACTCACCAAATAGTAGAACAAAATACCAAAATATCCTATCCTCTCTTGAACAAAGTATTGCATATGCTAAGATTTCAAAAAGATCATACGATAACTCCAAGGTTCCTTGATTCGTGGATATGCTCGGTGTTGATGTGATTTGCTGATGATCACAAGGGGCCTTACATTTTCAATCCTTTATGTCATGATGAATATGGGTACTATCAAAAGATTTTCAATTAAGTACTATTTTTTTTTTGGGATTTTCACCAGATATGTAGAAATGAAAAGGGTTTAGGGTTCAGAGATCTTAATCTAATCCTAAGGGTAATGATAGCCAAGGAAAGTATGCTAATGGACAAGTTCCTTAATTTACCAAGTCTCACTTCACCAAGTCAAGCTATAAATACACATAGATTGGTGCAATCTTTAAGGGTTTGTATAAATGATTGAGTTTAGACACATGGATAAGGGGTCAAGCTAACTTTGCACAACTCTTTAGAATCACTAAAATGTCAAAAGTATGAACAAAAGAAACTCATCAAAAAATCAACATATTCTCCAAAACATTCACAACACTTCATCTACTAAGCTTAATCTAATTGAGAGAATAATGAAACCAAGCAAGCATTAAGACACATCAAATAATCACCACACTTCAATGAAAATCTTATTGTCTCAATAGCTCATAAGCAACAATCTCAAAATTCGCTCCTTTACAAATGAGAAGAAGAGGCCTTTATATAGTCCTCGAAAACAACAAAAGGCCCAGATGAAAATAATAATTGATGGCCCAGATTTTGCCACCTCAGCCCTAATTAGGGTTAGGGCATAGAAAAGGAATCTACATCAATGCAAAAAAGAATCCACTACCATAGTGGGTAATAAATGCCCACTATGCATGCACACTCAGAAGGAAGGTGGGGTGCAATAAATGACCACTACATGCTCCCACTATGCATTAAATGTGCTTGTTGTCCTATCTTTGACCTCTCTTCTTGAATGCCTAGAATCTATCTAACACTATTTCCAATTCTTCCATGCTAACGCTAGGTGCCGATTCTTGCTTGAATTCCAAGGCGACCATTGCTCGCTCAAACTTCTTTAAACTATCATCCCAAGTTGGTACCAAGTCCTGAGCAGAATGTATATCATTTGAGAATATGGAAAGGTTATATAATCATCCTTCATGAAAAAGATCAACTGAAAGGATTCCTCCAACTTTCTCTTCAGGTTCCCTAGAGTTATCTCTTCTTTAGTGAGCCTTTGTGATAAAAGTGAGGCAACATTGTTGGAAACTTCCTGCCCAATATTATCAGCCACTTTCTTTGGTCGAGTGGATTCCTTAATGAAATACTCAAAAATTTCCTTGGCCAATGACACTGCTCCATACCATCTAGAAAATTCATATGCTTCACCCTCTATAAAAACCTCACCACCAATTAGTTTCTCAGTAGGTGTCTCCATCAGCTCGTGCAACTCTGTGATTACCTCATCTCTATAGATGCGTTCATCCTCCCAAGATCCCTCCATACAATGGATTTGAGAAAGGATGGAAAGTGCTTTGTTATGTATCTTTACTAAATCCTCAACGTGTTTGTAGGCCTCATTTCAGATACCCTCCATCCAAACCTCTGCTCCTTGTGCAATCCGCCTGATTTTGTCTATTCCTTAAACAAACTCCATAGGGACAAGTGGAGGAATGAATGATGGATCTTTCTTAGTGATTGGATGCGACATGATTCTTATGTAGTCACATAGGGCTTTAATTTCACCTTTCTACCTCTGATACTTCTCCTCAGGCTTCTTCATTTTGTCTTTCACTGCCTGTGTGGAGTCAACAAAATCCTCCATGACCTATGCCCTAGATGCCTGACCTAAGTCAACTTTAGTTACATTGTATTCTTTAGGAGCAATCTGATCCTTTGCTTTATCTACCATTAGTGTTGCAACCTACAGGATCCTAGCTCCAGATTCTCCTTGGATGATCTTTGTAAACCTCTTTGACTTTCCCTTTTCATCTAATCGGTTGACTCGATCTAGGATTTCCTTCAATTCAACCAATGGGTCAATCTCCTTTTCCTGGCTCCTTTGAATCCTCTATCTCAGCCATTCTGGAACATCTATGTCCTGATCTCTCTGCCCTGCCAACAGTTCTTGTCCTCAGAATTTCCTAACATCAATTTCTTCCTCAGCCCTTGGACTTTCTATCATTTCCATAGGTGCTATAGTTTCCATTGTAGGAGATCTTTCTTTTGCTGCAGGGAGCTCTGCCACTATTTCCAGAACTTCCTCTTCCATCATTTCTCTTTCTAGCAGTGTACCAAGACTCTCCTCAGTGGTGATATCCTTCTCTCTGCCCCCTCTTTCTAGAAACCCTTCGTTAGCACTGATACTCAGCCTGTCCTGAACTGACCTATTTATGTGGTCCTGCTCCATCATTCTCCTAGTGATATATGTTTCCTCCTTGGTGAAAGTTCCTATCTCTTGCACACTAGGAGTCTGACTAGGTGAGGATGGCACATCTATAGACCTCTGCCTTTTCTATTGTGGCTCTTCATTATGGAGGTCCAACTTCCTTTTTGCATGTATTTCTTGAGAAACACCCTTATCTTTTCTAAGTTCTTTACTACTCGATTGAATTTATCCCTCTTCCATTGCTCTTCCTTGTGGTTGCTTCGGTCTTTCATCCCTTAGTGCTTGATGACCCATCAGCTGGTATGTCCATTGTTCCTTTGGTATGGCCACCTAGCTCAATTGCCTCCCAATCCAGTACCTCATGAAATCCAAGACTGGTTTGGACAAAGCGTGAAGGTCTAGAACTTCTTTTCTTGACCAATCATAGGCACTAATTTCTCTCTTTTGTGGGCAATATCCTTTCTGGACCACATTTAATCCTTCCTCCATTTGGTTAGGAATATGAAAAGTCTTGCACGCTTTGATCACATTCAGTGGCAATTTGGAATG
Source organism: Chamaecyparis obtusa (assembly GCA_027943335.1). NCBI lineage: Eukaryota > Viridiplantae > Streptophyta > Pinopsida > Cupressales > Cupressaceae > Chamaecyparis > Chamaecyparis obtusa. The sequence goes on along the minus strand of BSBK01010339.1, from coordinate 89,754 downwards.
CATTATTTTCTTCACTTTGTGCTCATATGTAGCATTCACCAAAAAATCCTCAAGGTGTGCCATATGCTGATATTTGATCCCAACCACTAATCGTATCTTATTGTAAGGATAAAACTTTAGCCTTTTTTTATATAGAGGAAGATGAAAGAATGACAATTCCTCATGAGACTTCTCAACTGCCTTCAGACATGGACACAATTCAGCTTCATCCTTGCCTATGGAAATTGGAAAATCAAGTCCCAATTTCTTCTTTCATTTCTAAATCTTGTCGTAGACGGTCAGCTGCCGGGTGATATCTAGCAAGACCATTTTATCTGTCAGATACATAGGAAGCTTGTATGGTTTCCCTGAGAACCTTGAAGTCTGATGTAGGAAAAAGTGGGAAACTGAATGAACCATGCCCCGTATTCTTCAACCAATTTTATGGCTTCCTCTAACAGTCTCACATGAAACTTCCTTTGTAAAGTTCACACAATACGCATTGAAAATGCATCTTTGACTCAGACATAATCATCAATTGCATGTAGATGCAACTAAGGATAGAAATCATATACTTTCAACCATTGAGTTCTGCTCCTGATTGCTTCGTTTCTTCTTAGTCCTTCATATCTTGTTGCCTGTGCCAACATGTAGATGATGTATGAACTCATGTAGAATTTCTTTGTTTGCTCCAAGCTCTCTAGCTACTCGCTTAGGTTGTCACTGATCAACCCTGCCCATTCCACATGATTATGCTCTTCCACTACCTATTCAATAAAGTACCACATCCAACTCTCAAAGAGATAAGACTAAGGTAGGCCAAATATCCTACTCAACATCATTAGCATGTCACTATACTCATGGTGGAAATCTAACCATACTAGCTCTTTGGGTAGCTTGGAAAAATGGGATCTATTCTTTCTCAGCCACTTATTATTTATGATATCTTCACAATACTGGACTCTGGGAGTGAAGACTCTTTATGCTTGGTCTTTAGTTTTCATCACCAATCTCTGAGAGGAAGGAATTCCGAAGGCCTCTAAAATAGCTGGTGGAGAAAGGTCAGCAAGCAAGTTTCCATCAGCATCCCTGATTGTTCTATCTCTCGCCTGGTAGTGCCTTGCACACTCCATGATCAATTTAGGATGCTGGAAGGCAGGAGGGAATCCAGCTACAACCACCATGCCACTATTCACAATCTGGCTGGCTAGGTGTGTCGGATGATGTTCTTTATAAGCAAACATCCTCCTATGGAATTCATTTAGGTCCAGGCCTCCGAGGTTGCTATGACTGACTTCTGACAATTTTGACATGATCTTGGACTCCGGATAAAATCTACATTTCTCATTCTTTATCAACTGCCTCCTATTCATGTTTGTTCCTCTAGGTTCTACCATTTCCTTCTGCTGCAAAATAGAAAAGAAATAGACATAAGAGTATGTAGGAAAACAAAAACTAAAATAATTTCTCCAGAAAAGGGAGATTTCAAATTTTTGGAAGTTTTGCATTTTCGTCTAGAATAGGAATTTCTTTCTCTGAGCATTTTCATGATCCTTCCCACTTACTAAAAATAAAACCCATTTTCTTGAAAATAACTTTCACACTTCCCAAAAAAATTCATGATTCTTTCTCTCTCTGCTTAGCTTGCTCTTCAAAATTTTCTTGTGAGAAATGAATTGGGAGAGGGTCTCTTTTATAGACTTGGGAACCCTAGAAAGCTACTTTAAAATGAGACACTAAACTTAGCAGATTCCTAGTTTTCAAAGAGATTCCCTGCCATTTGTCATTGTTTTTCTCCCACTTTTTAGAATCTGCCAATTTAGGAGCTTTGTCTTCATGGAGAAGTTTCCCATTTTTAGTTGCTTTTTATTGCTTTAAAATATTAATTAAATATTAAACCAATATTTAATTAATTCAAGATTTTAAATCCAAAAGCAATTTTTTAATTCTTTGATTTTCTTGAGGTTAATTAATTAAATATCAATAAAATCAATATTCAATTAATTTCAAATTTTAAAACAAAAAAATTGAAAAACATTTAAAGCAATTTCCATTTTCAAGAATTTTTCAAATTTTTACTACTTTTATCAATTTTTTTATTTTTTAATTAAATATTAATAAAAAATCAATATTCAATTAAAATTAGAATTTTGAATCCCAAAATCGATTTTTTTTTTCCGCTTTTTCCCCAAATTTTAAAAGTTCATGCTTTGAGATTTTCAAGATATTTTTTTAGATTTTTCACAATTCTCAAAATTTTGACGATTTGGAATCCACAACTTCGTAAAATTTGTGTTTTGAGCAATCTTTGACTTGAGTCAAGGATTTTCCATTTTCTTCACTCTCCAAGACTACATGAGTTTTGCGCTCTGAGCGCACATTGTGTGGGGTTGTGGATTTTGTTCTTCACTGCATTCCTTTATAGCTTTCATTTTGCACTCGGAGCGCACATCACCATGAGTTGGGAATGTTTTCTTTATTTAGAGTCCATGACAGCCATCATTTTGTGCCGCAAGCACATTTTGGATGGGGCTAAGGATTATTTCTTTTGGAGGATTCCATGACCGCTCCACTTTTGCGTTGTGAGCGCATTTTAGCTTGAGTGGAGGATTTTACTATTTTGGACTATCCTTGACTGCCTCTATTTTGCGCTTTGAATGCATATTGCATGAGGTTGAGGATTTTTACTTTTTTCATCCTTCGTGAATGTCTTTTTTTTGCATCATGAGCGCACTTTAACATGAGTTGTGGATTTCATTATTTTGGACAATCCACGAGTGCTTCCATTTTGTGCTGCGAGCGTATATTACCATGATATGGGGATTTTTCCCTTTGGAGGATTCCATGACTACCTCCGGAATGCACTCCGAGCACACATTGGGTGCGGTCTTAGATTTTCATTTTTACAAAACTTCTTCACTGCTCCCCTTTTGCACTATGAGTGCATATTACCTTGAGTGAAGGATTTTCATCTTTTCAACACTCTGTGACTATCTTCGTTTTGCGCTCCAAGCACACTTTGCATGGAGTAAAGGACTTTTCATCTTGGAGGATTCCTTCAGTGCTCCTATTTTGCGCAATGAGCACACATTGCCATGGGTCAGTGATTCTTCATCTTGGACGATTCCTTCAGTGCTTAGGTTTTGTGCTTTGAGCACACTTCATCCTCACGTGTGGACTCTCCTCTCTCCGACATTCCTTCAGTGCTTCGGTTTTGATCTTTAAGCAGGAATAACATTCATCACTCAAACATGATTTGAAATAATGGCTTCTTTGAAACCCCCAAAACCTACATTCATATGCATAGTGTTGTGCACATTGGGTGATCCTAACACATTTATGTAGTACGAAACCCTTTGTTTCCATCTTCGTTTGTCCACCTTGAATAGAAAAGGGGGCTTCCTCTGTTCTTGGACTCCAGCGGGGATGTTTTTATCCAAACAATGCCTTGTTTCCTTCATTCATTGCTAAATGTGATCAACGTGTCTTGGGTATCCCATGAGTCCCTCTCTCTTAGGAAAAATCTATAATTCTCTCCAAAATACATTGGTCATGCCCCGGAGTGCACTGTGGATTCCTTCAACAAAATTCTTCATTGAATCATCTTGGGTTTTGAAAGCCCCTTCAAGATAAAGTCTTAGAATGAAACCCACATTCTATTTCTCACCTAGATCAAAAGGGGACCAAGATATGCAACTTAGAGCCTACTGAGACAGAACAGGGGCCCAAAGGGAAAAGGAAGGACAGGGGTCCCATCGCAGATGGGTGGTGTGGTGATTCAGTCGCAACAAGACTATAATTACATTAAAAGCAATTAAATTCTAACCCTACAAATCAATTTATAAAATCAATGAAATAAATTGATTTTAGGAATTAAAATTACAAACCCAATATAATTCTATAGTCTAATTAAATTAACTAATTTAAATAAACAACATGCCAATCTCATCTAATGAATTTAGCCAATTTAAATAAATAAACATCAACAAATGCATGAAATGCCCAATTAGAATAATCACATGTTAAACATATTTATCTATTTATATATATGAAAATTAATTAACTTTCATTTAATATATAAAATATAACTCATAAATATATATATATATATATATATATATATATATATATATATATATATATATATATATATATATATATATATATATATATATATATATTCTAACACACACACATATATAATCCTTAATATATATATTTTAATTATTTAAACTTTTAAAAACAAATAAAATAGAATTTAATATTTTTAAGAAAAAGAAACAAAACCCTAAAAAAGGTGGCGACCTGTGGGCCCACCCCTGGGCTGGCTGCACGATAGCCTAGGAATTGTCATTGACTCACTTTGGGCTACTGCGTGACAGTCTTAAGGATTGTCGACGACAACCTAAGGGTTGTTGTCGACAACTCTTAGAGCTGTCATGATAGCTCTTAGAGCTGTCATGTTCAGAAGGTGGGGGGAGGCTTGGGTGGCCCTGCCTCCTCTCCCACATAAAATTTATTTATTTTTATAATATTTTTTTAAGTAACTTTTTAATTATATTTTATTGTATATATTTTAAAAAAAAAACAACACTAGTAATTTAATACTGTTTTAAAACAATAAGCTAGATTTTTTTATATTATTATTATTTTTTCTTTAAAAAGAAAAAAACTTGAGAATACTAAAATGAAATAAAAGAATTATAGAAGCTATATTTTCTTTCAGAGGGTAATCTTTAACTGTGTAAGTAACAATTAAGCATGCATATTTTCTTAGAGACTGACAATTTGAAAGCCCTTATTGCATAAACAATTTAGGTATTTTCTAAATAATTTTCTAGGATTTAATTAAGATTTTCTTTTCAATTTTGAATGTGAGATATAAGTTTTCTCTAATGAATCTATCGTTAAATTGAACCTAGGGTTTCCAAACAAATAATCTTTCACAGAATTTTCAACAATCATTAATTCCTATCAATTTTCATAAATTCAAACCCTAATTGAAAATCAAGTAAGAATTAAAACAAGGATTACATGCAAACTAAAATTTCCTACAACCAAATTCTATAATTTTTTAAAAAGGAGAAAACATATGAAACAACCCAAAACATCCAGATTTGACATACAAAAAGAATATAGTTCTTTCAAAATTACAAAAATACAATCACAAAGGTTATCAAACCCTACTTCAAATACCAAAAAGATAAATCCGACAATGACCAGAAACGAAGTCTAAGCTTTCAGAAAATTTGCACCAAATTGAAATCCTTCACCCAAAAATTCTTCAAACTAGTGTGTTAAGAATAATGACCAAACCTTCACAATATAAGAAATTCAATTCCACATACAAAGGTTGGAACTCAACTCCATAGAGAGCCTTGTTTTCATCAATTCTTAATTTCAGTTTTGAACTCAAGTCTAATTTCTAATTGCTCTTGTTGAAAAACACTTAACTCAAAATTGACTAATTCTTTTAATTTAATTTATTCAATTTTGATTGTGCAACTTAATGCATTCTAATTAATTTAAATAATAACATTTAGTCTACTTTAATTTTCAACATGCTATTTAATTTCTCAATGAATAAATACATTTTTTTGAAAAGTTAAATTTACAACTAATTAAATCTAAAGTCAATGTATGTAATTAATTTTCATTAATTAAGTATCTCTATTTTCACAATAAGCTTTTTAATAAAAAATATTAAATTTAATAATTACATTTAATGAATTTTTTATTAATTAAATACTCTCACATCTAAATAGCTAAAAATAGTAAAAATCTAATTTATTTAAATTATACAATTAATCTAAATAAATTATCTAATTATAATAATCACATCAATAAACAAAAATCAATTGAACTTAAAGAATCATAACCATGCTCAAGGAAGGAACTATAAACTCATGTCACCTAGAGGAAACTCAGGAAGGGGTAGAATATCAGAATCTTGTCCACTATTTTAGGATGATAGAATGACTTAGGTTGGGATTTGGATCTGAATATTATCTCCGCTCTTTTACTATTGAGACTAGCGATAGAGAATGCTCATCCTAACAAATCAGGGAAGTCAATGCTCGATACCTGCAAACCTGCATACAAGACCAATAGGTACATATATATATATGTATATATGTGTACACACACACACACATATACATACATACATACATAATAAGAAATGGTGGGGATCAGGATATCGTGTGGATCCCATAAGAAGCTAACTATGACTCTGTCCCTCAACCATATCAAACACATCATACAAGAAAGTAAAAGCGTACATGATCACCAAACACATGTAAGTATGGGGTGAGTATAATCATAATCATAAGCATCATTTTAAAACATGTAAATCATCATTGAATAAACTAAATAACATCATCTAACTGTATCAATATAACGACCATAGTTATCCATTTATTAAAATCACCATGTAGTGTCATACATCCAAAACCATATAATAATTGAAATATCAATGCACAGATAAAAGTGGCCTAAAAGAGTTTGGCAATATAAAACTAAAAAGAAAACTATGGGTGAGCACTATATCCACCCCCCAGAATTAGGCATACTCCTAGAAGCCTACAAAAAAATAGGGATATAAATCATGTAAGCTCGTTGAGTCCTCCCAACTCGTCAATGAATCATTAGTATGGTCCCATTGGACCCTTGTTTGCTCAATGGTGTGATCCCTGAGGGTCAGATTTCACTGTTGAAGAATGCGAACAAGCTCCAAAGCCAAATGCCCATCTTCTACCTACAAAGCATTCCAATCAAGTACATGTGCAACATCTAGTATGTACTGTCTAAGAACTGAAACATGGAAAACATCATGAATGGAAGACAAGATGGATGACAAATCAAGATGGTAAGCAACTAGTCCTATCCTATCAAGAATCTCAAAAGGTCCTATAAAATGAGGTGCCAACTTTGAACCCTTTCCATATTGGATCAGCCTCTTATGTGGATGCACTCTCAAGAACACCTTAACACCAATAAAAAACTACTTGTCTACTCTATGGGCATCTACATACTTCTTCTACCTATCTTGAGTTGTGGTCACCTACTCATAGATGTGATCCACCCATTGCTCCATATCTCGAATCATCTCAGGACCTAACAAAATATGATCCTGTAGTCTATCCTAACTCAAAGGTGTACGACATGGATGACCATAAAAAATCTAAAAAGGCAACATGCCAATAAAGTTTTGATAGCCATTATTGTAGTAAAACTCAGCCAAATACAAATAGTCCTCCCAATGAGCTCATCTATCCATGACATACATCCTAAGAATATTCTCAAGAACTTGGTTAACCCACTCTATCTGACCATCGGTCTTGGAGTAATATGTCAAACTAAAATTTAACTATGCTCTAATATCATGCTACAATGAGGTCCAAAATGCAGATGTGAATATTGGATCCCTATCTGGTATAATCTTGTAGGGAATACCATGTAGTCTCACAATATCCTACATGAAGACCCTATCTACTAAAGTTGTTGTGTAGGATGCTCTCATAGGGGAGAAGTGTGCCACCTTGGTCAACCGGTTAATGGTAACCATAATGGTATCATGTTTGCGGGGTGTCATAGACAAACCTATGATGAAATCCATTGAAATGATATCCATTTTCCATGAAGGATCGAGATTGGGTTGTAAAAGACCCACTGGATGATGGTGATCTTCCTTAACCCTTTGACACTCTAAACATTTGGCCAAAAAATCTACAATGTCACACTTCATACCATACCAATAGTACAACTAACAAAGCTCTACATGCATCTTCTTGACACCTAGATGTGTCATGTAAGGTGCATGATGAGCCTCAAATAAGATCAAGGTATGAAGATCATCTGATGGGGATACATATATCTAGCTCATGTAATGAAAAATACCACCTGACTCCAAAACATACACTGAAAATATGCCCTCCAAAGGTCTCTCTGACTCAATCTCAGTTCTCACTTCTTTGTACCAAGTATATGAAGGAAGTGCCCAGAGTATACAACTCCACAAATCTACACCAAGAGCCAAAGATGGTATCTCATGTCTCCTGTGACTCAAGGTGTTGTCTACCACATTTTCCTTACCCTAGGTTTACTTGACCTCAAAGTCATATTCACAAAGAAACTCCATCCATCGTCGAGATGTATGGCATTTAGATTAGGTTGGGTAAACATATACTGTAGGATGTGTTGTTCACTATGAAGCTCAAATCTATGTCCTAATAGAAAATGTCTCCATTAAACCAATACATGCACTACCACTACCAACTCAAGGTCATGTGTAGGAAAATTTAATTTGTGCTCCTTGAGTTTGTGAGATTCATAAGTAATCACCTGTCCTTCTTGCATAAGGACTGCTCTTGGACCTTCTAAAGAAGCATCAACACACACCATAAAATATCTTGTAGGATCAAGAATTGCAAAAATAGGTGCACTAGTTAGATACTTCTTGAGGTTTTGGAAAGTCTCTTCACACTTCTCTTTCTAGACATACTTATTCCCTTTCCTATGCAAAGAAGTAATCAGATAAGCAATTCTAGAGAAGTCTTTGACAAACCTATTATAGTATCCTTTCAAGCCCATGAAACTATGAACTTTGGATACATAGGTGGGGGTTGGCCAATCAACTATAGCCTTAATCTTGGAAGAATCCAATGAAATAACCTCACCTGAAATCACATGCCCTATATACTTAACTTTTGACTAAAAGAAGTCACACTTCATTGCATTAGAATACAACTGATTGTCACAAAGACACTACAAAACTAGTTATAGATGTTCCTCATGATCTTCCATATTTTTAGAGTATATCAATATGTCATCTATGAAGACAAGAATTAAATGGTCAAGGTAAGAATTGAATACTCTATTCATTAAGTACATGAAAATAGATGGAGCATTTTTCAAACTAAAAGGAACAATTGTGAACTCATAATGTCTATAGTGAGTGCGGAATGGTGTCTTGTGTATATCTGCATCAGGAATGCACAACTGATGGTATCCTAACTTGAGATCAATATTGGATAATACCTTAACTCCTTTTACCTAATAAAAAAGATCATCGATCCTTGGTAAATGGTATCTATTCTAAATCATTACCTTGTTCAACTATCTATTGTCAATGCACAAGCATAAAGATCCATCCTTCTTAATGAAGAGTATAGGTTCTCCCCATGGAGATACACTCAGAAAAATGCTTCCCTTTTCCAAAAGATCCTCTAACTGAAGATTAATCTTTCTCAACTCTTGAGTGGTCATCTGGTAAGGAGCTCTATATATAGGTTGTGCTCCTTGAATAAGATCAATGCAAAAATATATGTCACACTTGGGTGACATACCTAGAATCTCACTAGGAAAGGAATCAATGAATTCTTGTAGTATAGGATGATCAAGAGTCTTCTCTTCTGTTTCCACTTCATCTATCTCATTCATAGTTACTGGAAATACCTTACATCCATTTCGCATGTTTTGCTTAAGTTACATAGCTCAGAAATCATACGAAGAGATATAGGGTGCTAAATTATCAATATCTCCCAATCCTTACCAACATCATCTTTGCATCTAATTAACTTTTATCTACAATCAATGTTATGTCTATGAGAACTTAACCAATCCATTCCAAGAACAATGTCAGATGATCCCAAAGGAATCACATGAAGGTCTACTGTGGTGGCAAAATTACCTAGATCTAACTCACACTTATGGACTAGAGAGTCTATTGATATCCTTGCCCCAGAGGCCAAATCTACTTGCCAACTAATGTCTTGATTTACTGCCACTAGCCAGCATCTCTCTACTATAAAAGGAGATATAAAAGAATCTGTAGCTCCTAAATCAAATAAAATAGAAAGAGAAATACCTCTAGTGGCTCTAGAAGTCTCTACCATAGTATCCTGATGCTCTACCTGATGATAGTCCATTGCTGCAAATACCTTGTGAGATTTTTCGGCATTCCCTATAGCAGGCTCATAAGTTGTTGGTCTCTGTCCTAAAAAATGTGATGCACATTGAGGGAAATTCACTACAATGTGACCATGCTGCCCACAAGAGAAGAAATCATTCCCTCTATGGTGACCTCTCCTAGTAGAGGGTGCACCAGACTATTGATAGCTTCCTTTGCCCACAACTGAATGTGTGCTCTATGTAGGCTGACTTTTCTAATTGTACATGTGGTGAAAAGTTACAGAAGTTGATAGAGTGAGAACCACCATTCTATGCTGGAGGATTAGTGCCCTTCTATTACTGACTGTAAAAATAGGAAGGGGGTTTCTTGAAGTTTCCTGCACCTTGATTTTGATTTACTTCAAAGACTGAAGATGAAGGAACTCTTGTCTAAACCCCCATCTGTCCACCATGTCTTGAGGCCAAATTTGCCTCAATCAAAGTAGCCTTAATAACCACTTCCTTGAGAGTCTTGGGTTTGAATACTATAACCCCTCTGATAATGCAGCCATTGAGTCCTCCAATGAAATGTTGTAACAAGAATAGTGACAAATCATTTTATCTTGCATAGGGCTTGAGCTCAAAGAAAAATCTCTCATACCCTTGAACAATCATGGACATCTGCTGCGGATTATGGAAATCATCTGCACACTGTCGCTACCACTGGTCTGATAGGAATCGCTCATGAAAGTTTTCAAGGAAAACCTCCCAAGTGAAAGTCTCCATGGTAAGTCCAAGTTTTTTCTCCTCTATTTTCCACCATGAAGTTGCAAAGCCCTCAATACTCATGTAACAACACATCTGGCCTTAACATTAGTGTTAAACTGTTGGATGGAAAAATAATGATCCAAAGAAATGAGACAAGTTTATGCCTCATAAACGATGTCAAGACCACTAAAAGAGGTGATTGTGCTCTCAAAAGTTCTCTCAACTAATTATCCTTTATGCTTCCCTGTCTAAGGGTAGTGTCCCTCATTTTCAAAATCTAAGATATCTATCTCTCCTCATTATCAGAATGATGGGATTCTTCCCGATTTCCCTTGTTCTGCATAGGTAGGCACTCTAAAATGGTCTAGAGAATCTGCATGACATTAAGTTCCCCTAAATCACCATGTTGTTCTCTACCATCCTCTTCCCTTCTCTTCTCAACTCTATGATTAACAGGAGGGCTAGGAAGTCGTCTTCTTCCACATCCCCTACTGCGGTCTCCACTTTGGCCTCTAGCCATGGCGCTAGTTTCAGTGACCATCTTTCCTACAACATAAGACCAAGAAATACAAAATAAATAAAATGTGATAAGATTACAAAAACAATAGTTTGAAATACAAGCGTGTTATGTGTCTAAGTTTTATTTTCAATTTTTGACCACTGGATAAAAAATGGGCATACAATATTCGTAGAGCTCCCTGTGTTTTAAAATTGGCTTTGATTCCAAGTGTAATGCCCCTGCTAGGGAAGCTAGGAGATATTAACCTAAAACATGTTACTAAGTTTATAGAATAATTTTTTTTCTCAAATGTTTACAAACAATGATGAATAAGTGATGAATAAGCAAGTGGAAGTAAAATATAAAATCCATAAGAACATAAACATAAATATAATCTCCAAAGTAGATTACATATCTCAAGGTTTCCTTAACATAGAAACTATGAAATTCAACTACAACCATAATTATATATTACATCATAAATTACAATTGAATGATAAAATACACATACCCATCAACATCCATTGCACATGTGACAGAGTATGTAATTACAATAAATTACAAAGTACAAATAAAAAAGTAAAAGATCAAGAATAGCACTCCAAGAAGATAGGAAAGGAATTAACTTCAACCAGGATCATCTAGCACTAGAAAAAGGACATCGAAGTCTCAAATGGTAAAAGAATCACTTGTTGGAGATTTGCCAGCAGGCCAGTAGGCCAGTACTGACTGTATGTTTGTCATTAATGACAACATATGGAAAGTAGCATGCGTGGAAGAATTATGTAGTAAAATTTTAGTATATGTAGCATGGACATGATATCAGCATGATATCATGGGCATAGAGGTTAACTGTTAGTACAAATAGTTATATAGTAGCTTGTGTCAAGTAGTGTTCTTGACAGAGTAATAGGTAGTGTTCTGTGTATGGTTGTCCTTACAGTTATCATGGAGCCTTGCGCACTTGGATATATGTTGAAGACATGTTAGTAATGTTACATTCATGGACACAGAGTTTGATGATCAGTAGAAGTGAAGTTATGCGGTCACTATTCACCAGTAGCAGTTTTCTGTGTTTGTTCAGAAGAGCTGATAGATTATATAGGATATAGAGTTGCACCTATCATTGGGGTATGTGCCCTTGGATTTAAGATTAGAGAAGAGTTAGTTATGTTTGGTTAAGAGGGCATGAAGTAATTCAGCTTGAGGAGAAAGATCTAGTTATTTTGGTAGAGCCGACAATGTGTAGCGTGCGTCTACAATTATCTTATTAGACAAGTCCCAGAATGTGTTGCATGCTTAGTAGAGTTGACTAAATGGTTATTGGAATTTGTTATGGTTTGTCTAATATGATTTCAAGGTGGTTCTAATAGGCCAACTTGATTATATCATTTAGAGGAAATATATTTATAGATAGTCATTTGTGATTTCTTGAGTGTGGTTCATAGTTGATAAAGAAGAGAAAAGTAGAGTGTGTGAAGTGTTGAGAAATCATAAGAAGGTCTATGTGACCAAGTAAAGTATTTGTGCTATAAATTGGAACTGATCCAGATAGTAGGTCAAAGCGCAATTCACCAAGATCCAGATATAGTGTGTATCTGTTAAATAGAAGGTTGTAGCCTTCATCCCTTTGAGTAGTGTGCTCTCAGATAGTGCATCCTCTCCCCTAATAGGGACTATTGTAAAAGACTCCTAACAGGGTCCAACCCTTGACCAAGTCTACTATACTAAATATATTGTAAAGAAACTCCTAACAGGGTTAAGGATCTTCTAACAAGGATCATAATACTCTAGTGCAAAATATTAGTGGGTATCAATTCCCACCAGGGTTTTTACCTATTTGGGTTTCCCCATAACCAAAATATTGGTGTTGTGTTCAAGTGTTCTTTCTTTGTGTTTATGCTTATGTTTAAGTATACTTAATTGGACAAAGAATTGAAACTTTTAGATAACTTATTCACCCCTCCCTCTCAGTTAACTCTTGGGACTATTCCTAACAATTGGTATCAGAGCCAAGTGCCTCAGAGAGAAATTTTAATAGCTTGAGGTTGATTGGATGGCATTCTTTAGAAAATAAAGTCCTAAGTTTGATTAAGAGAATTATCTTGATTGGAAGAACAAGATGGTGACTCATTTGCAGTGCATTTCTTTTGAAGTTTTTGATGAACTATCAAAGTAGTCAAGATTCCTACTTTAGAAGACCTTGCAAAGGATGATGCTACTGATAAGCAAAAAAAATTATTCTATTAGAATGCAATAGCCAAAGAAGCCCTTATCGGCACCCTATTTGATAGTGAGTTTTCAGAAACAAAGAAGGTAGATACAACCCACAAAATATGGAAGTACCTAGAAGACATATTTGAAGGAGAAAAACAAGCAAAGGATGCACACAGAAAGACATTGAAGAAAAGATACAATGCATTAGAGATGCTACCTAAAGAAAACATCAGAGCTTACAATCAAAGGATCAATGAAGCAGTTGCTGGAATCAAGAACAATGGTGGAGAGATCTTAGTGGAAGACATTATGGACAAATTGATGACTACTCTCACTCCTGAATATGAAAACAAGATCAACATCCCTGATGAGACCATGCAGCTTACATCAAATTTCAAGTGAGATACATTGATCAGCAAAATCTCAGCTTTTGAGATTTCAAGATTGAAGACAGAACCTAAAAGTGAGACAACCTTCAAAGCAATAGTTCATGGTAAGAAATCTACAAACACTTCTGGTAATTTTGATGATGATGAAGAAGAGAAAACACTAGATGATTTCATTGCTATGATTTCCAAAAGAAAGGAAAAGGAAAATATGAACGTCAATTTCCATTTAAATGCTTTTCATGTAATAAGATTGGTCACTTTGCATCTGAACGTCTCTTAAGATCTAGAAAGTTCAAAAATGACTACAAGCTTAAATTCTCTAAGGAATGTTACTATGTTGGAGATGAAGTTTTAGATGATGATTCAGCCGAAGAAGAAATTGGATTTATTGCTATCATAGAGAAAATGAACAATAAGACAAATCATGAAGATGAGAAAGAGAAACAAGAGCTAGCATTGATTTCCCAAGCTGATATAAGGACATACTGGATTATAGATAGTGGTTGTTCACATCACATGACAGGTGATAAAAATAGATTTGTTCATCTAGACAAATATAATGGTGGCATGGTTAGATTTGGCGATAACACTCCTAAACCCATCGTTGGTAGAGGAGACATCACCTTGGATGGAAAGAATAGTACTGATGATGTTCTCTATGTAGATGGTTTGAAACATAACCTTCTTAGTGTTGGACAGTTACTTGGAAAAGGCTATCAGTTGGAGTTCAAAGATGACAAATGCATCATTAACAACAAGGATGGTGTTATGATTGCATCAGGCTAAAAAACTAGAGGTAATGTTTTCCAACTCAATTCAGAAGCAAGTTGTTTTGTTGCTAAAGTTGATGACAGTTGGTTGTGGCATAAAAGACTATGTCATATCAATTTTGATAACATAGTAAAGATAAGCAATGTAAAGGCAGTAAGAGATCTACCTAGCATAGAAAAGCCAGTTGATACTATATGCAGGGAATGTGTGATGGGAAAGCACATGAGAAATTCATTAAGGAGAAAGCACAATTCAGCAGAGAACAAGTTGGATCTGATTCCTACAGACCTATGTGGTCCAACTCAAACAAGATCATACTATGGTGAAAGGTATTTCATTTTGTTTGTTGATGATTATAATAGGATGATGTGGGTTGCATTATTGAAAGATAAGTCAGAAGCATTTGAGAAGTTCAAAATATTCAAAGCTAAGGTTGAGAATGAATCTGGACTAAAGATAAAATGTTTTAGATTGGATAGAGGAGGAGAATTCACCTTTGATAGATTCTATGAGTACTGCAAAGAACATGGAATAAAGAGACAACTAAGTGCACCTAGAACCCCTCAGCAGAATGGAATTACAGATAGAAGGAATAGGATCATCCTTGATACAACGCTCACCATAATGATTGAAGGAAAAGTTGCACACACCTATTGGAGAGATGCGGTCAATACATCAGTCTACACCATCAATATAATTCAGTTGAGGCCTGGTGTTGACAAAACACCTTAGGAGCTATGGTTTGGTAATGTTCCCATAGTAAAATACTTTAGAATCTTTGGAAGCAAGTGCTACATCAAGAGGGATGAAGTAGTAGGCAAGTTTGAGGCAAGAAGTGATGAAGGTATTTTCCTTGGTTACTCTACTGAAAGTAAAGATTATAGATATTTCAATTTAAGATTGAAAAAGATCATTGAAAGTGCTCATGTTAAGATTGATGAAAAGTTTATGGTTCAAGAAAGATATCATGATTACCCTCCCATGATTGAAGAAGAACATAGACCCTCCACCAGTGAGACAGTTATTGAAGAAATGTTTGACAGTATTGATGTGTTATTCAATGACCTTGAAACAAGTGAAGAAGATACTCCTAAGGCTGATGAATCAACATCACCTAAAGTTCCAAAGTTTACATCTAGAAACTATTTCAAGAAAGACATCATTGGAGATCAGAGTAGCAAAGTCTTAACAAGATCACAAGCAAAGAACTCAGCTAGTAGTGAAGCGGTATGTTTACTATCTTAGATTGAACCTTTAAGTGTTGAAGATGCTTGTAATGATTCAGATTGGCATGATGCTATGAAAGAAGAACTTGATCAGATTATTAAGAATGACACTTGGGAACTGGTCCCAAGACCTAGTGATAAGAATGTGATTGGAATAAAGTGGATATTCAGTAACAAGATGAATGAATATGGTATAGTAGTAAGAAATAAAGAAATGTTAGTATGTAAGGGATATGCATAAAGAGAAGGCATCAATCATTCAGACACATTTGCACCTGTGAGTAGATTAGAAGCTATTAAGTTGTTTCTAGCTTATGCTACAATCAAAAACTTCAAAGTCTATCAGATGGATGTCAAGTCAGCATTCCTGAATGGAGATTTGAAAGAAGTATACATTGAGCAGCCATAAGGATTCACCTTATCAAACAGACCTGATATGGTATGCAGATTAAAGAAGGCCCTCTATGGACTTAAGAAAGCCCCTAGAGCATGGTATGAGAGACTAGATGGATATCTAACAAAGATTGGATTCAAGAAAGGAGCAGAAGACTGTAATATATTCATAAGAGAGACATCTGAAGGTTTAATACTTGTAGCTATATTTGTTGATGACATTATCTTTAGAGGTAATGACAAACTTAGTGTTGAATTTTCTAAGGAGATGCTAAATGAATTTGAAATGAGTATGATTGGACCTATCAAATAATTTTTGGGATTGAATGTGCATCAGACAGAGAAAGGTATTTTCATTAATCAGTCCAAGTATGTGAAAGAAATATTAAAGAAATTCAAGATGGATGATTGCAAGCTAGTAGGGACTCCTATGATAACTAGATACAAGCTTACAAAAGAAAATGACTCACCAGTAGTAGATATAACATTGTGCAAGTTTATGATTGGAAAACTTATTTATCTTACTCAGAATAGACCTGATATTTCCAATGCAGTTGGCATAGTTGGAAGATTTGCAGTAGAGCCTAAACAAAGTCACCTCATGGCAGTAAAAAGGATATTCAGATACTTGCAAGGCACTATAGACTATGGTCTATGGTATCCTAATTCAAAAAATATTGAGCTTCATGTGTACACTGATGTAGATTGGGTAGGATGCATTGATGATAGAAAGAGTACATCAGGTGGAGCAATGTTTCTTGGTGATAGACTTGTCACTTGGACAAGCAAGAAACAAAATTGTATTTCTCAGTCAACAATACAAGTAGAGTATGTTGGAGAAGCCTTGAATTATTCTACAGTTATTTGGATCAAGTAGATGATAAAGGATTTTGGAATTCAGATTGATTATCTTATTGTTATTCACTGTGATAACACTAGCACTATCAATATGTCAAAGAACTCTATGATGCATGCAAAGAAAAAGCACATTGAGATCAAGTATCACTTCCTAAGAGAGAAACTGGTAGAGAAAGAAGTCAAGTTGGACTATGTGAGTACTAAAGATCAGTTGGAAGACATATTCACAAAGCCCTTTCCAAAGGATACTTTTGAGTATCTCAGGGAGAAGTTGGGAGTAATTCCCTTCCCTGATTCTGCTTAGAAGAAAGAAGGAAAAGCATCAGTCCTCAGGGACTGATGGATTGTTGACTACTCTACTTCTGGAGTAGTACCAGTGCTTAAATTGATTGGCACCCTTTGCCATTGATGTAAAAGGGGGAGTAATATATGGTCATGAAAAATAGAAGTAAAAAGGAGTAATATACTAAGGGCGAGTAGTATTCAGTTATGACAATAGTTCAGTTGAGGAAATGAAGAATGTTGAAAAATATTGCAGCAGATGGAGGACTCATCTTTGGGGGAGTTTTGAAGAGGAAATGGAGAATGTTATAAAAAAAATATTCATTTGGATTGGTGGATTTTTTCATTCCATATGTTGCCATCAATGCCAAAAGGGGAGATTGTTGGAGATTTGCCAGCAAGCCAGTATTGACTGTATGTTTGTCATCGATGACAACATATGGAAAGTAGCATGCATGGAAGACTTATGTAGTAAGATTTCAGTATATGTAGAATGGATATGATATCAACATGATATCATGGGCGTAGAGGTTAACTATTAGTGTAGACAATTATATAGTAGCTTGTGTCAAGAAGTGTTCCTGACAGAGTAATAGACAATGTTCTGTGTATGGTTGTCATTATAGTTATCATGGAGTCTTTCACGCTTGGATATATGTTGAAGACATGTTAGTAATGTTACATTCATGGATGTAGACTCTGATGATCAGTAGAAGTGAAGTTATGCGGTCACTATTCACTAGTAGCAGTTTTCTATGTTTGTTTAGAAGAGCTGACAAAGATTATATAGGATCTAGAGTTGCACCTATCATTGGGGTATGCACCCTTGGATTTAAGCTTAGAGAAGAGTTAGTGATGTTTGGTTAAGAGCGCATGAAGCAATTCAGCTTGAGGAGAAAGATCCAATTATTTTGGTAGAGCGAATAGTGTGTAGTGTGCATCTACAATTATCTTATTGGACAGGTCCCAGAATGTGTTGCATGCTTAGTAGAGCTGACTAAATGGTTATTGGAATTTTTTATGGTTTCTCTAATATGATTTCAAGGTGGTTCTAATAGGTTGACTTGATTATATCATTTAGAGGAAACATATTTATAGACAGTCATTTATGATTGCTTGAGTGTGGTTCATAGTTGATAAAGAAGAGAAGAACAGAGTGTGTGAACTGTTGAGCCATTAGAAGAAGGTCTATTTGACTAAGTAAAGTATTTGTGCTATACATTGGAACTAATCTAGACAGCAGGTCAAAACACACTTCACCAAGATCCAGATATAGTGTGTATATGTTAAACAGAAGGTTGTAGCCTTCACCCTTTGAGTAGTGTGCTCTTGGATAGTGCATCCTCTCCCCTAATAGGGACTATTGTAAAAGACTCCTAACAGGGTCTGACCCTTGACCAGGTCCACTGTACTAAATATATTGTAAAGAAACTCCTAACAGGGTTAAGGATCTTCTAACAATGATCATAATACTCAAGTACAAAATATTAGTGGGTGTCAATTCCCACTAGGGTTTTTACCTATTTGGGTTTTCCAATAACCAAAATATTGGTGTTGTGTTCAAGTGTTCTTTCATTGTGTTTATACTTATGTTTAAGTATATTTAATTGGACAAAGAATTGAAACTTGTAGATAACTGATTCACCCCCCCCTCTTAGTTATCTCTTGGGACTATTCCTAACATCACTACCACTTGACCTCGTGGAAATATGTGGTTCCACTCCCACCGTGCTAAGAAGATAACATAAAATACCATATGGATAACAATACCATACAATCAGGTAGATTAAGCAAAGATCCTAGAAGCTACTCTCTCAAAGGTACAACTCATAAGTCAGAGGAACACATAATAATCCGAAAGGCAACCAACACATGTAGGAAACCTAGAATGAAATCAGGGAAGTGTCATCACATGAGTCAACTCTAAGGTCAGCTGGTAGTCTCTTTGGACTCCGGCCCCTAGTGACTCTATGTGGATTAGTATTCCTCTCATGCAGACAAGGAAAACTAACTATGCTAAACTCACCATCACTACTGGATGGGAAAGCATCTTCTCCCACTCACATCCTTAGCCTATACTAGAACTAAGGCATGAATGAGAAATCATTATCTTATTAATTCATTTTAATCCTAGTTAATTTAATATTATCACTTGATTAAGTAACCTACTAAGGATACCCACGTAGCCACTTCCGAGCTCCACCACCTCCAAAGTAAGCCACTTCCCTTCTAACTCCTAGATAACCTACCCTAGGTTTAATATTCTCAAATCATGACTCAAGTCAAGATAATCTCATAATGCTCAAAATTGGTTCCAAGAAGTAATAGGAACACATAATACAAATTCCATCATAAGAACAACTCCATAAAGGTTGGGTCATATTTGATCAATTTTCACTCAAGTATACAAAGAAAACAAACATAATCAATAATCTCAAATCTCATCTTTGCTAACAGTCCTACTAGGCTGACATACTAATTATCTTTACACCCCAAACATAGAAGGCAAATAAAAGACAAACAATAGAATTCAATTCAATAAACTAATTTGTAAATTTCATCATAAAATTAATTTACCCAAAAATTACTAACAGACTATAATTACATTAAAAAAAAATTAAATTCTAACCTTACAAATCAATTTATAACATCAATGAAATAAATAGATTTTAGGGATTCAAATTACTTTAACCTAATATAATTTTGTAGTCTAATTAAATTAACTAATTTAAATAAACAACTTGTCAATCTCATCTAATTAATTTAGCCAATTGAGATAAATAAACAATGCATGAAATGCTCAACTAGAATAATCACATGTTAAACAGATTTTTCCATTTTAATACACACACACACACACACACACAAAATAATGGTGGGGATCAGGACATCGTGTGAATCCCGCAAGTAGTTAACTACGACTTTGTCCTTCAATTATATCAAACACATCATACAAGAAAGTAAAAGTATACATGATCACCATACATTTACATATTTTAAAATGATTCTTATGATTATGATTATACTTACCTCATACTTGCATGTGTATGGTGATCATGTATACTTTTACTTTCTTGTATGATGTGTTTGATATGATTGAAGGACAAATTCGTAGTTACCTACTTGCGGGATTCACATGATGTCCTGATCCCCACAATTACTTTATATGTGTGTGTGTGTGTGTATCAGGCATATAAAGTAATGGCGGGGATCAGGACATCGTGTGAATCCCGCAAGTAGGTAACTATGACTTTGTCCTTCAATCATATCAAACACATTATACAAGAAAGTAAAAGTATACATGATCACCATACACATTCAAGTATGAGGTAAGTATAATCATAATCATAAGCATCATTTTAAAATATGTAAATCATCATCATAAAATAACTAACATCATCTAACTGGATCAATATAACAACCATAATTATCGATTTATAAAAATCAGCATGTAGTGTCATACATCCAAAACCATATAATAATTGACAACACACACATAAAAGTGTCCTAAAAGAGTTTGACAATATAAAATTGAAAATTAAACTATGGGTGGGCACTACACATGATGAGCACAAAAGAAACATAAGAAAAAAACCTCAAGGAAAGATAGCCAAAGAAAGGAAAACAAGACCCTAGCATAATAAATACACTTTCAAAAGATCCATCATAAAGAGCACAAGAGTAGTTTAAGAAAAATCCCAAGGGGAAATTGAGAGTCTCAAACCCACAATTGGGATCATCCAAACCAAAGCTATCACAAAAATCTTGGAACATGAGAGGAGCACCAAGAACATACCCAAGCTAGAGTGATGACCCAAAAAATAACACATCCCAAAATGTCCCAAACCAGAGGCCACAAAAAGCCTCATAGACAACCAACCAAAAGTAGCACTAGAACTTGAAAGGCCACAAAATAGTTGCACAACTCTCATCTTTGTAGCAACAAAACTTACCTAGACATAGTAGAGGGAGAAAAAAACAAAACGATGACTCCAACAATACCACCCAAGCCAAAAGTGCTCCCAGAGCATAAAAAATGCCCATAAAAAGAAGAAACCTATAGTTGGGATCCAAACCAAAGCTATCACAAAAATCTTGAAACATGAGAAGGGAAATAGCACCAAGAACATACCCAAGCTAGAGTGATGAACCACAAAATAGCACATTCCAAAATGGCCCAAACTAGAGGCCACAAAAAGCCTCATAGAAAACCAACCAAAAGTAGCACTAGATCTTGAAAGGGCACAAACTAGCTGCACAACTCTCATCTTTGTATCAAAAAAACTTACCCAGACATAGTAGAGGGACAAAAAAAACACGATGATGACTCCAATAATACCACCCAAACCTGAAGTGCCTCCTAGAGCATCAAACATGCCCACAAACAGAAGATAGGACTCTTCCATGACCAAAGCCAAAAAAATGAGCAACAAAATCCTCGAATGCTAGTGTAAAGAAAAAATCACCATGCATCCCTAGTATGAATTGGTTGTTGAAACGCTAGAAAACAACAGATCTAAGCCAGCAAAATGCACATCATCATCATCATCATGCATCTTTAAAAATTAGAAAACCCACCTCCACTCTTGTTCCCACTCATCATCCCTAGTCAAATCTCATAGTCAATTAAAATGTGCCATGTTTCTAATAACTCAATAATAGATAAATTGATAATATTGTTATGATTAATAAGTAGTTCACTATTTTGATCATTATTTTTTATTAACTAAATTCAAATTATTCAAAAATAATTTGTTAGATTTTTATTATTAATGCTTTTACTTTTTAGTTCCATCTCAGAATTGCTCCTTTAATTTCAGTGTCAACATAAACTCAATATTTCTAATTCATTATTTTTTATTAACTAAATTTGAATTATTCAAAAATAATTTATTATATTTTTATTCTTAATGCTTTTACTTTTTAGTTCCATCTCAGAATTGCTCCTCTAATTTCAGTGTCAACATAAACTCAATATTTCTAATTCATTATTTTTTATTAACTAAATTTGAATTATTCAAAAATAATTTATTATATTTTTATTATTAATGATTTTACTTTTTAGTTCCATCTCAGAATTGCTCGTCTAATTTCAATGTCAACATTAACTCAATATTTCTAATAACTCAACACTAGACAAATTGCTACTATTGCTATGATTACTTAGTATTTTTTCACTATTTTGATCATTACTTTTATTACGTAAATTTGAACTATTTAGAATTTTTATCGTAAATACTTTTAATTACTCACAAACTTTCAAATCTCCTATTTAGAATTCTTATCGTAAATACTTCTAATTACTCACAAACTTTCAAATCTCCTTTTACCATTGAGAAACTACACAAACGTTCAAACCCCACTCTGCTTTTGTTTTGAATTACTGTTTACAACTTGTTTTGATTTTTCATGACGTGAAAGCCTTATTGTACAATGTCCCACAATAAATATAACATGGCTTCACCTAATTATTAAAGTTTGATAACAATGTCCAACAAGGGCTGTGCTCAGCTGGAGTCCCTGCCTAAGGTGGGGCAGCAGGAGGATGTGTGTACAGTCGGTATGAAATCTAGGAGGATGTTTGTACAGTCTATGAAATTTAAGAATATTCTTCTGACTCATGTAAGCATAGATCTTGCAGGTGTATACACCTAAAAATGGTCATCTAGACTATTAGCCCCTTGCTAGCATTTTTGCTAAAATCATCAATTGCTTGTTCTTGATCAAATCCTAGTCCTATCATTTATTTGATTATTTTCTATGGGCTAACCATCTTATCCTAAGTCTTTATTTATTAAAAGGAATATTTCCTCCCCTTTTATTAAATAAAAAGCCCCACTTTTCTTCTTATCCTAAGTTGCACAAATAAAATATTTAATTCTTATTTATAAAGAAAAATAAAATAAAAAATAAAAGAAAAGCACTTTTTGTCTCACATGGACATAAAGTAAATGCTCAACATAAAGTAAATGCTTCTAATTTTCCTATTGGAGGATATTTGTGCACAAGGATTAAGCTTCTTTTTTTTTCTCCATTGTTGATTAAATCTTTTGCCTCTTAATCTCCATGGTCCATTGATTTTTCACCTCCTATAAAAGAAGAGCTCTCTTCCTCATTTGCACACACAAATTTTTATACTATTGTTATGCTACAGGTTTTCTAGGTCATCTTGGAGCTTTTGGAGATATTCTTGCATCTAGGGTTTGAAGATTTGGAGCATTGTTGGCATTCATCTTGGATCTTCATCAACACTCTATCTTCTTGTCTTCATTCTTGCATCATCATGGCTTTCTTGCTTCATAGTTAGATTTCATTTTCATGCATAGTATTTGCATTTTCATAGCTTCATTCTTAGCTTAGATTTCCTTTTATGCAATAGATTAACTTGCATTGTCATATAGATTTGCTTTGCATTGCATACATTTGGCTTCATTGGAGATATTGGAATTCTTACCCTTGTCTTCCTTGAATCTCCCATTGCATGGTTTACTAGCAAGGTTATAGGCTTAATAGCTCTAGCTGAGAGCATTCTTAAAAACCCTTGCACTCCATGCCTAGGGAGCTATGGATCGATTTGTGAGGGCTCATTCTTGAGTTTTCTTGCATGTAAGGATTCATAAAAGTGTGAAAAAATTTTAGCACATATTTTTTGGCACCCACCATGGGGCAACCCACTTTTACATGCTGGTTTTTTATTATTTTTGAAGCTAACCCTTGTGCAGATTTGTTTGGAGATGGAAAAACCTTAGATTTGAAAGATTTGATCATATCTCCCAAACGACTTGGTATTTTGATCTGAAATTTTTTTTGTATATTGGAGACATATTAGAGAAGCTCCAAAAAAGTTTCAAAATTTTTGGAGGTGATTTGTATTTTTTATGATTTTTTCTTAATTTTTCATAAAAAATCAATTTTTGGCGCAAATCAGCATATTTTTAAGAAATTTTTATATTTCTGGAAAGGTCTTGGAATTATATAGGGGGTCCATTCACTATGTTTTTTATTTAGAAATCATATCATAGCTCATTTGGTCAATTTATTAAAACTGGTCTGTTTTGGTAAAATGGGTCTCTAGGGCACAAATGAAGAGATTTTTCTAAAATTTTTACATTTTTGGAAAGCTCTCTATTTTTTGATAGAGGTCTCTTTTTTGCATTTTGGGTTTAGGGTCTGAATTCATCTGGTAAAAATCAGATCTTGTTGACTAGGTCAAATGCAAAATTTTTTTTTTTTTGTGATGGGTATGCACTTATTTTTCATTGTTCAATGAATGATATGAGTTATCATTTAGATTATTTGCTGGTTATCATTGCTCCTAACAATTGATTTTCAGATCTAACCCTAAGGTTTGCATAAGTTGGATATACATTGCATATCTTGTTTGCTTGTTTTCTTGTCTTGTTCATTTGAAGGTGCATGACTTGCTTTCATGAAAAATGCTTAAAACAAACAAAAAAAAGGTGAAATCTACTAAGCACGTTGCATTGGACTTGAGGTATTTTGTTACAACTCTACAAAATTTAGATCTTGGGATTAAAATTGAACCTCTCATGTGTTTGGCTTGAGTGTTTTACATGCTTTCATAGAACACATTTCAATTGATGCTCTTAATGGGAAATGAATGAACATAGATTTGCTTTCATACAAGTTTGTGTAAGTGAATGTTTGTGTTTAAACCTTAAGTAATTCTTGGTTTCAATATCAAATATCTCATTGAGTGATTGAGGGCATGGATTCATTCTTTGTTTACATAGAGAGTTAAATGCACCACTTTGTCAACTCACTCTATGTTTGCTTGGAAAGTTAAATATTCCATTGATTCAACCCTTTGTCATTTGTGAGTAGTATTGATAAGCAACTTTAGATTACTTGTGATTGATCTAGATTGCTATCTTGGGTTATTGGAATCGCTAATCCGCCGGTCCCTTATTTCTGCCCTGTAGTTGCAAGATCAGCGCTACATTAAAAGGGAGGGGTCTACAGGAAAGAAGCGTTAATTGCTCCACTAGGCAACCCTTTTGTGCTTTTTGGAACTCACTTGTTTTCTAAGGTGTGGACTCACTTTGAGTTGATGTGAGGAGTTAAATGTTCCACTTTTGGGCTCACTTTGAGTTGATGTGAAGAGTTAAATGTTCCACTTTTGGACTCACTTTGAGTTGGTGTGAAGAGTTAAATGTTCCACTTTTGGACTCGCTTCACATTCTCTTGAAGGCTTAAATGTTCCACTTTTGGACTCGCTTCACATTATCTTAAAGGGTTAAGTGTCCCACTTTTGGACTCACTTTGCATTTACTTAAAGAGTTAAGTGTTCCACCTCTAGTGCTCTAAATACTTTTGATAGTGAATTACTTAGCTTTTATTTTAGAAGGCCTGCTTGGGGACACACCACCTCAAGGGACGACCTTAACTCCTGTGTTCCGGTGGAGTATAAATAGCGGGTGGTGAATCAAAAGACACCTCTCTTGGGAATTGAGTTTGATATCACTCTTGGCTAAGCCTCAAAGAACTTTATACCTTTGAGAAGTGAAGGAGGAGATTTGGGTTACCGTCTCCCCCTGGCTGTGTGATTTTGGATTCTTCTCATCTACAGATTTGGGCCTCACGTACCTTATGTATATCGAGGACTCCCTTTAGCAAAGCTATCTATATCCTTGTAGACAGCTTGATAAGGTGTTGTTGTGTTCTAAGTGCCTACTAAAACATTTTCAAGAACATACACAAGTAAAATCTTTAAGGAGTAGATATACTAAGTCACTATTCTTGTTCATGTGCAAGGTTGCTTTGCCCCTTGCTCATTGTTTGAAGAAAACTGCTTGCTTGAACTCCTTAATTGCTGTCTTATGTGCTTGATCCATGATAAAAATCTATTGATATACTTACTTGATCTTTTAAAATGCTTCAAAACTAAGATTTTTATGTTCATTGGTCATAGAGTCGTATGACTCTGCAACAGTGTCACCCAAAACCTTTTTGCTGTCTTGTTGCTGTTGCAATCTGGAGCTGCTAAACTTGCATTTTAACTAGTCATAGAGTGTCTTTTTCTATTCTTACCTGAAGTTGGTCTATTATCTACATGCTTAGACTTGTTCTAGACTGAAACAAATGAGCTAAAACTATTGGATTTGAGCTTAACGAATGCTACTCTTGATCACTTGTCACATCACGGTTACCTCTCTAGCTACTTGTTTATTGAGCTTCTTGCTCGCTGCTCAACTTTAGTCAATTGATTGCTGTAAGTGCTTGAGCACTTTTGACGAGCCATCTGTCTATTGTTCTACTTTGACAAGTGATCTTTATTAGCTTTTCTTATCTCAAATCTGAGAAACTTTGTCTCATTCTATTAGTCAACCAACATCTCTTTTCATGCCGGTTACAACTCGGTCTCAATTTGAGCAGGAGAGTCATCCTCCATTCAATTATACACAGTTATCTTCTCCAACTAGATGCTCACGAGCACCCATTAGCAAAAATAGTTCTAGTTCTGACCAATCTAAGGATTCTAAGGCTACCCCGTGGTACAAAGGAGGTTTCCTCTTTTCCGCATTCAAGACCCCCAAAAACATAGATAGTGTCTCACTCACTTTAACGGAACAAGAAAAATTTCAACTCCTGCAAGAACACTTTGAGCATAAGGATAACCAAGCACGCTTAGAAAAAGAACATAATCAACAAAGGATGGATGCTGCTAGGAGCATGGCTTATAGAGGGACATTTCATGAGCAACCTGAGACTAGTAATCATGAGAATAGATCTCTTTTCAATGGCAACAATGGCAACAACACGCCACCAAGATCTCCTCCAAGACCCACTTTTGGTATGCCTTCTTCACCTCCTAGACCTCTTCCCTCTCAACATGAGGCAAAGGCTAATGATGAGATTTCTAGTGAGGATCTTATGAGATTTGAACAAGATGTGGTCTCTCAACAAATGATGCATAAGCTTTTAGAGCATAACGGCGACCAGTACTTTCAATATATGACTTCAAGAGGATACAAGCTTCCTCTTGGCTATGATGTCAGACAAAATGTCCAACAAAGAGTACCAACTGAGTTGGAAGTTCTTCAAGAAGAATTACGTCGAACAAATCAATGCCTTACCCAAATGGCATTAGAAAGAGAGCCTCCAAAGGTCTCTTTTTTAGAATCAATTTGTGCTCTTCCTTTTGATAAAGATCTATACATGGTCCCATTTCCTAAGGATATTGAGGTTCCTAAATATGACAAGTATGATGGAAATGGTGACCCTCATGACCATGTGCGTCATTTTTATGCTCTTAGTATGGATTTTCTTCATGAAGACACATATCTTCTATGCTTATTCCCTCGAAGCTTAAGAGGCCAAGCTTTAAAATGGTTTGCGAAATTGACACCACCTCTTAAGACTTTTGATGAGTTGGCTCAGCGATTTACCCAGCAGTACTCTTACAACATCCAACAACCTATCACTGTGATAGATCTCGGTAATCTAAGACAACATCAAGGTGAGCCATTTGCAACTTACTTACAACGTTGGAGGTCATTGTATTCTCGATATCCTCGTCAGCTACCCGAAAGAGAAAAGATTGACATTTTTGTCAACACACTTGTGCCTGAGCTATTTTATGATCTAAGGAAGAAACTGTTCTCCTCCTTCCATGACATGGTTGAAAGTGCATATTAGATTGAGGGTGTAGCTATAAGAAAAGGGGATATTGTTATTAATAAAGATGCTAAAGGCAATGGTAAAGACAAGAACAAACCTTGGAATAAGAACAAGTCTGTTGTTAATGATGGGGTTGTTGACGCTCCTAAAGTTAAAGAGCCTGCTTTGAATCTTTCCAATGCTATCTATGCAGTAAAACAACAAGAAGCTGCCAATGCTCACAGTGCTCCTAAACCTCAATATGCAGATAAGCCTAAGAAGTCATTTCAAAAGTGAGTCTATACCAAGTTGGCAGAACCTTACGATGTAATCCTCAAGACTTTGGTTGAAAATGGATATCTTACGCTTCCTCATAAACCTGGTAATTGGGATCCGATAAATAAGCCTAATTGGTGGAGAGAGGATCATTACTGCCATTATCACAGAAACAAGGGACATCCAACAGACAATTGTTTTAGGCTTAAGGATGATATTCAGGATCTTATTGAGAACGACACAATCTCCACTGATGGCTTTACTAAAAATTCTTATCACACAGCTTTCAAAGATCCTCTACCTAAGCATGATAAGGGGGAAACCTCTCAAGCACATAAGAAGAATCATGATGCTAAGATCAATTATACGTATCCTTCTAATACACCTATGATCAACATGGTAGAGCCCGTTGAGAGCGTTCTAATGATGAGGTCTCAAGATGATAATAAAGCCAATCATGGTAAGCCAAAGTTAATCTTGCAAACACGTGATAGCTCATCTTCCCAAAGTGAGACACTGAATGCTGTTACTAGGGGGCAAGCCAAGATTGTCCTTAAAACTATGCAAAATCCCAAACAAGCTTTACCTTCCAAACAAGCGGCTCCTTCAGCCACCCCTAGCTATGATCTTGTCCAACATTTGCACAAGACACCGGCTCAGATATCAATCCTTGAGTTGCTTCAGTTATCCCCTTCGCATAGAGAGATTCTTGATAAGGCTCTACGTACAACATGTGTTCCTAATGACATTGATCTAGATCAATTTCAGGCTATGGTCAACCACATTTCATCTCCACTATCTCTCTCCTTTTTTGCAAAAGATGACATATCTATTTCTCACCCGCATAATCTAGCTTTACACATTGACGTTCTAGTCTACAATACCCAAGTCCGCCGAGTCCTGATAGACAATGGTGCTGGGTTAAATATTGTTTCTTTCAATGTCATACAACAGTTGGGTTTGTCAGAATTTGCTATGGATTCTAAGAAGAAGATTACTATAAAAGCTTATGATGAAGTGGAAAGATCTTCCAAAGGTCTTGTCACGTTGCCTGTCCGAGTGGGCCCTATCACAAATGATATTAACTTCCAAGTATTGGACGTTCCACTCGCATATAACATTCTTTTAGGTCGTCCTTGGATCCATGACATGCAGGCTGTTCCTTCCACTTATCATTAGTGCATCAAATTTCCATACAATGGCACTGAAATTGTGATTCCTGGAGACCATACTATTGCTATTAATGCTCTTGCTGCTACTAAAAAATTTGTTCCTCACAATGAACCTACTGATGATCCTAGTACGTCTCTAGTTGCTGTTGAGAAATCATTTAAGAAGATGAGCCTTGGTATGGGTGAATATAAACTGGATTCCTTTGCTTCTATACCTATTTCTCCTAGGTCATATGGGAAACCTTCCACTTCTGCTATGGTGATCCTTGAAGCCGAAAGAGAAGAACAAGCTGTTCACGAGTGGATCTATAGAGAAGATGCCCGAAATACTCCCATGCTTAGTAATTCAGACACAGATACAGATGAGTCACCAATACACACTATGGCTCACATGGGAGATGATCTTTCCTCTACTTCACTTCTTTGGGGAGAAAAATGTATATCTACTGATGATATGGATGTTGATATGGCTCATTCTTGTAGTAACCATCCCGACGTGGTTGATGGGTCTTGTGTGGGGTCTAATGAGTTTGTTCCTTGTATTGCCTTAGTGGACCACGCTGGTTCTTCTATGACAAGTCTAGATCTAGCTACCTTTGGAGCTTACCCTATAGGCTCAACCTCTCTTGTTACCAGAGATGACACCCCTCGCATAAATGCTATTGAACTGGTCACTTCATTTCATCTCACATCAACACCTGTTACTTCTTCCACCAACGAACTAGCCATAAAAAATATTGAATCAGCAATCAAGCATCACAGTCATCAAGTCAAAAGAAAAGAGCAATGGTCAGATGGAAAAAACCACATTGTGGCACTATCTGAACCTAAGAAAAGTAAAAATAAAAATTTGCTCAAAAATATTGATTATCAAATAAAAGATGACAAGCTGATTCTCTACAAAAAAATGATGCACTACTTCAAGCATGATCTCATATCTGTTACACTTCAACCCATTCCTAGAGCTAAGAACAAAGTTGGTAATGCCTTGGTTACTTCAACATCCATCCTACAAATGAAAAAGCATAAATTTCGCTTCAAGTTCCTGGTGGATGAATTACGCCATCCTGCTCACAAATCTTACAATCCTACCATCTTTTCATATCTTCCACCTCATATTCCTCTTGCAAATCCACCATGCCATTCCTTCCGCCATCCCTTACACTTTGCCTTTGTCTCTGGTGACTTGTATAGGAAGGGTCTAGATGGAACTCTCCTTAAGTGTCTAGAAATAGAGGAGTAAGAAAAAGTGCTAACTGAAATCCACGATGGCATATGTGGATCACATTCTAACGATCCTTCACTAGCTCAGACATTGCTTAGGGCTGGTTATTATTGGTCGAACTAGTTGAGACCTCCTATCATCATAGTTGCAGCATTTGGGCCCGGGGCCTATCAGTTCTCTACATCAGAGGAAGCAGCTTCTTGATGCCCATTTATGTCTGGGGCATCCTTTGTACATATTTTATGATCCTAAAAAAATACCAAAAAAATTCATATATGATGCTGAAAAAATCCTAAAAATCATAAAAAGTATTGAAAAAATGAGCATCCTAGTGAAAACCTAGCAATAGGCGCTTTGATGTCTCACCAAAAAAATAAAAAAATTCAAAACATAAAAAAAAAAAAAATTTGAAAAAGTGCCTTGGTGAAAACCTGGAAACAGGCTCCTTGGTAGCAAAAATAAAAAAAAATTATAAAAAGTCCTGAAAAAATTGCAAAAAAATCTATCAAGTGGTGAAAACCTAGAAACAGGCATTGCTTGAGACCCTCTGCACCTATGTCTATTAGTCTTGCGTGGCGCTCCTTCGCTCCACTTCTCTCTTTGCCTCTCTTAGCCTGGAATTGACTCTTGTCTTAGTCTAGGGGGCATCCATTGTTTTCAACTTATCTTGGGTCTCTTTGTGCATCTGGGTTTCTTGGGCACCTTGTAAACGGTGTTTTTCAACACCACCTCAACTGTGTTTTTCAACACTACCCTAGCGTCAAGTGTTTCTTAACACTTATCAGATATCCTTCGCGCCGTCTTGGATGATGCAATATTTCTCACTAGCAGATGTGATACTCAAAGTTTGACTCTATGACCTACAAACACGCACTTGACTCGCTGAGATTTGTTTGACTTCATTTCTTTGCGTGCTATCTATGATGATTTCTTTGCTGAGTGTTCTCCCCCTATGATCACTTTCGATGATGCATAGCTAGAAGACTGAGGGTATGAGAACATGTTTTATTTCTTTATCTGCTTGTGGGTATATTTTGTTGGTCCTCACTATCATGAGCATTTATGCTGGTCTTACTTGACACTATGGACCTACAAGGTATTATCCTTGACTGTTTTGCAAGTGCATGCTTATAGTCATCTTGACTTTCTTGTGTCTCGATGCAAGCATAATCTTGCTATATCAAACTTAGGTAATCTCACTGCACTAGTCATCTTGACCTGCATGTCTTTGATGCCTAGGTGGGATTCCCAAATTTCTATCTGATATAGATCATATTCAGATCCACATAGCTATGCTAGTGTGTATTGTATGATCTTGTGATGCTACCAATAACGCTCAATGATGAATATTAGATGTCTATTGGCTTTGTAACCTTGCAAGTAAACCACTTTTCATGTAGCTTGCATTTTTAGGTTTATGTTAGTTTAGTTTTGCATCTTGCATATGGAGAGAGCTCTCCTTTATCTTTCGTGGACTTGTTAATCAATTGCGCTCACCTTTTGCTTCTTCCCGATCATGTCTTTCACTTCTTATCTTTCATATCACATCATTTTCCTTTCATTTTGGGATCCAAACCGAAATCCGAGTTCACCTTGATCACCCAAATCATCTTTCTCCTTCTTCTGCAGTTGGTTAACCTTTTGAGGCCCAATCCTTTGATCTTCGCTGGGGCATTCTTCATCTCTCCATCCCCATCTCTTTCAAACTTCTAGTCTTTCATTCACTTTCATATCCCAAGTTCCATTCCTCTTCCGTGGTGTTTACGGGTTGAGGGACCGATAGGTTCATGCCCCATGTCCCATGTGTGGGGCATATCTTCACTGCTTGATGGTTATTCTATTCTCTTTCTTCGATTATGATTTCTAGTGATTTGATCATGTTGCTCTCGCTTCTGCTTTCCCTCTACTTGGATTTCACTTTCGATCCCGAGGGGGCAGACACATCATATCTTATTGGCTATCTCTTTCCTAAGTGTTCCGTACTGTCGCTACCAGGCTGACCATGCAGGATTTTCTATCTTTTCTGCACTTTATGACTTTGGAGTCAGAACGCTTTTGCTTGCCTTCTTGGCTATTTTATTCTTTGACTGCATGTGATCCCAAATCGATCTCACATCTGTCAAAATTGCTATTGCTTTCTTTCTTGGCTATCTGCTTGCCTTCTTGGCTGATCTATTCTTTGACTACATGTATTCCTAGATCGATCACACATTAGTCAAAGAGGGGCAAATGTATACACCTAAAAATGGTCATCTAGACTATTAGCCCCTTGCTAGCATTTTTGCTAAAATCATCAATTGCTTGTTCTTGATCAAATCCTAGTCCTATCATTTATTTGATTATTTTCTATGGGCTAACCATCTTATCCTAAGTCTTTATTTATTAAAAGGAATATTTCCTCCCCTTTTATTAAATAAAAAGCCCCACTTTTCTTCTTATCCTAAGTTGCACAAATAAAGAATTTAATTCTTATTTATAAAGAAAAATAAAATAAAAAATAAAAGAAAAACACTTTTTGTCTCACATGGACATAAAGTAAATGCTCAACATAAAGTAAATGCTTCTAATTTTCCTATTGGAGGATATTTGTGCACAAGGATCAAGCTTCTTTTTTTTCTCCATCGTTGATTAAATCTTTTGCCTCTTAATCTCCATGGTCCATTGATTTTTCACCTCCTATAAAAGAAGAGCTCTCTTCCTCATTTGCACACACAAATTTTTATACTATTGTTATGCTACAGGTTTTCTAGGTCATCTTGGAGCTTTTGGAGATATTCTTGCATCTAGAGTTTGAAGATTTGGAGCATTGTTGGCATTCATCTTGGATCTTCATCAACACTCTATCTTCTTGTCTTCATTCTTGCATCATCATGGCTTTCTTGCTTCATAGTTAGATTTCATTTTCATGCATAGTATTTGCATTTTCATAGCTTCATTTTTAGCTTAGATTTCCTTTTATGCAATAGATTAACTTGCATTGTCATATAGATTTTCTTTGCATTGCATACATTTGGCTTCATTGGAGATATTGGCATTCTTGCCCTTGTCTTCCTTGAATCTCCCATTGCATGGTTTACTAGCAAGGTTATAGGCTTAATAGCTCTAGCTGAGAGCATTCTTAAAAACCCTTGCACTCCATGCCTAGGGAGCTATGGATCGATTTGTGAGGGCTCATTCTTGAGTTTTCTTGCATGTAAGGATTCATAGAAGTGTGACAACATTTTAGCACACAGCAGGAACCATTGGTTATATTCCTCCACAAGCAAGCCATATAAACTGTTTGACAAAAAGGCTCAAAAGAATTGTCAAATGTTCAAACCCCATTCTGCTTTTGTTTCGAATTACTGTTTACATCATGTTTTGATATTTCATGATGTGAAATCCTTCTTGTAAAATGTCCCACAATAAATATAACATGACTTCACCTAATTATAAAAGTTTGATAACAATGTCCAACATGGGCTGCGCGCAGCTGGAGTCCCTGCCTAAGGCGGGGCAGCAGGTGGATGTGTGTACAGTCAGTATGAAATCTAGGAAGATGTGTTTATAGTCGGTATGAAATCTAGAAATATTCTTCTGACTCATGTAAGCATGGATCTTGCAGGAACCATTGGTTATATTTCTCCACAAGCAAGCCATAAAAACTGTTTGACAGAAAGCCTGAAAAGAATTGTCTGAAAGTAAAGGTACAAAATGGATCTGAGGATATGGGTTCAAAACTGACATACAAATGCATTTAGAAAGTTTAAGATCATATCCCCTCCTTGCCAAGTGTCTGCGTAGAATGGAATCCTTGGAATGAGTTGTGGTCAAACAGGCAAGGTGCAGAATGGTTTGACCATGCCCTTGGTAGTAACTATTCCTGGCTTTTTGGGCAAGTTGACAAACTTGATAAATCTAAGATTGACGAATAATACTTTTGATGGATTGATCGGGAAAATGTTCAAGATGCTGTAGATATTGTTGAGAAAATGCAATCTACAAGGAGAAATCCCAGGCTCTATTGGTGGATTAGCAGAGCTTCGACAATTGGATGTTTCTCACAATAACTTAACTCGGTCTTGGCATTGACTCATTAGCAACCTTTGAAGGCTGAGGAGTTTGCAGTTTTACAATAATAGGTGGGATACTAGAAGATGTTGGGAAGAAGAGCTACTTGGAATTCCTTGATGCTTTAGGCAATGAGCTGATGGGACAAGTTCCTCAGTCTAGGGCATTTAAGCATGTTGAAATATCTACAATTAATAAATAATAATTTGTTTGATGAGATTCCTGCTAGTATTGATGGTCTAACTATATTAAGCAGTTTTTCTTAATAATTCACTTCATGGATGAATTCATCTTAAGCTTGAAAGTAACACCCAATTTTGAAAACATGTGGCTAAAAGAGAAAAATTTCACTGACTTGGTTGCTGAATGGTGGTTGGATTTCAAAGTGGAAGGATCTAAGTTATTCTATTTTATGGCTGAAGTATATTAAGCAAAATCTATTAATATGGAACAAAACACACTTCAAGAATATTTTCAAATTCAAAGAGGAGATTGAGCAAAAATTAGCAAGCTTGAACCAATCCATTATGCAGTTCGGGATGGATCATGACAGATTTGCAGAAGAGAAAGTTCTGCTAAGAGAATTGGAAGACATCCTTTCCAAAGAGGAAATCTTCTGGTGCCAAAAATCGAGAGAATGCCGGTTGGCAGAAGGAGATAAGAACACAAATTTTTTTCATGCTAGTACTAAGAATTGTAGAAATGTGAACAAGATCATGTAGGTAAAAGATTCTACTGGTGCTCTCTTGGAAGATCAACTGGAAATCCAAAAGAAAATGGTGAGTTATTATTCAAAATTGTTGAATAACTCGGATAGCTCTCCGCTCAAATGTCAACAAGAATTATTGGCCAACATTCCTAAGCTAATCTCAGAGGGAGATAACCAAATGCTTTCAAAACCACCATTTCTTAGATGGCACTTGACAAAGTTCCAGGCCCGGATAGCTTTCCACCTAGTTTCTTTCTTCATTGCTGGGACATCATTGACAAAGATCTTACAGAAGCATTGGAGGCTGCAAGAAGCTCATGTAGATTTCTAACAGAAATTAACAATACTTTCATTGCTTTAATTCCTAAAAAAGAACATGCTTCTTGTATGGACGAATTTCATCCTATTGCTCTTTGTAATACTACTTATAAGATTCTTTCTAAAGCCTTAGCAAATAGAATGAAATCAATTCTCCCCAAGATCATAGGGGAAGAGCAAACTGGGTTTGTTCTGGGTAGATCAATTTTTTATGGGATTCTCATAGCTCAGGAAGCAATCCATTCTATTCAACATAATAAACAACCTAGCATGATCATTAAATTAGACATCAAAAAATCCTATGACAAGGTGGATTGGAGATTCTTAACTAAATGTATGGAAAGCTTTAGTTTTTCTAAGGCATGGATCAATCTGATTTTTCATTATATCTCTACTTCTAAATTCTCTGTTTTAGTGAATGGTTCTCCTCAGGGTTTTTTTGAAGGCTCCAATGGCATAAGACAAGGGGACCCCCTTTCTCCCTTCTTATTCGTCATCATGGTTGAACCTTTGGGACATGGTCTGATCAGATTACAAGAGCAAAATTTTATCAAAGGTGTTGAAATCACTTCCTCTGTTGGAGCAGTCACTCATCAACAGTTTGCTGATGACATTCTCCTTTTGGGAAAATGATGCATTCAAGAGGCCAAGCAGGCTTCGGCACAAGTGGCCAATAAAGAAAAATCAGTTATTTATTTTTTCCACACAAAAAAATAAATTCAGCATCAGATTGAAAAAGTTTTGGCTTTCAAATCAGGTTCCCTTCCGTGTTCATATTTGGACATACCTATAGATAAAACCTTGAGATCCTCCAAAATTTGGAAACCTATTAATGAGAGGATAGATAGAAAAATGGATAGCTAAAAATCCAAATGGCTCTCTTGGGCTGGCAGATTAGTCATGATAAAAACAACATTATCAGCAGTTCCCATTTACTTAATGTCATGCCTTTCTCTATCTACGGATGGATACATGGATATGGTTAAGAGATTAAGGAAATTCTTTTGGCAAGGGAATGATACAAACAAGAAATTCACACTTATTTCTTGGGTTAAGATTTGCAAATCCCAAACAAATGGAGGAACGGGCATTAAGAACCAATTATGGCAAAATCAAGCTCTTGGAGCCAAGCTCTATTGGAAAATCATGAAGAATCAAAACTTAAAGTGGGTCAGAATCTTAAGAGGTAAATACCTTGGGAATTATTCTGAAGAAGAGATGTTTCGCCTCCAATCTTTCCCAAGAGGCTCAAGAATCTGGAACTTCATAATCAAATCTAGGCAAGTTATTGACAACAATGTCACCTGGAACATAAAAGAGGGCAATGCAGCTAGATTTTGGGAGGATTCTTGGGGTGGGCTCCCAAGTATTAACTCATTGCTAGGTCCTAATGAGCTAAGTTAAATTTGTTCAGTTGCCTGGAGTCCATTTCTCAGAGATTACATCATTTCCTCTTCAACATACTCATTGGATGGTTCATGGCAATAGAAGGATTTCACAGAATTGAACCCAAATCTCACAAAACTGAGCAAGTTTAAAAGCGTGATCAAGGATAGAGTCTTCTTTATTAAACAAGGATCAGATGAGATCATTTGGAATGGAGCTAAATCAATAATTTATAATGTCAAGGATGGATATAATATTTTGTCGGAATGCTCTAATTCCAACAGACCGAAAATTCCTCTACAATTATGTTGGCACAGTGCTTGTCTCCCGAAAGTAGGTCTATTCACTTGGGCAGCCTCCTAGGCCAAAATTCTAATTGCAGATAAATTTATCAGAATGGGATACCACGGCCCCTCTAGATGTTCCTTATGCTACGGTAGTGAAGAGGATGTTAATCACTTACTATTAACCTGCCCCTTTGCTACAGAATGCTGGCGTTGGCTATGTTCAAAACTGGGTTGGGTGTCAGCACTCCCAAAGGATCTTCATCAATTATTACTATCTTGGCCCAAATTACATGGAAATAGTTTATGTGGTAACCTTTAGATTTTATCCCCATCTATCCTATTGTGGGAACTATGGAAGGAAAGGAACATAAGATTATTTCAAGATAAATCTACGGAGTTAGAGTCCATTCTCAACAAAATTGAAGCAGGGATTGTAGAAGTGATGAACTCCCGCTTCCAAATCCAATCAGCTCAACACAAATTTTACACTAGTTGGGATGATCAAATGTTTAAAAGTTGGTTTGGACTCAAGACCCCCTTATCCTTGGGCAGAGGCTACAAAATTAATCAAGCTCTGAGAGCATCTTGTGTGTGGAGGCCCCCTGCTCTAGGCTAGTTCAAACTAAATTTTGATGGAGCTTCTAAAAGCAATCCAGGCCCATCGGGAGCAGGCTGCATCATTCACTCTTCAGAAGGCATAATTATAACTAAATTAGCCAAACCACTGGAGAATGACACCAACAACATGGCTGAATTTAAGACCCTTCTTTTTGGTCTTGCTTTAGCAAATGAGATAAGAATAAAGAAATTGGAGATTGAAGGGGACTCCATGATAACAATTAATGCTGCTAAATCAGGGTCAACACAAAATTGGCATCTTCAAGCTCTTCTAGACGTTATTCTATAGTCTATTAGCAGATTTGAATCAATAACAATCAAATCAATCACATCTTTCATGAAGGGAATTCTCTGGCGGATGAATTGGCGGATCTGGCATCTAGAGGGATACACCGGAAGAACATTTTCTTGAATAC
The DNA here is from genome assembly GCA_027943335.1 of Chamaecyparis obtusa. Lineage (NCBI taxonomy): Eukaryota > Viridiplantae > Streptophyta > Pinopsida > Cupressales > Cupressaceae > Chamaecyparis > Chamaecyparis obtusa. Next base: position 51,404 of record BSBK01010339.1, on the reverse strand, counting down.
TTCGCCCCGGCTATGGGAATTTCAAATTTCTTCCATCCGGTTAGTCAAGTAGTAATTGCTTGATTGAAGTTAGCATGCTTTTTTGGAGTATTGCCTTTTGTAACAGGAACATAATGACCTTTTATAAATCCTTGTTCATTGAGCACACTTAGAAATCTATAAGTTGTTCATTGAGCACACTTAGAAATCTATAAGTTACCTGTAATTTGAACAAAAAAAACTCAAAGAAAAATTTTGATAACACAAAGTGCAAATAAGAATAGACACTAAAGCATAAGAACCAATCCTTACTAGGTTTTATACCTCTAGGTTTTCCTTTGGCTTGGATGACACAGCTCTGGACAGTGCCAACAACTTTCCTTCCACTAATTTGGTCTTCAAGTCTTCTTAACAAGCAGAGTGAAATGGCAATCAAAAGAGTGTGCTGCAAAAAGCCAAGCCGCGACTATAACAAGAAAGAATGCCTCCAAGATATGGTGTTGAATTAGCAAGTGAGGCACATCCTGATATAAGGAACTACTGAATGAGTGCAGCTCCTGACTTCCCAAGCGATTGCACACTGCATCGATTGCAGCTTTTCCCTTGTCGTGTTCAGTCAATCACTACAAATTACTAAAAATTATAGGGGAATGCATACAATTGAAGTTGTGTGTAATGCAGGAGTGATAATTTATGCTTATGCTAAATTAATTATTTAAAACCTTAGGATCCCTTAGAATCTACAAGCATACATCAAATCCTCATACTCTAAAACAAATCACTAGTGCATAATTTTGCAGTGAGTGCTACTTAATCGAGCCCTAGTTTTGGATTTGTTTTTACCCAAAATTTCATAGAGTACCTTAAAGTAGTCCACTCAGCAGACTTAAAATAAAATAGAAAACACAAATTTCCTTAAAAGGATCTCTATGAAGCTTTACAAATTTTGCCCTAATTATTCTTTAAAAGTCTACGAACTAATAAAGTTGTATTTGTGTTAAGATAAAATTTGTGTGTCAGAGTTGAAGTTACTGACGAAACTTACACTATATTTGCATGTTGAATATTTTCTTTCAGAGCTTTAATGGATTCTTGACTCATTGCATTATTTGCATGATAATTTCACTCGATAATTTCACTTAAGAGGTTAATAAATGTTACACACTAGTTTTTTTTTAATTTCATTCTGACAAAAATTCATTTCTAATGCTTGCTTCTGATCTTCCTAAGAAAATTTCAACTCTTCATATTTTTGTTTTTATTTAATCAGAACTCAGGCTTTCTATTTCTAAGTTTAGAGGATAAAACTGCAAACTTTTTATGTAAGTTACTGATCAATCTTACCTTGATTCACTGTGCAACAGATTACAAATAGATGAAAATCAATCCAAGAGATGAAACAGCTACTTTGAAACCAATTCGTGCGCGTATTGAAACCCTAGACAAATTTTGAAACACTGGCTGATGACTCTGTTGTAGCCATTCAGAAATTGCTTCCGGCTGTTGAGCATTGCTGCTTCATAAAATTCTTCTGTAATCAACCCAGAAGAACTTAGAGCACATATGAACATTAATTGGAAAACAAGATTCAAAGGATTAGACGTTGTAAAGGAAGTATTGAAAATTAGACACAGATGAAAGACCACATAGAGAAACCCAAATATGGACTCTCATCACAGGCCCAATCCAATCCATTGCATTTATAACCAAAGTTACATTAAATTGACAGAAGACTCTAGATCAAAGTTAGCTGCAGCATTAATGTGGACAGGTGAGAAACTGTTTGTAGATAGTTCTAGATACATGTAGGTGAGTGCAAGATCATTCTAGATGGTTCTGATATGTACTATAATTAATTTATCTTCTAACATCCCCACAAATTAGTTATCTAATTGTTTTCAATATCCCCATAATCCAGATACAATAGGTCCTGTCATATAGCTTTTTAGATACCCTTTTACAAAACAAAATTTTGGTTTCCCTTATCACTATCATTTTGGAAAATTTGTCCCCATGTCATTATCACTTTAGGTTTTTAACCAGTTCATCCATAATCATTTGGGATTTTCCATTTTCTCCAACTGATAAAGTGTTATATTTACTTTAGGTTTTTCACCTAAACAAATGGTTTTGGCTTACCACAAACCCTTCAATGAAAGTGGTTTAAGGATAACCATGAACCTCCATTACGGAAAACCATCATTTTTTTTGAGCTTTTCTCCTTCTATACAGCTTCAGAGTCCTTCCTGCAATCTGGATCAACATCTTAAAACATGGAGTGTGATCTGCCTCTTCTAATCTTCATCAAGCGCTTGATGATCTCCTTTAATGCCTTCCATTGATCTTCCTGTCACAAGGTCTCAACTGGATAAATCTCCTGCGGCACCTTTCTTCCCGAGTCAGCTGTGGACTATTCTACAAGCACAGTTAATAGTCTTCCTCAAGCACATCCTCTTGCAGGCTGGCGCTCTCCATTCTGCACATTGGGGCACACAACACTCTACACCAATGATTTTATCTTTTACGGCAGCGGCACACCACTCACTCTTTGCTCTGCACCTCTGGGTCCGATCCTAAGCCCAAGGGATCGAATCCGAAGTATCCTGGAAGACTTCCATCAGGCCAAGGAGGTGGCGTACTGCTCTGATACCATATTGAAAATCAGACACAGAGGAAAGACCACATAGAGAAACCCAAATATGGGCTCTGATCACAGGTCCAATCCATTGTATTTATAACCAAAGTTATATTAAATGGACAGAAGACTCTAGATCAAAGTTAGATGCAGCATTAATGTGGACAGGTGAAAAGCTGTTTGTAGATAGTTCTACAGACATGTAGGTGAGTGCAAGATCATTCTAGATCGTTCTGATCTGTGCCGACAGTACCTACTGCAGATAATTAATTTATCTTCAAACAGAAAGACAACCTTACATGCAAATGCCACGGCTATACCTCCCAGACACCTGTTTGCGGGAAACAATGCCCTGGCATGCACACAACGCGTGGAAGGAGACAGGCTTAGGAAAGAATGCCTTAAATTCATGCAACCATAAACGGATGGGTGGAGACCAAGCTGAGCATAATGAGAAAGAATGAAAATATAATATCAACAGAAGCAACTTTCATGCCATCTGTCTGTACAGTTGTTGCCTGGTTACATATTATAAATCATCTTGCTGCATGCAGAAGACACATGGGCAGCTGGAGACACACCAACAGCTAGGAAAACCATGAAATGTTAGCTTTCTACACTGTGAATAGAGTGCCAAAAATTTAGTAATTTTTCCAAAAAAATTGAAAAGACTACGGGGATAAATTGAAATAGCCAATGAGAAAATGGGAATTAATTATAGAAAATTTCAGTTTAATTGAAATGTTGTTTAAAATTATGTTTAACAAATTTTGCACGATTTTTGAGGACAAACTGATGTTAGAATGGCAACTGAAAACTTTAGTCTCCTGCCTTAACGGCAGGGACTAATAAAGATACCATTGATTTTGATAACGATGGCCTATATCTCCTGTGTCCTTTAGAAAATAATTGAACTTGATAACAATGTCCCATATCTCCTGTCTCCTTTAGAAAATCCCGAAAAATCTATTTCAAAATCTAATTCACGCAGGGAACTTTCTCAGATTTTTGTTCGAGGTGATGCAGAAATGTCAGTCCTTGTTACAACGGGTGTATTCATGGACATAACGTTTTTTACAATGTGTGTTATGCTGGTAGGGGCCGGCACAATTTTTCTTGTGACTACTGTTCTATTAAAACACCTTGGGAATCATAGGAGCCGTCTCCCTCCAGGCCCCAGAGCTATTCCTATAATTGGTCACCTTCATCTTCTCAAAGATAGAAACAGGCCAATTCACCAGATTCTAAATTCACTGTCGTCGATCTATGGGCCTATTATGCATCTCAAATTTGGTAACTGCCCTGTTTTAGTGATAAGTTCTTCAGATCTTGCCAAAGAATGTTTTACAGTAAATGATAAGTCATTTTCTTCTCGCCCTCGGCTTGCACATGCCCAGCATTTGGGCTACAATTATTCTATGCTGGGTTGGGCTCCTTATGGCCCCTACTGGAGAAATGCTAGAAAAATCTGTGTACTTGAGCTTCTGTCTTCCAAAAGAATCCAATCGTTTAAACCGAAGAGAATGAAAGAGATTTGTAGGGCAGTATATTCCTTGTTTCAACAGTCACAATTGCAGAGTATGGTGAACATGAGAAATGTTTTGTCCCAATTGACTTTTAGAATCTTGATGGCTATGATAATAGATGACAGGTATTTTGGAGAGGAATTGGGAATTCCGGTAGATTTGGTTACCCATCTGATTAAAGAGTCATTTTTCCTAAAAGGAGTGATTTGTATTAGGGATTATATACCCTGGTTAAAGTGTCTTGATTTGCAGGGTTTGGAGAAGGCAATGAAGAAGGTACAGGGCAAATTAGACTTGTTTTTGCAGAGAATTCTGGAGAGGCATAGGAAGGGGTCAAAAGAGGAGAGAGTGATGGAAGACTTTGTTGATGTGCTCATCTCGCAGGCAGAGGAGAATGGGGAAGCGATTTCTGATAAAGATGCATTTATAAAAGCAACTGCAATAGTAAGTTGTTTTAATTATTTTGGGTTTCTAAATTCTTCTTATTATTGTGTATAGCTTCTGATAGCTGTTGTGTCAGTTTATTTTTTTAACGTTTGAATCAAATTACATGATATAGATATCAAATTACTGTTCTTATATTCCTTACGGAAGTTACATAATTGTGCTACGAATGAAACTAAATGCCATAATGAAGTGATAAGAAAAGTTAAGGAAAGGGTCCAACATGAATTCTCAGATTAAGCGGAGATGCCTATCCTATTTAGATTATTTCCTACACATTAGCTTCCCAATTTGTCTTAGATTTAGAAGTTACATGACTATGGGATTGATAGTTTAATAATGAATTATGCTTGCTAAATTAGAGGAGGTATCATAAGATAAGTTGGCTCTAGTCTTGTTATTGTGCATAGTTTCTGGTAACAGCCGAATGAGTTTATTTCTTTCATGTTTTGGATCAATCAACATGACATCTCACCAGGAAGAAGAGAACAATACATTAGAACATAATGAATCAGATACAAGTGTTTAAATAGTGGAATCAGATACTATACTGCTAGAATAGTGCCCAGACTTGTTATTTGATTTATTTTTGGATTAAAGAACTCTAAAACTTAGATTATGCCCATTGTTTCCGGGATCAGCAAGGGCACTTTAATTCTAGAAAATGAAAAAGTTTAAGATTAGAAATTGAAAATTAGAAAGAGAGATAAAAACCTCCAAACTCTATAGATATGATATAAATATTTGTTTTTCTAAGGATGATTTATACTTTTGAGTATAAAAATGATCCCTGTGATAAAAAGCAAGAAAATCTTGATACTAAATTAATTATGATAGAATAAATAAGAAAAAGCACTAACAGAATTAACACATAAACTAATAGAACAACCTTTAAAAGATATTATAATTAACGTTCACAAAATCACTAGTGTCTTCTCATATTCCTGACAAGCTTGAATATCAACCATAATGTAAGGCTGATTTAACCAAGAACGAAACACCCCAGAACAACCCTTCTGAACCCTCACACCCCAGAAAAAGTAGAAAATTCCTGTTGTAGGAAAAAAGAGTCACAACTTAGACCTGGGTAACTAATGCAGAATTTTTTCTTGAAACCACTATAGCTGAGAATGCTCCCAGGAATCAAATAAGTTTAATAAAGAGTATTTTACCTCGAGCTTTTAACTTTCCAAACGAAACGAGTGAAATATGTTAATGATGTGCAGGAAAAAATAGGAAGTTAGCTAAACGTGATTAGGGTCACTGAAAAATAATATAAAAAGTATAACTAGGTTGTATTAATGAAGGTGATGAGAAAAAGAAATGCAATTTAATGTACTCAAAGAAATGAGAGAAAGGTGTTTTTATAGTCGGTTATAGTGGGCAATCTGTTTTAGGTTTATAGATGATTTATAATTATATAGAATTTATATACAGTAGTTTTTACAAAAAGCATTTAATTGTACTATTAACAAGAGAGAAAGGTGTTTTTATAGTCGGTTATAGTGGGCAATCTGTTTTAGGTTTATAGATGATTTATAATTAGATAGAATTTATATACAGTATTTTTTAAAAAAGCATTTAATTGTACTATTAACAAGAGAGAAAGGTGTTTTTATAGTTGGTTATAGTGGGCAATCTGTTTTAGGTTTATAGATGATTTATAATTATATAGAATTTATATACAGTATTTTTACAAAAAGCATTTAATTGTACTATTAACAAGACATGCATATCTTTCCTTAGGTCTGTTTGTTTGTTGGAATTGGGATTGTCAAATCTCAGAATTGATATTTTGAAATCTATATGTAAACAACATTTTCCATTTCTCAATTTCTCATTATGAATTCAACCATATTCCAAAAACTATTTTCCCGATTTAAAACTTCTAGAATTGTCAAATATAAAATACATTATTTAATTCGAGCAACCAAATGGACCTTATTTTGACTATAATAGTGTGATTAAAAAAGTTAATAAAAGAACCCAGCAGAAATTCAAAGAAAAAAAGAGGAGGTCAACTTCTAAATTTGTCTAAGATTTAGAAACGTAGCAATGAGATTCATATACTTGCAAAACTGGATATTATCATATCTTTGTGGATAAAAATATTTAAATATTCCACATACTATAATTGATAAATTTTGGCAACAACATTTTCCATTTCTCAATTTCTCATTATGAATTCAACCATATTCCAAAAACTATTTTCCCGATTTAAAACTTCTAGAATTGTCAAATATAAAATATATTATTTAATTCGAGCAACCAAATGGACCTTATTTTGACTATAATAGTGTGATTAAAAAAGTTAATAAAAGAACCCAGCAGAAATTCAAAGAAAAAAAGAGGAGGTCAACTTCTAAATTTGTCTAAGATTTAGAAACGTAGCAATGAGATTCATATACTTGCAAAACTGGATATTATCATATCTTTGTGGATAAAAATATTTAAATATTCCACATACTATAATTGATAAATTTTGGCAAACTTCTGTTTGTATCTCTTATTTTCGTTGCCTTGTAGACTATGTTAAATGCAGGAACTGATACGTCTTCAGTTACACTAGAGTGGGCATTGTCATTGTTAATGCGACATCCCCAAGTAATGAAGAAGGCCCAGGATGAACTTGATTCTAAAATTGGACAAAACAGATTGGTGGAGGAATCAGATATAAACCAGTTAACATACTTGCAAGCAATAGTTAAAGAGACTTTGCGACTTCATCCATCGGCACCTTTGCTTGTGCCACACAAATCTATTGAGGATTGCATTGTTGGAGGCTATCATATTCCTGCAGGAACAATATTATTTGTAAATGCATGGGCAATACATAGAGACCCAAAAGTGTGGAATAAGCCATTGGAATTTATACCAGAGCGTTTTATGGAGAAAGAAATAGAGATAGATAACATAATGAAAGGGAATGATTTTGATCTGATTCCATTTGGGGCAGGAAGAAGAGGATGTCCAGGTGCTTCTTTAGCAATGTGCATTGTACAAACAACTCTCGCAAGGTTGTTGCAGGGCTTTGAATGGTTTGTTCCAGATGGAAGAGTCCTCGACATGAATGAAGGGGTTGGCATAACAATGCCAAGGGCAATGCCTTTGGAAGTTACCATCAAGCCTCGTCTTTCCCATCATCTATACCAGCAGCAAGGAGTAATCTAGTTATGGACCATCAAACTCTCGTTTTTTTCTTCATGGTTTGAATGTTGCATAAATGAGAGCATTTCATGTTTTAGATAAAAAAATATTTTGAAAGGAAAACATATTGTATTTTCTTTTGGTATTGAACTTTGTAAAGGCTGATGAAGTTGTCACGCCATGTTATTGATTCAGAAATTGTAGGTACTAAGAATATCATGATATTCGATATCATACATTTTATAGATTTTATGTACCCTATTGAAACATATTTATATGTTAAGAGAAGTTTAGTTTAGAAAAATATAAAACTAATTTAAAAATATTAGATAAATTTTTGGCAAGGTCTTATCAGTTTAAGGGATCAATTTTTGGAATTTTTTTTAATTTATTGTTAATATGTTTATTATTCTATTTCATGTATTTTCTGGACAATTATATATATATATATATATATATATATATATATATATATATGAATTATATAAATTATTGTTCTATTGTTTCTGCTTATATAATTTATTATTATACTTTTCATTAGTTTATTTATCTTGATATCTCATTCAGCTATGAAATGTTGGTACATTTTATGCAATTAGAAGTTGCACTGTTAAAGACATATAATTATAATTACCGTAAATAGAATTTGTAACCACAAGATGCATGTAAATTATTAGTATAAGATTCTTATATTAGATTTTGTCAAATAAAATAAACTATATATAGGATGCATGCAAAAGTTGGTGATTATTAGTATAAGACTCTAGAATTAGATTTTGTGGAGTACAATAAATTATTTATAATTGTATAAAGAAATAAATCTTATCAATAAATTTATTGCAGCATTAATGGGTTATGATTTATGTAAATTATGATATAAAAATCACCTTACTAGAAATTTTTATTATACCACGAATGCATTATGATTTATGCAAATTGTGATCCAAAATAGTATTACAATCTAATGTCATATGCTGAATTTTTTGAAATCAATGATCTTCTCATATTTAAAATAATGTTGGTTGTTTAATATTTTTATTTATAAGTAATTCATAAAAGTGAAATATAAAAAAGTTGATAGTCTAACTATATTATGAGCAATGAAGAAGAGGTTGAGATTTCCTTTTGAAAACCCTTAGTGTTGTTAAGAGAGGTTGTATTTTTATTTATATAGATATGAATAGTGTTGAGATTTCAACTTCATAAAAAGATCATAAAAACTATTTATATTTGTATATTTAAGTTTATGGTATGTTTGATTAGAGTTAGATGAGCTATAATAAGTTTAATAAATTAATATTACACAATAAGCATAGTTATTCTAAAAATCATAATTAATGAAGGTAGATGATATTTGCCTTTATAATCAAAGATAAAAACATGGTCAATGGACTCTTGATTTGTTGGTGAAGTTGTTTGGTTCGCAATGAGTCCACTAGGATCCCTCACTCATCATTTCTACATGCCTTTTTCGTAAAATAGTATGTTAACATATTTTCTATTTTTAATTAAATTATTTCCTACTTATTTCTTATATACCAAAGTAGATAAGAGATTAGTTCCTTTGGAAAAATTATTGTTAACATTCTACATGATATGATGGATGAGGGCTTTTAGGATAACTCTATAGTTGGTACTTGTTCCTTGCTCTCACACCTACTATTGATCAAGTTCGTAAATGGGCAGGTTTAGATTGGAAGTTGAAAGGTAGTGTAACTATTAAAGTGCTATGAAAAAATATTTTTCTTTTGTTTGGATTTGTTAATAAGGAATATCTATTAAAGTGCTATGAAAAAATATTTTTCTTTTGTTTGGATTTGTTAATAAGGAATATCTAATAAAATTTTTGAAGGAAGCTCCTTGGAGTTTTGTTAAACAATTAAAATTTTTCTTTTCTTATGAAAAAGGAAACTTGGATTGCATGCTTCTATAGATCTTGGCATAGTTGACCCTACCTAGGTTAGGTTCTTAGGTTTACCTTTGGAGTTTTGGAACTCCAAAAATTATCAAATTATAGCACACTTTAGATAGTTGTTGTTTATTTAGAAGGTCACACAACATAGACCTAGATTTCCCTTTGCAAGAATGTGTGTGAATGTGGCAATGAATAATATTCTTCCAATACATATAATATTGAAATATAGATATGGAAGTTGGATTTAAACCATATTTTATGAAAATGTGAGACTAATTTTCCATAAATTTACCCAATATGGCCATCTAATTGATACATGTAGGAAACAAGAGAATCTTAAAAATAAGGGTACTGTTAATCTTTAGTCTCCTTCAAAGACCTCAAATAAAAGAATGGGATGGCCAAGGATGTGGCTAGCTAGGGGAAAAGGGTATGGATAAGAATATAACTTTAGGGACCAAAGATGTATTGGATAAGGAGCAACTCAGATTTAATGAAGAATAGAAAATAGTTAGTTACTTAGTTGGGTGGGTGTGAAGTTATTAAAGTCAAGCCTATTGTAGATTCTTTGTTGGCCTTGTTGAAAATTGCACCATGTAAACCATATATTGATGTGCTCATTTTTTCTATTTTCTAAGGGATCAAATAAATTATGTTTGGTCTTAAGTTTGGACCAACAGAACTATTCATTCCCCTTCCAATCCAATTTAATTCCACCTCTTTCATCCTCATGTATTTCTATCATATTGAAGTCACTACCCAAAATCCATGGGACCTATTTAAGGTTGAAAAGCATTTCCACATCTCAATTATATCTTTACAATCATTAGGTGGGTATATAGAGCATAATCTAATATTTGAGCTATCAACATCTATAATGATCCATATATAGCCTAGTTTTAAGGAGCACCCCATTTCTTTATTTTAGGGTCCCACTTACTAGCAAGGAGGATGGTAGAGCCACCCTTTCCTTTGATATGTTTTGTAGTGAATTAGATGACATCTCTCCATATGCATCTAAGCATAATGTAAAGCTTAAATTGAGTAGCCTTAACCTATTGGAGGAAAACAATGTCCTTGTTTCTCATGGTATTGATCAATCTTTTAGCCAAATATTTCTTGTTAAGTGATTCAAACCCTTTTATTTTCCAAGATATGCATTGTAATCTCATTTTCAATTTTATCACTACTCTCCATGTTCACTCTTAATCTTTCAAATAATTTAGGTAGGGTGGATTCTATTTCTTTACTTTTGGAGATTGGAATGAGTGAGTCCATAGTTCTAAGATTTCTTTTATGCATAACCAAGTTTTGGGCTACATGAAGATCATGTATATTATCCAAAGGAAAAAGGGGGTTTGGAAGGACATTCTCCAAATTAGGAATCAAGGGAGGGTCTAGTCTCACAATCAACATTGTAAGATAATGACTTAGTGATACAAGGAAGAGGCTTAGCCAAGAAGAAAATGATGGATACATCACTGACATCTATTTTGGAACCTATTCTAGGATTTATGACATCTTCTTTGTTAGGTTCCACACTACTCTACAATGATGTATCCATCACTATGTCCCTTGAGTGGGTCAAGTTAGGGGGCTCCACATGTCTTCTACCCGGTCCATTATATGAGGAAAAGCCTATAAAAATTACACTTTCATCTTGGGGAGAATATTAATTAGTATCCTAAACATCATCATTAGAGAGGAGATCAAAGCTATTATAAATTTTAACCCCTTTAGGGTGGCTCTGGGTGGTAGCTCAAATAGACAATCCAGGGTGGTTTTCATTATTCACACCAATGATTTTAGACTCATTTATAATGCATTTTACCATTGATGGAATAGCATGGCATTTGAATTTATTTTCTAATAAAGAAAAAATCATCTTTGTTAACAAGGATGGAAACTACGATGTCCAAGTGCACCCATTAGCACTTTGAAATCATCACCAATTTATGGTTGAGAGATCAAAAGCCTTGAGCAAAGTGCTCATGCTCATAAAAAATATAAATTTTTTATTATGAATACTACCTTGTTAAGGGATGGGGATTATTCAATGCTAACTTAATGATTATGTACATTAGAAAGATGATTCTCAAAGATGCAACAAGCATTGTGAGATGGAACACAAATTTCAATAGATGGAAATATTCAAGAATTAACCGAGTTACTGAGAGGGGAGGGGTGAATCAGTAACTCCAAATTTTCCTTTAATTATAGATGTATTAACATGTAATTTACTTTAACCTTTGCATACAGAAAGCATGAAACTTAAAAGCATTCACAATAATGACACATAGATTTGGTTACCCAGAAACCTTCCAAAAAGAAAGTAAAACTGGGGTGGGGATGAAACCCACAAAGCTTTAATACTGCAGAATAAAGTTGGCCGGTTAAGGCTTACAATTTGATCACTTCTGATGATCTGCCCTGTTAGGAGCAATAAGGATTGCTAAATCCACCCTGTTAAAGGATTTACAAACATACAATGAAGTATGCACTCGGTAAAGAGATTTTACAAAAGACTGTTAAGTCTACCCAGTTAAAGGATTTTAGTACTGATTCACCTGTTAGGATGAAACAGTAGATCTCTTGCTTTGCAACTGGATTGCTGATTGAGATTCGCTGATGTACTGATCACCTTCTGTGATGAATTTGTCTTTGCTGTTCCTTATACTGCTGAAGCCCTTTGTAATTCGCTTATCTCTGCCTTTCTTTCTTTTTCACATACATGCTTATTACATACATCTTGACATTTTTACAACATTGTTTATATACAAGTCTTAAACAGTTAATTACAATTACAATTACAAAGTCGGCTTGACAAATAAACATAAGTGCTACTAAGTCGGCCCAAGTATGGTTACACGGTTCCTGCAAACTAACTCGGTGACTTTCTGATACTCGGCGTCCACTGCATTACTCGGCATCGTCATGCACTCAGTAGAAGTGAAGGCACGGTTCATACTGACCACTCGGTAGGTTTTGAACTCGGTAAATACTGGTGACTCGGTAGACATGATGTTACTCGGTTTGCTCGGTTTGTACTAACTTGCTCGATTTGCACTGTCTGCTCGGTTTGCACTGTCTGCTCGGTTTGCACTATCTGCTCAGTTTGCACCCAGAATGCAAATAAGTGTTGTCACTAGTGGCAATTCTGCTTAATGCCAACAATCTCCCCCTTTGGCATTAGTGACAAAAACACTTATTGGCCAAAACTTATATACATGAATCATGCTGAGTTTTATTTTGATTTTTCAAAATTTGTCTTTGTTATAGGGCTTTATACATTATCTCCCCCTTTCAATGTGCTAACTTTTTCTATACAAATCTTCTTCTATACATATATCTCCCTCTATACATATCTCCCCCTTTTTGGTGATAATGCCAAAGGTGCATATACAAGTGATTTACAGAGAGAATCCAAAATTTGATAGAAAATCAGAATGTACCTTCATTATTAGTGCCAGGGTTCTGTCCCAACTTTCTTGCAGAATCTTGCATGTTTGGATTGCAATTTGGACTTCTGCAGAGAGTTCAATCATGTGATCTGCTATAGAGAACTGATTGTCATGAATCAATGTTTTGGAATGTTCAATGTGCTTATACATTGTATTCATGATGGGAAGGATCATGTGTTGGATGTCTAGCAGTGTGGACCGGATCCTTGTGTCTTCTTTCAGTAGATCTGACTGCATATTTGATAGGTATGAGATTTTCATGTGATGAGCAGAGCTTGAACTTGGTTCAAGTTGCAGCTTCTGTATGCTAATCTTCATATCCTCATCCATTTTATTCATTTTATCCTTAACATCCTTTGTGAACTCGGCAATATTGCACAATCTGGCCAAAAGAGAGGTAGCATTTGAATAGGTAGATTCAATGTTTGACAAAACTGAAGACAATTCTACTTGGTTAATAGCTATGTGCTGAGCAATGTGCTCAAGCACTTTATTGTTGAATCTCTTCTCGCTCTTTCAACTAACTTTTCTGTCCCAGATGAATCCTCATTATATTTATTAACTGCTTCTACTAATTGTAGCAAAACATGTTGGGAGGAGTCTAACTTTAATACCTAATGCATCAGACAAAATGTCCTTAGCATCCTTGATGATTTGATATTCCTTGTCTCTCTCCTCTTTAAGCTTCTTTTGCTTTGCTTTCCTTTGAAGGATTTCACCTATATTTTGCATTTGGTCCACTGATAGATTTGCAAAATCTAATGTTGGAATCTCTATTTCTTCATCTAAGTCTATATCCTCTACTATATTCTTACCCAAAAATCTTATGCTCGGTTGAGCTTTAGGCTTATCTGTGCTTAATGCCTTAGTAGTAGTGACAATAGATATAGTAGGGCTGGCTATAGAGACTGGTATACTTTCTACTGGAGAACTTAAAATATTTACACTTGTAGATTCAAAAACTGGAAAACTTACTGCTGGAAAACTTGATGATGTAGGAGATTGCAACTCGGTAGAAGAAATGGTAGTTGCTTCTGTTGTTTCTATAGATGATTGGACAAATGTTGAAGTTGTCACAACCATGCTTGAAGGTGTCTCCAGGCTGGATGTAGAGACTTTTACTGGAGAGGTAGGAAGTGATGCAATGACTTCTGCTGCTATCCTCACAGTATCATCTACCTCAGTGGCTTCTTCTTGTTCATCACTATCATCTTCAATGTCTTTTATTATGACTGTTTCAATACTCGATTGGTGAAGATGGTATATGTTTTTTCCATGTGGCATTTGCAGCCTTCACAACCGATTCAATATTGTTGATCAGAATTAAACAAGTATTGAACTTTAATGTCATCTTACTTTCATTGTCCTTCAATGCCTTCTTTACTTCATCATTTTTCAAGCTCGGCATTAACTGTCTTAGGGTTTGATCAAATATGTCTTTTACAGTTTGCTTGGCATTGCTCCATCTCATTTTTATTGGATCTAATAGAACTGCTGGAACCTGTGGGGCTATTTCTTCAGGAGAGTATTTCCACTGTCCCATCTTTTCAATAACATCATCTTCTATTTCGTTCTGTTCTGTTTCCGATCTAGTTTCATATTTAAAAGATTTTATGTTACTTACTCTAGATCCTGATCCGTCTCTAAAAAGTTTGATCCTCTCTTGAAAGTTTAGAGGAGGCCTTTTGAATACTATGTCTTTATCTGCCTTGTCTGCCTTGTCTGCCTTATCTGCCTTACCTCTTGCACTTCTCCTTGTAAATACAGTAGTGGGAGGCTTAGGTGCCTTAGTGATGAATACCTTTCCTTTCTTCTTTGCAGGGTTCTGGTTCCTTTGTTTTTCTCATCCTTTTCCTCTTCTTCTTCATCTTTTTCTCCTTTGTCTTTGGTTAGCATTTGCATTTTGGCTATCCTCTTCTTTCCTTTGTTTACCGCCCGTGGAAGCTTTATGCTTAGTTCAATTCTCACCTTAGCTTCATCATATGTTCCAAAATATGGAGCTTTGGGATTGACAGGCTGATTAAGAAGAGCTTCAATGATATTCTTGGTTTCATCAATATTTACCTCATAAGGAAGAGGTTTTACATATATAGTCCTCGGTTTAGCTGCTTGAATATATACATTGTCACAATCCACCATAAAAAAAATGTCATCCTTGTAATCTTCCATCAACTTTTGTGGAATCTGGAATCTGTCATTCATTTTCTCTTTGAAAGACTCAAAATAATTATCCATGATGCTTTCAAAATTTTCACCCATTTCTGAGATGTATTCATTTATTTCATAAAGGACTAGCACATCTTTTCTCCATACAACTTTTCCTTTAGAAGGGAAGAATTTCTGAGCATAGAAGAATAAACAGACCAATAAGGATCCAAACTTATATGGATTGTTTTTGGAAGTTTGAATGCTTTCCATGTTTTTGTTAAACTGCTTTAACAATAAGTCTGCTAGTTCAAATGTTAAGTTATTCTTGACCACTTTGTATGCTAGGTCAATAGCTTCATAGGAGACACTATTCTGTCAACTTGAACTGTAAATCTTATGGGCAATTATGTGTGTACCAAACTTCAGTTCAGCATCGGTAATGCTGCTAACTTTCTTGCCTCTACCATCCACTCGGCTAGGGTTTTCTTCTCTAGTTCCGTCCGACCTAGGGTTTTGGTAGTTTTTGCTTTGTTCAACATGGGAAGACCGGGTGATTTGATGATCATCTTCTTTGTGATCTCTATGGGTTGCTCAAGCCAAATCTTGCCATCATGTACACGGCTGAGAATGTATCTAACCCATTTCTCCTGAAAGTTTTGAGGTAGATGTGCAATGTGAACTAAACCTTTATCTTCCAGATGTTTGTGCTCGGGTTTGAGAATACCATCCACACACAGTTCTTCATGCACAATATCTAGTTCTAGATTTCCCATTTCATGAATTGAACAGTTGAAATGATTGCGGATATCGTTAATAAGTAGTACCTTAGGAGGAATCTGAGATTGAGCTCCGTTTGGGTCTAGGGCTGCTGCAATTGCGGGCACGATCTTGAAATCTGGTGCTTTCCATTCCCCTTGGACTAACATATCGATCCTTTCTTCGCTGAAGTGCTGGATGATGCCATGGTAGCTCACAGAAAATTCCTTTCGCAAAAGTATTGAATCGATGGGTTGCTCTTGAAATTTTTTGCTCTCAAAGTGCTAAAGGTTCCATGGTGAAGAATGAGTTCGATTACTTGCCTTTTGTTTACAACTCTGTCATTAATGCTCAGTAAAAATTAGGGTATGAATTCTGACAGACTATCACCCACTAAGAATTAATTACTCGGTAAAGACTTCGCAACTCGGTGAGCTTGAGAATTCATATTGCTCCGACCTCGCTCGGTAAAGACTGGTACCGACCTTCCTGTGATCTTACTGCATCTTGCATGCTGATTAGATCTTTCTTTTAATTCAGTTCTGGAAACTGCTTGAGATTGGTCTATGAGAATATAGTTCCAGTGCTTTCTTGGAAATTTAGTTTGAGTCGGTAGAGCCACCCATTCCATTACTTGGACTGGTTTGCTCGGTAGATTTAGGAATCCATTTTTGTCTCTCCTGTTTCCTGACCTTAGTTGCTTCATTCTTCTTTCCATCTTCAACTTCACTAGCATTCATGCAGTTTCTGGCTATGTGACCGAGTTTAGTGCATTTGAAGCATCTTACGGTAGTATCTCTTTTCCTTAGATGATGTTTATGCAATTCATGCCAATGTGTCCATATTCTCCACAGTAATGACATCTACACCAGGTGTTGTAGTCCCCATCCAAACATTTCTTTCATAATTTGTTCTGCTGGATTGAATATTTTGGATCTGCACTTGGATGCCTTGTGACCTTGTTTGTTGCATTTGTGACAATTACCTCTGAATCTTGGTTTTTCCCTGCATTCATTTGCTTTGTGACCAGGTTGATTGCAGTGGGTAGCATTTTCCATTGAATTCTGCCTTTTTATTGCTCCAACATTTATTTGAAGTATGTCCTATTTTACCACAGTGATTACAAGTAGGTTTCTGATTCCTTTGAGTACCTTTCTTAGAAGATTCACCTTCTCCTTTGTATCCAAGTCCTGCTTTTCCTTTTTGCCTATGAAGGTTTCGCTCATACAGCTGATTCAAGTCTTCTTGGCTTTTCAGCATTCCTTCATTGATTTGTTGTTCGGCGTTTAGGTCATCCACCAATCTTAGATTGATTTCCTTTTCAAATCTTAGTTCTTCTCTTGTGCTTTCTATTTCTGATCTTAGATTCAGAATTTCCTCATTTGTATGGGAGATCTGATCAATTAGGTTTTCTAGCTGAAGGGTTTTATTTTGAACTTCAATTTTCCTTCCATCTAATTCATCTTTCAACTTGTTTCTTTGTTCCAAGATCTCACAAAATCTTGTAGAGTGTAGCTCTTGTTCTCTTTTTAATTTTCTCACTTCTTCCTACAGAGACCCATTCTTTTCTAGGAGTTCTTTGACAGCATTGTTTGCTTCATCTGAGCTATTTGAGGGAAAAAAGATCTTCAATCTTTTCTTCAATGTAATTCTGATCATTCATCAGATTTGCAAGTTCCTTCCTTCTTCTTAGGGATTGGGAAAGATGTTCTTTTGCTTCCTTGAGTTTAGCTATGGCCATTTCCAGATCTAGCTTTTCATTTTCAATCACCTTGTTTAGTTTGAATACCTCCATTGTCCTGGATCTTTGCTCAAGCTAGTTAAGCTTTGTCTTGAGAACCAATGCTACTTTGATACCAATTGTTGGAAATATTCAGGAATTAACCGAGTTACTGAGAGGGGAGGGGGTGAATCAGTAACTCCAAATTTTCCTTCAATTACAAATGTATTAACATGTAATTTACTTTAACCTTTGCATACAGAAAGCATGAAACTTAAAAGCATTCACAATAATGACACATAGATTTGGTTACCCAGAAACCTTCCAAAAAGAAAGTAAAACTGGGGTGGGGGGATGAAACCCACAAAGCTTTAATACTGCAGAATAAAGTTGGCCGGTTAAGGCTTACAATTTGATCACTTCTGATGATCTGCCCTGTTAGGAGCAATAAGGATTGCTAAATCCACCTGTTAAAGGATTTACAAACATACAATGAAGTATGCACTCGGTAAAGAGATTTTACAAAAGACTGTTAAGTCTACCCGGTTAAAGGATTTTAGTACTGATTCACCTGTTAGGATGAAACAGTAGATCTCTTGCTTTGCAACTGGATTGCTGATTGAGATTCACTGATGTACTGATCACCTTCTGTGATGAATTTGTCTTTGCTATTCCTTACACTGTTGAAGCCCTTTGTAATTCGCTTATCTCTGCCTTTCTTTCTTTTTCACATACATGCTTATTACATACACTTGACATTTTTACAACATTGTTTATATACAAGTCTTAAACAATTAATTACAATTACAATTACAAAGTCGGCTTGACAAATAAACATAAGTGCTACTAAGTCAGCCCAAGTATGGTTACACGGTTCCTGCAAACTAACTCGGTGACTTTCTGATACTCGGCGTCCACTGCATTACTCGGCATCGTCATGCACTCGATAGAAGTGAAGGCACGGTTCATACTGACCACTCGGTAGGTTTTGAACTCGGTAAATACTGGTGACTCGGTAGACATGATGTTACTCGGTTTGCTCGGTTTGTACTAACTTGCTCGGTTTGCACTGTCTGCTCGGTTTGCACCCAGAATGCAAATAAGTGTTGTCACTAGTGGCAATTCTACTTAATGCCAACATATGTACATTAGAAAGATGATTCTCAAAGATGCAACAAGCATTGTGAGATGGAACACAAATTTCAATAGATGGAAAATTCTTCTTCTCAAGCTATAGGAAAGAAGAAATCCATTAATTAAAGAAGGGAGGAATCAACCTCAATGAAAACATGTTTGATCTTGAATAGAAATTACAAAAGCATCCTTCTAATCATACTATCAACAAATAACTAGTTGATACTAGAAATTCTCTTAGGATAATCCAAAACAATACGATTATTGGCATGAAGGTTAGATCTAAACTTATTTGGATTAACCATGGATACAAGGTATCTAAATACTTCTTTAACATACTGAAAAAGGAAACAAGCTAGAGAAAACATATGCAAGATTTTAGATGGGAATAACGTTGTAGATGATCAAGATGGTATAACAAAGTTTCTCACTAAATTCTAAAAGAATCTTTTCACTTATAAAGATAAGAACAACAATTGTGATCATGCTAGGAAATTATATGAAACTATTATTCCTAGAAAAATTACAAAAGGGGACTGGATAGATTTAAATAAGGACATTTCCCTACATGAGATTTAGAGAGCTATCAAGATACCTTGCAAAATGATAATTCTTCAGGCAATGATAGAATCTTAGATACATTCTATAAAGGCAATGATAGAATCTTAGATACATTCTATAAGACCAATAAGGAGTGGATCTTAGAATATTTCCTAATGGTATACAAGGAAGAAAAAGGAAGAGGAATTATAAGTAAATATGTGAATAGGGGCATTATCAAGTTGTTCCCCAAAAAGGGAGACATGGCCATTATAAAAAATCAAGGGCCCATCACATTGTTTAATTTATCATATAAAATACTTTCTAATCTCTTATCCCTAAGACTCACAAGGATTATGCCTAAATTTATCTGTAATACCCATACTGGCTTCATTAAGTGGAGATTTATCCTAGAAAACCTAATCACAAGTTGGGAAGTCATGTACTAGGTTAAAAAAGATAACCAAGTTGTGGCTATGTTCTTTAAGGGTTTTGAGAAAGAATATGACATAATTAAATGGGGTTTCCTATTGATGGTCCTACAAGAATTTAAATTTCTTTCTACATACTATGAATGGGTGAAAGTGTTGATAAAAGATGATGAAGCACAAATTGAAGCACAAATGGGGAAACAACAAAAGCCTTTAACCTTGAAATACCATTAAGGAAAAGCTGCCTCCTTGACCCATCACTCTTTTTAATTGCATAAAATACTTTACATTACATCCTTATAAATGGTAGCATATCACCTAAAATTGAAGGATTAAGCCTTACAAATTGTGAGGAACTTATCAATATGTAGTTTGGAAATGATACTGCTCTCTTTATCAAGTTGGAAGAGTCCAATATAGATTCCATTATTACCAAGATGAACACATTTTGTTTGGAATCTAGTGCCAAAATATCATGCTCTAAATCTATAATGTTAGGATGGAACAATAAATCTCTCCCCCATCACTCTTTTTAATTGCATAAAATACTTTGCATGACATCCTTAGAAATGGTAGCATCTCACCTAAAATTGAAGGATTAAGCCTTACAAATTGTGAGGAACTTATCAATATGTAGTTTGGAAATGATACTGCTCTCTTTATCAAGTTGGAAGAGTCCAATATAGATTCCATTATTACCATGATGAACACATTTTTTTTAGAATCTAGTGCCAAAATATCATGCTCTAAATCTATAATGTTAGGATGGGACAATAAATCTCCTCCCTCGTCTTAGTTATCCAAATACAATTTTGAATTGTGAGGCCCATCAAAATTGGTTAGGTACCTAGGCATTCAATTTGTTATCATACCATGTCTCCAAAACATGTGGGAATGGATAAAAGACAAAATATTAAATAAAACTCAACAAGAGAAGAATAAAACCTCTTTCTCTTGCTAGTTGGTTGTAAGTTTTTCAAAAACAAAAATCATCCTATGATATATATTACTCTTCTATATAAGGATTTTTAGTGGCTATTAGATGGATGGGATTCAACAGGTTATTAGGAATGTCATATGGTTAGATAGTAAAGGGAATAAGAAGTAGCATGTTGTTAATAATAATTGGTGTACTATGGGAAAAAAGTTGTGAGGAATAGACCTTAAAGATACCTAACAACTTGTTGAATCGCACCCATTTGATAGCCACTTGTGCAAATTCAATGCTTTTCAACCAAATGGTGGAATAACAATGGTATTAAGATATTTTAGGACATTATAGTAAATGACCATCTTAAATACTATGCATGCCTTAGTGAGGAATTTAACATTCCCCATACTCATTGGAAAACTTATTCTATTATGAGAAGCACTCGTACTCCCTCTATCCCCCCTAAGATGTCCATTTCAAGAATATTTTGCATAATAGGATCTGCTAGCTAGATGGTTCCAAATTGGTCAATATTTCTTCCGAAGAAATATATAATTCTTGTGCAATAAAGATTCTATTTATGCTCACCTCAATAATAATTGAAATACCAATTTGTCTAAAAAGAAATGGCACGATA
>BSBK01010339.1:0-25000 GCA_027943335.1 Chamaecyparis obtusa | reverse complement strand
CTAGGACAACTTTGACAAAATTAGATTCGAAAAACATCAAGTGTTACAATTGCAAAGAGTTTGGACATTTTTCTATCAGTTGCAAGAATATAGTTGATATCTAATAGAAGAGAAATAACCTTAGAAGAATGATGGTATGGTTTGGAGAGAGAAGAATTTGATGGTTTTACCTGATTCTAGTAGGAGTACCCCTTCCTCAAGAAATTAATCTAGTAGCTTAGGCTTAGGCGAAGCTTCATAGATAATATTTTTGCCCCCCTTCACCTAGGTGTTACATGTCATAGTTGTGACATGAAGAGTGTTGATATAATTAAATACATGTTTTGATAAATTACATATGTATTGTACATATGATTGAAAAGATAGATTTTGGGGAAAACCCTAGTTATAACAAGTTAGATATCAATTTTTCTCAATCATTTTTTATCATAAGTAGAAGAGATCTTATTGCAAGAAAAATTGAAGAGGAAATGGAAGAATCAAGTACAAGTTCTTAGTGTAGAAAGAGTATATGTCCTTAATGGAATCAAAGATGATGGTAAAAATAATGTCAAGTGGCAGTTGGAAGCCTTGTAAGGTGTAATTGAATTAATTTTATCACATAAAGAACAAATTACTTGAAAATGGTTTCATGGCTGAAGAATCTTAGAAAGATAGAAATTCGAGGCATGTAGGTCTTGATGTTTGGAGTGATTTTATGTGGATTTATGATGAAGTCTCTATTATTTTTATTTTTTATTCTTATCCAAGGAGATTACATGATGTTGAAAAAACCCTATCATATTATGAAGGATGTAATATCAGCTATTAAAGGTCTTTGTGGTGTTGGACCTTCTCTAGTGAAGAAGCTAGTTAAGAACAAACATGTTAATGCCCTATACTACGTCATGGGAGATAAAATATAGTTGAAAATCAACACTATTTTTTACCTTGTAATAAGGTATATTTCTTATAGCATTACTTACAAGATTTATTTCAAAACAGAGAAGGTGAAACTTTAGCTATAGTTGTATTTACAACACATCAAATGGTGGAAGAAGGAAAGAAATTTGATTTTTGTGAATTATTGAGGATGCAACTATTAGATATCCTTTCTATTAAAAATGAGAGTGGACATCCTTGCTATTTTGGCTCCCTGGTTATATGTTTGGCACTCTATCTCTTGAAATATCTACCAATGAACATGATAATATCGAATGGAAGTCAAATGTTCCTATCAAATGTTCTTATTGGAAAATATATTTACTGGTAATGAAGTTTCTTGATAGATAACGAAAGAGAATGTAAATATTATTTCATGAACCATGTGGTTGAGTCATGTTCTGGTCTAGTACATGGTAGTATGAGGGATTTTAGGTAAATTTCCTCCTTTGAAAAAAGAAAATCGGAAATAGTGGTTTTTGGTTCTTTTATGGAACCAAAGAAGAAGAATTAAATTGAAGAATGAGAATAAATAATTGAGGTTGATAATTTGAAGTTTACTAAAAATCATAATGAATAGAGAGACTCAGAAGAATCAGAGGAGAAGATGCCTTACTGATGGAAGTGAAAAAAAGATATGGCAAATCATAGAATAGATTATCAACAACTATAAAGGAGGTGAGAAGATATGTTGAAGGTGTAGCTAGTATATACAAGTATTATATTTTCTATCCTAATACTCTATAGAATTACAAAGCTAATTCAAACTCCGCTGAGTCTAAGATGAATACTTTTGAAAAAATATATGATATTTTCAGTGACAAAGATGGTTCATAGATAAAAATAATACGATCTTTTTAGATAGAGTTGGTTGATGTTTAGAGATAGGGTGAGGATGTTTTAAATAATTTTTGAAAGGTAAAGGAGATATCTGAAGCCATAATGGAACATCTCTCCAGTCTCCTTGAAGTAGAAAAGCATGAGACACACATGAGCATAATGCTATTGTTCTAAACAATATGATGAATGCAATTGATTCATTGACAATAAGTTGTATGTGCTGGACTCTTTAGTTGGAAATGGAATCCTTTAAGAAACCTCTTCTAGAAATCAAACAAAGGTATAAGAAAAAAATTTCCATGTTAGTGAATTTGATAGACTTATTTTTGAATGCACGGTTTGGTTTTTGGGGTAGCCTTTGTTCTTGATGTCAAAAGGGGGTAATATGGAGATATGATACAATAAAGAGGAAGAAGTAAAAGTGTATATAGGTTAAATATATAAGGGGGAGAAAATAAAATAATATATAAATGTTTTTCCATCAATTTAAAAAGGGAATGTTATCGAACTTATGTGTTTGGTTGTAATTAATGACAAACCTGGTGATCTAAATAGATCATAGTATGTAGAGTATTTGATGTTGTTCGTGGTGGTCTAATGTTTGATTTTCATGGATCATAGTGTACAGAGAAGTTCTTTTTAGTCTTGGTGGTCTAGACTAGATTGAATAAAGGTCTAACATTGTTGGATTATAGAGAGGGGGCTGAATTAGCAATCCTTGAATCTTTGTACCTTAAAAATATTTCTATGATTAAACTCGGTGTCAACTCGGTCAGACAGACTTCAACATTAACCAACAAAAATAAATTAACTTTATTAATCAACAATAACATTCACATTGGTCATTCAACACATATAACACTAATATTTAACATGGAAACCCAACTTTGGGAAAAATCACTGTGGGAGCTGTCACCCACTAAAGAAAATACTCTTCTAAAGTATGCTCGGTTAAAAGCCAATCTAGTTGAAGATAACAATACACACTACTAAATGTGACCCAGTTAAAGGATTTTCCTCAAATCTATTAGGATCTTCACCCTGTTAGGAGTGGCTTGGTTAAAGTTTTTCAAAGACTCTACAGAATGTTACCTTTTGCAAGGATTCTACAATAAGACTGTTAAGTCCACTTGGTTAAGAGGACTTTTTGTTACAAATGTTAATAAGAAACAATGAATAAATTGACATGTAAATCTGCAACCATCCTTTTCATAATCAAATCCTTTGTGCACTCTTTGTCCTCACTTCAATCCTTCACTTTCCATTGGCTTCAACACTTCATCAATCTTTAGCTTTCTGACTCGGCATTCAACCTTTTCCTTCTTCAATGCATCATTCAGTGACTCATCAACCCTTCAACTTGCCAGCCATTTGTTTATACAAATTCATCCTTTATATAGAATTTTTGTTTTTGCTTAATCTCCTTTATCACGTTTTCCTTTGATTAATTTCAACCATTCGATTCACTTCACAAACTATTTCAATAAATTTAGAGCTTGGTAAAATGTTTTACCATCACCTTGGAACTTGAACTTTGTTGGAACTTGTTTCTTCTCTTTTTGCCACTTAGATCTATACCATAGATCATCATCTTACATTTTCCTGATCATAGATCTCTCCAACTAACTCTTCCTCATCATCATAATCTTCCAGCTCAGCATAGCTCAACAGTAAATATCATTCTGATAATTCTATTTAATTTATGTTCCTTGCTCGGTGACTAGCTTCTTTTCTTTCAACTAAATTTTGGTTAACTTCACTTGGTGACTGAAACCTTCTTCTCAATGTCTTGAGTTCCTTTTCCTTTATCAAAACTTACTTTCCTTTTACCGAATGAATTTTTTTGTTGGAAATCTAATATGAGAAATTGAGATACTAAGACGGGGGTGAATCAGTTATCCACAATACTTATTTACTTTGAAACTAATTCCACATGCATGCCATAAACATAAATTCCAGTATTGAAATGAATCTAACTTTCTAATCTCATCCATCAAATGAAACACAAAACAAAAAATTTGGTAACCCAAAAACCCTTGAAAAGTAAAACTGGGGTGGGGATGACACCCAAAAATCTTTCGTACTGCAATATTAAAGTATTCTTGTTAGGGCTACAATGTCTTGATCACTTCATATGATCTACCCTATGAGGGGTCTTCCCTGTTAAGAGCTTATAGAATTATACAATCTACCTTGATTAAATGATTTAAAACTTACAACTAAGTAAGCACTCAGTTAAGAGATTTATAAAAGCCTATTAGGACCACTCTATTAAGAGATTTACCTAGATTCACCTACTAGAATGTATTAGTACCTGATCCTTCAGTTTGCACTATAAATTTTGATTATAGATCATCTCTTTCCAATACTAGTTTGATCTCCAAAATCAAATGTAGCTCTATTTTTTCCTTCACTGCTCTGCTAGGTCACTCTTCCTGATCTCTACATCTAACAATCAAAACATTGCTCTTCTTTGCATACATGATCTCTTCTTTGTTACTTCATTTTAAGGTTTTGATATCACCTTATATAAAAATATTGATCAACCTTCTAAATCAAGATCAACGATCTAGATTCATCACTTATGTCACTTAAGCATTCCCTTTTTCTGATAGGTTACATGGCTTGCATAGGGATTAATGATAAGAAATCAAAAGCATAATCAACTTCTTGATTCACGTGAAAATCATTAAATATTTCATAAAAGTCAGCTAAAACGGTTTACCTTGGTGTTTGTGACATTACAAACACATATGTCAAAACTAGCTTGCTCGGCATATGAAGTCTTTGATACTCGATCAAAACTATTCTCCATATACTGGTGCTCAACATTGACTCTTCTATACAACTTTGCATAAAATGCTCGGTAACTACTGAACTACTCAGTGGCCTCTGACTTGCTCAGAAGTAACTACTTCTCAGTAACTATACAAGTCTATACATGAATCGGCTTTAATAAGATGGCTTGGTCGTAGTGATGATTGACCAACATTTCCTTGAAAATGACTAAGTGTTAGACACTAATAGACAAGATAATATAGGGATCAACAATCTCCCCCTTTGACATTAGTGGCAAAAACACTTTGTCATGACTTTTACATTGTATAACCAAAATAGTACTTAGTACTTTGAGTACTCCCCCTAAGACTTTGACCCAGTCTCCAAAAATACTATACTATATATACACGACTCTTGACATACAATGAATATATATTTACATTACGAAACAATATGTCATACCTTTCTATTCTATATTTCTGGAGTATACATGAGTACATGACTTATTTCCTCCTTGTACCATGACATATCTACTATTCCCCCCTTGTTTTTGTCACATGGAGCTGTTGGGGTGTAGGGGTAAGAAAATACTTGTCCAAAAATGGTTTTTGGATATGCATAATCATTGCTAATGCATTATCCCATATGTATCTCACAAACTCCAAAACTATATTTTGATCTCTAGTTGGGAAGCTAGATCAACCAAACTCTTAGAAATAGAGAGATGAAGATCTCTCTGTACTAACTCCTTTGCAGATGCCAATTCTCCCTACATAACCTCCAAATGAGGTGTTAACATAGTTTGTATTGAGATTGATTTGGCTCTTATTCTTCCATCATTAGCCATCAACTTAGCTAATCTTCCTTGTGTGTGAAGTAGTCGTGTGAAATGAATCGAGGTAGAACTTGCATCCATGCTCAGTGAATGTCTAGTAGACTTCAAGTCTAATTGTATCTTGTCAATCAGTTCTTGATTATCCTTAGTGAATGTGTATACATTTCATATTTTCTTGTACAAAGAATGAACATTATGTACAACCTCTTCTAAGTTATTCACTAGATCATAAATTTCTACCTGTTTGACTGCTATCTTAGTTTATACCCTTTCAAGTACCTTTGTCTCAATCTTTCTTTCTGACCATTGCATAAGCTTTTTTATTAGCTTCACTTTCATCAATGTTCACCTTTTTAACCATATATACTAATTGTTCCAGAATAGGTGAAGTCTCATTCACATCATCCAACTCAAAATCTTCTACAAATATTGATGCAAACCAAGGTAGGGATGATCCAATTAAGGACAATCCAACCTTGCAACTTTAGAATTACACAACAAAAAACTCAAAACAACAAGATATTTCAACTTAAATTTTCATTAACATGCCCGACTGTAAGGCCTTTCGGGTTAGGGCCAATTACAAGTAGAACAAGTTCTTCAAGATCCACACAAATCCAATACAATCTCAGCTAGTTCAGCTCTGAAAACAATTAGCAACTGATGGAAACCCTAAGGTAGATCTAAACTTGAGCTCGCAAGCCTCCAAGCAATC
This sequence comes from Chamaecyparis obtusa, assembly GCA_027943335.1. Lineage (NCBI taxonomy): Eukaryota > Viridiplantae > Streptophyta > Pinopsida > Cupressales > Cupressaceae > Chamaecyparis > Chamaecyparis obtusa. The sequence goes on along the minus strand of BSBK01010339.1, from coordinate 18,911 downwards.
TCCTTGTCTCCAAGTGTGCAAATCACTAGCTCTACAACTACAAATTATCAGATAACAATCTGATCTACAAGATCATGCAAGATCTTTTCCACAACTTCACCAACTCTAGCTTTTAGAATCTTAGATCTGATTCACTAAGTCTTCAAAGTCATTTGCTACCCATCCCATCATGCCTAAGCACCTACCCCAAACATCCTATAAATACTAATCATCAACCACAAGTCGGCTGGATGAAACCATTAACTCCTCCCAACAATTATTAAATGCAATACAAGTCAGATTCAAAATAGCCTTACAAACATTTAATTCAACATGTCAGCCTATAACAATAGCTACCAACAATAAATGCACCAAGTCGGCCCAAAAAATCACATAGAACTCCAGTCGGTAAACTAGAACTACTAAGAAACAGTGAAATAATTGAGCATTCTAGGCATCACTAAGCACTAGTGTCGACCGAGCACCATAGGCATCACCGAGTAACACTTTCACTGAGCACCAGAGATTACCAAGATCCTTTAGCAACCAAGCTTCCTTCAATGACCGAGACCTTCGGTCAAGGCTGCAACTGAGTAACATGGGCCAAACACACACCTCCCATGTAGATTCATCAAGTACCCTATAATGCCCTTGCATTAGACACCCCAGGTTTGAAAAGATGTTCATATGTGAGAAGAATATCTTCCGGGATTCAGCACATAAACCCAGAACTAGTTCTTCACATATAAGTCCTCCACCTTTTCATCTTGCATACTCTTCCACTTCAGCTTTCTCTATCTCTTCAAGTCTTTCCTTGACAACACATAGGTCTATCCTCCATACTGATTATTCATTTTCTCTGGATCTACCAACTCAACTCAGCTACCAATACACAAGCTTCTCCTACCGAGCATTGTATCCAGTAAAGGCATCTGGGAAAACTTCTTGTCATCCTTCTCAACAGTAAACACATTTCTAACACAGTCATACATAGCTCAACAATCATATTTCCAAGGCCTACCAAGCAATATATCACAACTATTCATCTTCACAATGTCACATACCACAAGATCCTTATACTGGCCAATCTGAACATCAATAAAGCATTGTTCTCTTACTTCTAGAGGATGAACATCTTGTAACCAGCCAATCCTATAAGAAAAAGGATGCTTCATTCTATTCAACCCAAGTTTCTAAACCATGTCCTCAACAAAAAGGTTATCAATACTACCACTATCAACAATAATATCATAGATTTTACCTCTAGACTTGCATCGGGTCCTAAACAAGTTACTCCTCTGACAAGGTTCCTCCTTTGTATCAAGCAATGTTCACCAAAGCAACAAGCTCTCAGATTCAGGTTCATCCTCATTCACCACAGCAGTCCATTGGTCACCAAGCTTCTTCTGTGTACACTCAAAAGAACAGTGTCCTTATTCACCATAGTTATAGAAAGTACCCTTAAAGATAACTCTACTTGTCTTCTTCTTCAGTTCCATAGGTTTTTGTTCATCTTCTGCTTCAATCGGTTTATCCTTCACCAAGTGATCAATATTTTCTTTCCCTCGGGGATTACTATGTTGTTTCCTCTTCAACTTATCTTCTACCTTCAGAGCATACTGATAAGCATCTTCAACAGAATCAATCTTCAGCATACCAAGCTCATCCTAAATATTGAATCTCAAACCATTCACATACCAAGCTACCTTTTCCTTACCAAGGTCTCAGTGTCCAGACCAAATAGTAAGTTTGTAGAATTCCTCGGTATAATCTTCAATAGAAAAATCCTTCTGTTTCAAATACTACAACTTCTTAAACAAGTTAAGCTCATAGTCAGAAGGTATGAACTTAGCTTTCAATTTAGTCACCATCAACCTCCACCAATTGATCTTCATTTCACCTTCACCTTCTCTATCTCTTTGTAGTTATTTCCACCAAAGAGAAGCATGTCCTTTCAAATTTTTTTGTGCTAATCTCACCTGAAGAGTATCTTCAATTTCTTCCAGCTCAAAGAAATCTTCAAGTTCACCAATCCAATCAATCAAATTCTTGGGCTTAAAAGTACCAGAGAAAGTAGAAACTTCCATTCGGTAACTACTACTTAACCAAGCTCTAGATCTAGGCAACCGAATAGTTCTATCTTCACTAGATCTATCCCTCCAGTCATCACCACTAGATCTAGCAAGTTCAAAGTCTTCAATAGCTTCATCATAACCATCTTTAGTACCAAAATTCTGAGGTACACTAGCAACAACTCTCATGATCTCGATGACCATGTCATTCTTCATCAACTCCATCTCAAATCTAAAATTTGATTTCACCTTCTTCGTAATCCTAGATTCAATAGTATCATAGAGATCTGCAAGTCCTCTAGGGTCCAATATTCTTGGAGGCATCCTTAAATATAAGAGAAACCCTCTGCAAAAAACCCTACACCGACCACCTTGTGGCAATCTCCAAGTTGTATGCAAGTCAGATCTCAACTTGCCACCTTGCATAAATAACTAGGGAAAGATCCACAAGTTCAGTAATCCAGATCAATAATCCAGATCATATGATCTCTTCATCAACAAGATCAACTTCACAAGATCAGCCTTGCTAGGTCAACCTTCACTTCACAAGATCAACTCTTGCTCTAATACCATCTGATGCATACCAAGATAGGGAAGATCCAATTAAGGATAATCCAGCCTTGTAGCTTCATAACTACATAGTAGAAAACTCAACACAACAAGATATTGCAACTTAAATTTTCATTAACATGCCCGACTATAAGGCCTTTCAGGTTAGGGCCAATTACAAATAGAAAAGGTTCTTCAAGATCCACACAGATCCAATACAATCTCAGCTAGTTCAGCTCTAAAAAAAGTTAGCAACTGATGGAAACCCTAAGGTAGATCTAAACTTGATATCACAAGCCTCCAAGAAATCTCCTTGTCTCCAAGTGTGCAAACCACTAGCTCTGCAACTACAAATTATCAGATAACAATCTGATCTACAAGATCATGCAAGATCTTTTCCACAACTTCGCTAACTCCAACTTTTCAAAACCTTAGATCTGATTTGCTAAGTCTTCCAAGTCATCTTCTACCCATCCCCTCATGCCTAAACACCTACCCCAAATATCCTATAAATACTAATCATCAGCCACAAGTCGGCTGGATGAAACCATTAACTCCTCCCAATAATTATTAAATGTAATACAATTCAGCTTCAAAATAGCCTTACAAACATTTAATTCAACATGTTGGCCTATAAAAAATAGCTACCAACAATAAATGCACCAAGTCAGCCCAAAAAATCACACAGAACTCCAGTCGGTAAACTAGAACTACCAAGCAATAGTGAAATAACCGAGCATGCCAGGCATCACCGAGTAACACTTTCATCAAGCGCTAGAGATTACTGAGTTCTTTCAATGACCAAGCTTCCTTCAATGACCAAGACCATCAGTCAAGGCTGCAACCGAGTAACACTAGCCAAACACACACCTCCCACGCAGATTCACTGAGTACCCTAGAATGCCCCTACATCAAATATATCTTTTATTTCATGAAGTACTTTCTTTTTTTGATTTTCTCTCCTTAGTTCCTCTTTCTTTCTCTACTTCTTCAAGAGATCTTGCAATATTTTCATTTTTTTATAGGTTAAATTATCACTGTCCCACTTTAGAATCACTATAACTTCATCTAGTGTGACATGTGTGCTAGGAGACTTCTCCTTTTTTCTTATGTACTTTCTTTTTTGGTGTGTTGACACTCGACAGTTGTACTAAGGCTTGGATAGTGTCTTTCTCCTTAGGCTCTAGATGCTCCTTAGTTATTTTATCTTCAATCTTCTTTTCTTCCTCAACACAAGGTCCTAAAATTACTATTGCAGACTTATCTATTTGTTCTTTTAAGCTCTCCTCTCCTTTTCCTTTATCATCTTCCTTGACAAGTGCATTGTCTATTGTTGTTGATGTCTTGTCCTATTCCTCAACACTTAAACTATGTGTGACTTTGTGTTCAACTGTGACCATGTGGGAGCTTGTAGGTTCAGAATAAATAGTTGATGTACCCTCAATCCTTGTATAATCATGTACCTGGATGATAACGAGATTGGTACTCGGTAGAAAGGGATCTGAGGCTACCACAAAAATAATTTGGTTTTTTATTTCTTCATCGATCAAGGAATTAATGTTTTCTTGTGTGTCCTCAGGGATATCCTCAATAGTGATCACATCCTATGATCCACTCACTTCTCCCTTCTTCCTTTCCTCTTCCTCAAGATTTTGAGGCTCATCTATACATTCTTTATTATCTGGTTCAACCTAGCTGGATGTACCTTCACCTTGTTCTGCACTCTTATCAAGTATTAACCCAAAATTGATCTTCCACATCCATTTGCTTTGGGTGACAAATTCTTCAACATTATGTTTCAAAATGGAGTAAGCCCTTATCTTAGGTATAAACTTATTTCAGTGTTTCTCCATGAATTTTCCTATTTGTTTAGGTGTCAATTCAAGCATGATCTAAGCTAGAGTTCCTTCTCTTATCTTCCTCTTGGTCATAATAGCATACTTCCATTTTTGATCAATTTTACTAAACAATTCATCAAGGAATTATATTCCCTATTTACAAAGGTGTCATCTTGAATGTGCATAACATCTCTAACATAGCCTCTTCAATCTTTTCTTTATCAACTTTGTTTAATCTTTCAAATTTTATAAAATTGAATCCTGCTAATCCTACTATTCTCTTGGTGTATTGGCATATTTTATCCACACTAGTTGGATGTCTATGTGATGCCACCTTCAATTTTCTATTGTCATCTGTTTTGGTCATTTCTTCATCATCATCCTTCTGTAATACTAGTTTTCTTCTCAGCTTCTTCTTGGGATGACTTGACACAACTCTAGTTTGCACTTGTTTCCTTTTTCCTAAGACTTCCCCTTCAATTTTCTTTGATGGCATTTTCCTTTGAGGCTCGAAACCTATGGTAGTTGAAGCTTCCATGGTTCTTGGTCTTAATTCTACAAGAGGAGTAGGCTTTTGTTTTTGTATCTTCCTTTTACTGGGCTTGACAGCCATTACCTCCTTTCCCTTCTTTTGATTTTCTACTTCCTCCTCTTCACTTCCTTTAGATTCACTAGACTAATCTTCACCCTGACCTTGTGTAATTTCAAGAGGTGCATTCTTCTATTCTCCTTCACCTAGAATTTTCTCAATATTCTTGACTATTTTCTTTCTTTTCCTCTCTAGGGTTGCAAACTTTAACCCCATAGTAATCTTGGACTTAGCTTCTTCATAGTTTCCAAAAGGATTTTCTTTACTATCAATCACTTCTACTAGTAAAGAATTTATTCTTGTTTATGGGTATGTGTAGGATCATGGTATGCCAAAAAGTGGCGATGTGAAAAAAACCTATTTTCACTCGTACAAAAGCGCACAAATAGATTTGTTGACTTTTTAGTAGGCCTGGGTGTCAGTACACCTAGCCAAGCCAAAAGCCAAAGCTAAAGGCTTAATCAGATATCTGATATTATCAGATATTCGATAATATCAGATATCCAATATTTTCCAATAGATATATATCTCTGTACCCAGTCGCGTTCAAAATTTTTTCATTGTGAAAATGTGAATGTAGCTAAGGTTTTCAGATATCAGCTCCCAAATCCCCTATCTGATTATTCCTAAATTGCCAGGTAAGTGAAAGTTTCTAATTTTTATTGGTTTAATTTTTTTAAAATAGAAATATATAGTTTTTAATATAAAAATTAGGGTAGCAATGAGTTTTTCTATTTTTTTTAAAAATTCATTGTAATTATCTATTTGTTTTTTCCTTGTTATCAGACATGGAATCAGAAAACCCTCCTAATGATCCCGCAAACAATCTAGAACCACCTCCCAACAATCCCCCACCTCCAGAAGATGTACTTGTCACAAACCCTCACCGTTTAGAAGATCTAATAGGAGATAATCTAAATGAACTTAGAGGATTTCAAACCACATATGCCAATATCCCCATATTGTGCCCCATGTTTACGACATTGAACTCAATTATTGAAAACATGGAGAAGCTTACACATCAACATAGTGTTGCACTTCTTTGGCACAATTCCATGCATGCCCAGTTTGACAATGGGCTTGATTATGATCAAGTCATGAACCTAAATATAAAAAAATATGACATAGCTAATCTTTTTGTGGATCCTAAAACCATTCTAAAAGTAGACCCTAAAAAAACCAAGTTGTCAATTAAATGGTGCACAAATAGTGCAATACGTGACAACTTTTGTGACCGTTGGTGGATGGTTTTTGATAGACATTTCACAACAATTTGGATCTCTCATTTTATTTTATTAAAAAATTGTATGCTAAATTTGTGCTTGGTCATAAGGTGAATTATTGGAGTATGAGATTGAACTAGGCTATAGGTTTAGGCACTCCGCAAGATAGGCCATGGGCACAATGGGTGAAATCCCACACATATGTCCCCCCTCCCAAGATTTCACCACTTCCCACAGTGTAGCATCCATAAATTATTGTTGAGGCCGGCTCACAGACTATTTGAGCCATTCACACCTTGACTAATTTTCTGGTTATGCATAACACAACATTATTGCCTCATCATCCTGATGCTTCTAGCACTTCCACATCCTCCATGAGTTCACATGTTTGTGTGCCCCACACTTGCATTATATGCAAGAATCTATGCTTTGGTCCCCTGACTGATAGTGATGCATATAATTTCAGCTTCGATGGGGATGATTCTACACCCCACACTATAGGCACTGAAGCAGCTCATGGAGATGTGCATTAGAAGCCTACAGTGCTATGGACTCCCATTATTATGGTAAGGGTAAACCGTTCACTTTTTACATTGTATTTAAGTTTTATTGTTCATATTTTTAGTAGAATTTCCTTATAGTAATTTCCCACTTATGTCTTTTTATGTGTTACATTTATGTTTAGTTGATGATAGAGGAGGAGATCACATAGGTGGAGGGGTCCATGCTTTTGGCCATATCATTTGGTCTTGACTCTTCCATGGTACATATGTTTTAATGTACTCATTGGTTTTCTTTTAAATTATGATAATAGTATATGTACATTGTTTTCTAATTTTTATGATCATCTTTTACATATTGATGTAGGTGTCACCAGTTGCCACCGGGGGAAATGTGAGGGGGTGTAGGTGTTAGTTGTTGATAAAGGAAAGGTAATTAAGTAATTTAGTTTGTTTATGCATACATGTATACTTGTTAGTTGTGCATACTCATTTTTAATTTACATGGTTTATTTGACTGAGAGTGTCATGTGATGATGTCGTGAGACCCTATTGTCATGATAGATTCACAGGCATATCCATTTGGAGTGATAGCCCCATGATACGTACATTTCTAAAGTTATTTGTGTGTATTTTACTATCAAGTATATATAATATAGTCAAGTTATGATAGTATGAAGTATCTATTTGACTTTTGTAGGTCACTCCTAGTTCGAGGGAGCCAGAATGCCAAGGGTTTGTATCATTTATGACTTAGCCAACAATCCCTGAAGAAATTTCAACATAGGTAAGTTTTAATGTTAATTCAGTTATTTTGTAAACATATATTTGCCACCAAGTTTTTAACATTAAATAGTATAACTCGTAGATCAATCTCATGTTCGCAAACATATACAGGTGGGAGTCGACATTAGTGGCATTATTCCTATGCTACCAATGACATATATTAGGTCTCCTATCCATAGGAGGAGATAGAGAGGTGAGGTATATGAGAGTTCAATTTTAGTTTAAATTTTATTTATTATTGTTGACTATGATTCTGAATTTTAATCTAACTTGGGGTTTCACTTTTGTGTTTGAATGCAGGATCCATCAGAGTCGAAGAGTACTTCAAAGAGGCTACATTTTGATGATCCACCCGTAGAATAGGATGTCCTAGAAATATTTATAGTTGAGCTTCTTATTTTGAGATGTCATATGACACATTTTGAGATGGTGTATGCCACACTGTATCTAGATATGTTGAGATGTAACTATGTATAGAATTATTGTTCATTTTGATATATATGAAACTTGATATTCGATCCAATTTGTTAATTGTGTGTTCATTTATTCATTGTTAGTATGTAAATATGCTTGTGTGTATGTACTCATGTGTATGATTTATGCCTTAAGTATATTCATGTATATTCAAGTACATTATTCATAACCTAAATTCACATGTATGGGCTACGTGCATGACTTAAGTGAATTCATGTTGTATGCTTTATAATCTATGTGCTACATGTATGCTTCATGACTTAAGAAAATTTATGTGTACACTTTATGTGCTACGTGTGTTCACACATGTAATTCATCATTTGAGGTATATAAGGATTTCTATTAAAGTGGTTTCAAGGTTTCTATACTTACCCTTTACTCCCAATGGCTGAAAGACTTCAAACTAGCCTAACTACATAATCAAACACCCTTTTGGCAATAATCAAACACCCTTTTGGCCATATCAAAACATATCTCAAATTTAGGTATTGGTCTTTTGGACAAAATATCAGTACTTTGCCTGCACCCCTACAAATACACTAGGAATGCCTAAGAAACATGGTCTTGTAGCATCTCATGGATCATTGATACCTCTCACCTATCCGAGTTACGAGCCTCAAAAGTTTGCTAACCAATCGTGCTTAGTGCATCTTGGGGACACTTTGGTCTAGCATGGACCGAAATGTTCTACTAAATTAGTGGTCGAAATGGGGTTGTCCCTAGTGTTTACTCACCCAACCAGAGCTAATGGCATAGTCCATTCAATGTCAGGATGAACTGTTTGGAAGTAATCTAGTGGTGCAACTTTCAACTGACCCTCATTGAAAGTTTTGACATCGAGAGAGACTGGCGTGCAAAATTAAAAAAAAAATGAATCTCCCAAAATGGAGAGAGGTTATTATAGGCCTCAAAAACTCCATCCTGTAGCATCTCACAAATCTCTGATACCTCTCACGGGGTTTGAGTTACAAGCCTCAAAAGTTCATTGCTCAATCATGCTTAGTGCACCTTGGGGACACTTTGGTTTGGCATGGTCCAGAATGTTCTACAAACTCAGTGGTCAAAATGGGGTTGTCCCTAGTGTTAACCTACCCAACTGGATCTAACGACGTAGTCCATTTAGTGTTGGGATGAACGGTTTGGAAGTAATCTAGTGGTGCAACTTTCAACTAACCCTCATTGCAAGTTTTGGCATTGAGCGAGATTGGCATGCCAAATTACAAAAAATTTGAATCTCCTAGAATGAAGAGAGGCTATTTTAGGCCTTGGAAATGCCATCTTGTAGCATCTCACAGATCTCTGATACCTCTCACGGGGTCTGAGTTACGAGCCTTGAAAGTTTTCTACTCAATCGTGCTTAGTGCACCTTGGGGACACTTTGGTTTGACGTGGTCCGGAACGTTCTACTGACTTAGTGGTTGAAATAGGGTTGTCCCTAGAACTTACCCACCCAACTAGAGCTAATGGCGTAGTCCATTCAGTATTGGGATGAACGGTTTTGGAAGTAATCCAATGGTGCAACTTTCAACTGACCCTCATTGCAAGTTTTGGCATCGAGCGAGACTGGCGTGCCAAATTCAAATAAATTTGAATCTCCTAGAATATAGATAGTTTATTATAGGCCTAAAAAACACCATCTTGTAGCATCACATGAATCTCTGATACCTCTCATGGGGTCTGAGTTATAAGCCTCGAAAGTTTGCTGCTCAATCATGCTTAGTGCACCTTGGAGACACTTTGGTCTAGAACGTTCTACTAACTCAGTAGTTGAAATAGGGTTGTCCCTAGAATTTAATCACCCAACCAGAGCTAATGGTGTAGTCCATTTGATGTCGAGAGGAACGGTTTGGAAGTAATCTAGTGGTGCAACTTTCAACTGACCCTCACTACAAGTTTTGGCATCGAGAGAGACTAGCGTGCCAAATTTAAACAAATTTGAATCTCCCAAAATGGAGAGAGGTTATTTTAGGCCTTAGAAATTCTATCCTATAGCATCTCATGGATCTCTGATACCTCTCATGGGGTCTGAGTTACGAGCCTCAAAAGTTCACTGCTCAATCGTGCTTAGTGCACCTTAGGGACACTTTGGTCTGGCGTGGTCCGGATTGTTCTACTGACTCAGTGGTTGAAATGAGGTTGTCCCTAGCATTTACCCACCCAACCAGAGCTAATGGCATAGTCCATTAGGTGCTGAGAGGAATGGTTTGGAAGTAATCCATTGGTGTAACTTTCAATTGACCCTCATTGCAAGTTTTGGCATCAAGTGAGACTCGTGTGCCAAATTAATTTTTTTTTGAATATCCTAGAATGGAGAGAGGTTATTGTAGACCTTGAAAATTTTTTCCTTTAGCATCTCATGGATCTTCAATACCTCTCATGGGGTCTGAGTTACAAGCCTCAAAAGTTTTCTGCCCAGTCGTACTTAGTGCACCTTGGGCACACTTTGGTTCGGCGTGGTCCGAAACGTTCTACCAACTTAGTGGTCAAAACAAGGTTAGTCCTAGAATTTAACCACCCAAACAAAGCTAATGGAATAGTCCATTCGGTGCTAGGATGAATGGTTTGGAAGTAATCCATTGGTGCAACTTTCAACTGACCCTCACTGCAAGTTTTGGCATCAAGCAAGACTGGCGTGCCAAATTCAAAAAAAATTGAATCTCCTAGAATGGAGAGAGGTTATTGTAGGCCTCAAAAATTTTGTCCTATAGCATCTCACAAATCTATGATGCCTCTCACAGGGTCTGAGTTACGAGCCTCAAAAGTTCTCTGCCCAATCATGCTTAGTGCACCTTGGGGACACTTTGGTCCGCCGTGGTCCAGAACATTCTACTGACTCAGTGGTCAAAATGGGATTGTTCTTAGAATTTACCCACCCAAACAGAGCTAATGGTACATTCCATTTAGTGTCGGGATGAATGGTTTGGAAGTAATCCATTGGTGCAACTTTCAACTGAACCTCACTACAAGTTTTGGCATCAAGCGAGACTGGCATGCCAAATTCAAATTTTTTTGAATCTCCTAGAATAGAGAGAGGTTATTTTAGGCCTCAAAAAAATCATCCTATATCATCTCATGGATCTTTGATACCTCTCATGAGGTCTGAGTTACGAGCCTCGAAAGTTCACTGCCTAATCGTGCTTAGTGCACCTTGGGGACACTTTGGTCTAGCATGGTCTAGAATGTTCTACTGACTCAATGGTCAAAATGGGGTTGTTCCTAGTGTTTAACCACCCAAAAAGAGCTAATGGTGTAGTCCATTTGATGCTGGGATGAATGGTTTGGAAGTAATCCATTGGTGCAACTTTCAACTAACTCTCACTGCAAGTTTTGGCATCAAGCGAGACTAGCGTGCCAAATTCAAACAAATTTGAATCTCCTAGAATGGAGAGAGGTTATTTTAGGCCTTAGAAATGTTTTCCTATAGCATCTCATAGATCTGATACCTCTCACGGGGTCCGAGTTATGAGCCTCAAAAGTTCACTGCCCAATCGTGCTTAGTGCACCTTGGGGACACTTTGGTTTGGCATGGTCTGGAATGTTCTACTGACTCAGTGGTCGAAAAAAGGTTGTTCCTAGTGTTTACCCACCCAAATAGAGCTAATGGCATAGTCCATTCGGTGCTAGGATGCAATCCTTGAACACTATCCCTTCACCCTAGTGAATCATCATTTTACTTTGGACACATTTGACTAATTTTGACTCAATGACTCCAACTATTACATCATTTGACGATACAAATGTAATGGAATTAAGATAATAAAAATGTAAGGATACAAAATTAAGATGATACAAATTATGTAAGGATACAACATTCATAGTAAGGAAACACATTTTTTGCACTTTACATGGCATTAAGACGATACAAATGTGGGCTTTTAATATTTGTAAATCAACCACATGGGCTCTTTTATATTATTTCAAATTTTGCATCTAATTTTTAATATACAAAATTTGGCTTCTAAATATGCACATTACATTGGATTATTTTTTTTATATACAAAATTTGGCATCTAGATATGCACATTACATTTGATTATTGTTTTTATATACAAAATTTGGCATCTAACTATGCACATTACATTCTGTTGGTTTTATATACAAAATTTGGCATCTAAATATGAAAATTACACAACTATATATAAAAAAATAAGTGTCCTTTTCACTCCAATCCCTGCATTTAGAAGATAGAAGAAAATTTAATAGAGAATATAAGAAGTGTCCTTTTGGCATCTAAATATGCAAATTACACAACTATATCTAACTTGAGTTGAACTTACCTACTTTATATCTCATAGTCTTCAAATGCAGGAATGCCATTATTTCTAATCATATATGTGAGCAACCATGTTCTTGCAACATGTGATCTTGTTGGATATGTGAACATATCATCATCTATCATCGGTTGTGAAAGTTTCTACTTTCCTCGTACACAACATGCTAACCAATAATCTGATCTCTCATCATTCCCTTCTGGTGCAACCAATGCAAAAACATGTCTTGGCTATAGAAGATCTAAAAGATGGTCATAGTCAAGTGAACAATCCATGTCATCATTTATTACAGAGACTATGAGAGATAAAGGAGTAAGATAATGTGAAACCCATGTATCAACCCACTCACTTGACTCACACTGATCCCAATCACACTGAAGACAACTCGGACAATAACAAGCCAACTCTCATGTCAAATGGTCCATGTACTAGCATCTAAGATTTTAAATGAATGCATTTTTGAAGAATCTTTCATAGTTTGACAATCTAACCTATCTCCTATTGTGCCCAACTCAACCAACCAAAATAATCTGCACACCGCTAAATCAAGAACCCCCCTGTGACAATGCTGAAGTACACCAATCAACAATAGAATGGGCATCAATGAGTTATGCACCTGAAAGCCTCAGTTGCTCCTTAACTAGAGCTCTCTTTATGCATGCATCTACTCAATCATGCTCCCCTTTTTCATGACCGACCTCAAAAAAAACTCCAAATATGAGGTACACCTCTCTCTATATGCATTCTACATAACCAATAAAACATACGAGCATTTTTGAATGGACCTATGCAGTTATTTGACCAAATGAGATGTCTATCCATAGCACCCACACAAAATAATTCTCAAAGCAATGTTGGAAAAACTTGGATGAGTGCGATCTATCATCTCTCATATAAAAATAGTACTCTCTAATTATCTTCTAGTCATCTTCTATACTATCAGGGGAATGTCTATATGTCATGTGCACAAAAATAGAAACCTGAATAGAATTGTAATATTGAGCTTGCAACTCATTTTGGGGCTGCAATGTATAGTTCTCTACAAAGTCAACAACTGATATAATAGTGCCAATCGGGAAATTTTCCTTACACATCCTAAATTGTTGATCCAACCACTGAGACCTGTGACTATGCCTTGCATACTTGTAAAAAAGATTCTACCTGAAATCTGAAATAAAATCAGCTACATTGCATTCTTTAGTAACCAACTCACATCTAGAGCCTTCACCTCCACTTTTTGATGTATATTTAATGGTCTCATATACCTTTTTGTGGACAATTGTCTTTCCAAAATTGTGTCTGCAGCCCTCATGAAAACATTCAACAAACTTCACTAGCCCACCACACTCTGAGCACTTGTCATTTAAGCAATCTTTTCTATAAAAGAAACATCCATCATCTCTAGGAAATAAAAAATGATCTAGCAAGTCTCTTGATGATCTTGGAAGAGTACTTCCACCACACTCCTCCAACATTTTACTACTATGCAAAGTAGAATGAATGGATCGTAACAATTCATGGTGCATTGAAAACTCCACATGATATTTGCAACAAAAAGTATTTCGAATCTTAAGAGGCACACAAAAAAAAGGCTCCAGGGCTTCAAAAGATCTTTGTGATATTTGCAATTTTGGATGTGTCTCATAAAATTTTTTGAACAACATTGTTTGAATCACCTCCAAATAATGTTTGGGATGCGGGGTGCGGTCTCGAATGCCAATTCTCAACTTCAAGACATCCTTCACATTTGGTGACACTCTTGAGTTAGATTTCCAAAATAGTTGAATTTGATCCTTCACAGCATCGGTAAGCTTCTTATCACAATGTGAAAGTCTCCCACCATAAGCCCATCTATCATTTTGAAGAGGACCATCAAGTCTTTCTCTTCTTGCAATTTCTCTATCCAAAGTTTTACGATTTAGATTCAAGTCAACACAAGTTTGTCTCATCAAATGAGCCTTTCTCAAATGATGACTTACTAAGGAGGTTTTAGTAACCCTCCTAGTGGCTCTCTTATCTTTTTCCTTGGTAGTCTTCCCAATGGAATTGAGAGCACTAAAAATATTTCTCACAATAATAGCATTCTGCTCCTTTTTATTGTTCACACTAATATTTAATTTGACTAGTATACGTCTCATCTTCTGCATCTTTAACAATTGCACAAACATTTGACATTGCTCAACCAACATCTCGTCCCTAAAAAATTGATCAAATTTTTTTGAAACCCACAACCAAACGGTTGTTTCTGATCTCTTGCCATTGAAATTGCTCATTACATTCTCATCAATTTCAAGTAACCATTTAGTTCTTCTTGAAGGTCTCAATTTTGAAGTTAGTCTTTCTTCCTTCGAAGGGACTTCATTTCTCATATAATTTGGAGATGTGTAATGTTGATTTGGTTCTTATGCACCATTATCATTGTCAATTCCTTCATATTCAATCGGTGGATTGTCATTGACAATGTCCACACTTCCATTGGCCACATCTACATGTTCATTTTCAAAACCTACATTTTCATCTTCAAAACCTAAATTATCATTTTCAAAACCTACATTTTCATCTTCAAATTCATGTTCTTCACTTGAAACCACATTCAAAGGTGGGTCTATGCCGACATCTTCAATAATATTTAACATACATTGTCTCTTGTTCCAATGGGAAACCATATCCATTTCTCTATACACTTCAACATCTTCATTTGTGACTCTCCTCTTCCATTTATGCTTTCGATGACTACTACTCCCCCTAATTAGACCAAAAAGAGATGCAAATACCTTTGGTAATAGAGAAATACATTTGGTAATAGAGAAAATCACCCCAAAAAGTGGATTTTCATGTTTTCACTGCAACTTGAATCCCATAACTCAGGAAAAAAAATCATGACTCTCTTGAGGGACCCAAAGAATCTTGTTTTTACTTTTTACTAGTAAAAAGAATCAAATATCTGATAATATCAGATATCCGATATCTCCCACCAAAATTTTGGGAAAAATCTCTCTGTCTCTGTCTCTCTCTCTCCCTCTCGCCTTCTATCTCCTCTCTTTCTCTCCTCTCTCCACTCTTTCTCTCCTCTCTCCTCTCTCTCTCTAACCTTTCTTTCTCTATCTCTCTCCCCTTCCCCTTCTCTCTCTCTCTCTCTCTCTAACCTTTCTCTCTCTCACTCTCCCTCTCTCTCCTTCCCTCTCTCTCTCTCTAGCCTTTCTCACTCTCCCTCTCTACCCTTCCCATTCTCTCTATCTGTCTCTCCTTCACTCTCTCTCTCTCTCTCTCTCTCTCTTCTCTCTCTCTCTCTCTCTCTCTCTCTCTCTCTCTCTCTCTCTCTCCCTCTCCCTCTCTACCCTTCTCATTCTCTCTCTCTCTCTCTCTGTCTATCTCTATCTCTATCTCTATCTCTATCTCTATCTCTATCTCTATCTCTATCTCTATCTCTTTCTCTATCTCTATCTGTCTATCTATCTATTTGTTTGTCTGTCTGTCTCTAACCTTTCTCTCCCTCTCTCCCATTCTGTCTCTGTCTCTGTCTCTATCTCTGTCTCTGTCTCTATCTCTGTCTCTATCTCTGTCTCTCTCTACCCTTACCATTATCTCTCTCCCTCTCTCCCCTTCCCCTTCTCTTTCTCTCCCTCTCTACTCTTCCCATTATCTCTCTCCCTCTCTCCCCTTCCCCTTCTATGGTGTAGGAGCACCTAGTCCTAGAGGTCACTATGAGATATATAAGGTTTTTGTGTCATTTAAAGTCAATTATATGATGTATTGATTTATTTTGAATCCATTTGTAAAGGTGTTGACAAGAAATGTAAGCATGTGTACAATATTGCTCAAGTTGTCAAATAGGTCATGTTTAGGTCTACATGGTCAAATTTATGTAGAAGAACCATGGAAGGGTAAAAGAATTATAAAAGGTCTTAAATATTCCATTTGTATATGTATAGAGAGGTTTGACAAATTTTTAAAGTCATTTTGTCAAAAATGTAAAAGTTGCATAAAAAGTTGTAAAATGCAACATTGAGAAAGTTGCAAACATTGCAAAAAAGATGTAAAAAGGTAGATGGTTGGTCTAGGAGTTGGTTATGAAGTTTAAGACTACCAAATACCTTATAAATACCATTTTATGGTTGAACCAAATCAGATTTGAGAGGAGGAAATATTTTGATACATTTTTGATGCATTCTATTGTTTTTGTTTTGATTGATTTTTCAGTTTTAGTGTTGGTTCCAGGTCTTGTACGGCCATGTATGGCTTGAAAACCTATAATATAGTAATGGATAGATATAATGATGAATCCTCTTTTCATTCTTTTGGTTTGGTTCAATTTTATGAAGAATTGAATAATTTATGCACGTTTTGGTGGAAGTTGTTGTTTGCAGATTCAAGATTCCCTGAATATAGTCATGTTGCAGCGTGTGGTACAGACACATTTTTGTGAATCAGGACCTCTAGAAATATTCATTGGAAAGATATTTGAATTAAATTTTATTTCCTTTTTATTTTATTTGTTTTTATGCATATTTGTGAAAGTTATTGACGTTTGAGTAGAAACTAGTTTTTAAAAATCTGCATTAGAGTTGCAGGTAGTGATTTGGGCTTGGAAAATGATTTATGAGTGGGAAAAATAAATATCTTACATATTTAGAAACTAGAGTCATTAATGGATACTATGGAATTTTTTGGGTGTCATTTGGATTTATTTTGAGAAATATATGAGATGCCCTAGGCAGGGTTTGATGTTTTAAATCTGAATTATGACAGGGATATGGATCAGAATTTTCAGTCTGAAACAATAATTGTTTGAGGAATCAAATTGGGTCCTTAGACGTTAAGATTTTTTGAGGTGATAGATATTATAATTATATAAAAACTTTGTGTTTTCCAAAAATTTTGGTTTGGAGTTTTAGTGGGTCAAATAACTCAATTCTTGGAAACTATAAAACTTGGGATAGTATTGAAGTTGTTTGTTAAAGGAAGCAAACAAGTATTTTGTTGTTGATTGATCTTGTGAAAGAAGATAGTATTTTCATCTTTTCAATTATTTCAATGATTAAATGAAGATAGGATCATCAAGATCATAGATGTTGAGTGGTTTCCATGATGCTCTGCATCAAATTGGTATCAGAGCTTGAAGGTCTTGAGTGTGTGGGTAGAGCACCGAGGGAGGCAATTCACACTAGGACCTTGGAGATTTCATATTTATTTTGTTGATAAGTTTTGATTGTAGGTGCTCATCCATCTTGCTGCATATGAAGGTTGGGTTGTGTGCATAGACATTGGAAGTCTTTCAAGGGCCAAGAGAAGGTCCAGGGCCAAGGAGTGGTCCAGTTGATTGCCAACAGACTAGGGAGAGAGGCAAAGAGGAGGACTCCTAAGTGAGGCACATGGGAGAGTTATTTGTGGTGATTTTGAAGCAGCAATGGTAAATGTGGATCTCTAACTGATAAGGCACCGTGGAGTTGCAACCATTAATGCTCCACTGACAAGAGTTTTTGAGAAGATTATTTTGAGGACAGTCCCGTGTCCTTAAGGGAAAAGATGATGGTGATAAAGGCATGAAGAGGCAAAGGAAGGTAAAGATGAAGATTTTTGTTGTGATTTTTTGCAGGTTATGGCACACCTTTCCAAGAGACTTGCAAAATTTTCAAGGCTGGTAGTATGGTGTAGGAGCACCTAGTCCTAGAGGTCACTATGAGATATATAAGGTTTTTGTGTCATTTAAAGTCAATTATATGATGTATTGATTCATTTTGAATCCATTTGTAAAGGTGTTGACAAGAAATGTAAGCATGTGCACAATATTGCTCAAGTTGTCAAATAGGTCATGTTTAGGTCTACATGGTCAAATTTATGTAGAAGACCCATGGAAGGGTAAAAAAATTATAAAAAGTCTTAAATATTCCATTTGTATATGTATAGAGAGGTTTGACAAATTTTAAAGTCATTTTGTCAAAAATGTAAAAGTTGCATAAAAGTTGTAAAATGCAACATTGAGAAAGTTGCAAACATTGCAAAAAAGATGTAAAAAGGTAGATGGTTGGTCTAGGAGTTGGTTATGAAGTTTAAAACTACCAAATACCTTATAAATACCATTTTATGGTTGAACCAAATCAGATTTGAGAGGAGGAAACATTTTGATACATTTTTGGTGCATTCTATTGTTGTTGTTTTGATTGGTTTTTCAGTTTTAGTGTTGGTTCCAAGTCTTGTACGGCCATGTACGGCCTTCATACCATATAATATAGTAATGGATAGATATAATGATGAATCCTCTTTTTCATTCTTTTGTTTTGGTTCAATTTTATGAAGAATTGAATAAGTTATGCACGTTTTGGTGGAAGTTGTTGTTTGCAGATTCAAGATTCCCTGAATACAGTCATGTTGAAGGGTGTGGTACGGACACATTTTTGAGAATCAGGACATCTATAAATATTAATTAGAAATATATGTGAATTAATTTTCATTCCTTTTTGTTTGAGTTGTTTTTATGTAGATTTGTGAAGGTTATTGACATTTGAGTAGAAACTAGTTTTTAAAAATCTGCATTAGAGTTGCAGGCAGTGATTTGGGTTTGGAAAATGATTTATGAGTGGGAAAAATAAATATCTTACATATTTAGAAACTAGAATCATTAATGGATAC
>BSBK01010338.1:147500-283974 GCA_027943335.1 Chamaecyparis obtusa | reverse complement strand
GTCCTCGAGGATTTCTTTTTTCATCCCAGTGTCTTGGAGCCAGGTGAGGTAACCTAGTAGAAACCAATTAACATAAGAGAAATGAATATGATAACACATAGGTTTACTTAAAATTATAAACAAGAGGTCTGAAAAATATGATGTTGGCATTAAGCAGAATTGCCACTAGTGACAACACTTATTTGCATTCTGGGTGCAAACCGAGTAGACAGTGCAAACCGAGCAGATAGTGCAAACCGAGGAGATAGTGCAAACCGAGCAGACAGTGCAAACCGAGGAAGACAGTGCAAACCGAGCAAGTTAGTACAAACCGAACAGGACAGTGTAAACCGAGTAACATCATGTCTACCGAGTCACTAGTATTTACCGAGTTCAAAACCTACCGAGTGATCAGTATGAACCGTGCCTTCACCTCTACCGAGTGCATGATGATGCCGAGTAATGCAGTGGACGTCGAGTATCAGAAAGTCACCGAGTTAGTTTGAAGGAACTGTGTAACCATACTTGGGCCGACTTAGTAGCACTTATGTTTATTTGTCAAGCTGACTTTGTAATTGTAATTGTAATTAATTGTTTAAGACTTGTATATAAACAATGTTGTAAAAATGTCAAGAAAAATGTAAGAAGCATATATGTGAAAAAGGAAGAAAGGCAGAGATAAGCGAATTACAAAGGGCTTCAACAGTATAAGGAACAGCAAAGACAAATTCATCACAGAAGGTGATCAGTACATCAGCGAATCTCAATCAGCAATCCAGTTGCAAAGCAAGAGATCTACTGTTTCATCCTAACAGGTGAATCAGTACTAAATCCTTTAACCGGGTAGACTTAACAGTCTTTTGTAAAATCTCTTTACCGAGTGCATACTTCATTGTATGTTTGTAAATCCTTTAACAGGGTGGATTTAGCAATCCTTATTGCTCCTAATAGGGCAGATCATCAGAAGTGATCAAATTGTAAGCCTTAACCGGCCAACTTTATTCTGCAGTATTAAAGCTTTGTGGGTTTCATCCCCACCCCAGTTTTACTTTCTTTTTGGAAGGTTTCTGGGTAACCAAATCTATGTGTCATTATTGTGAATGCTTTTAAGTTTCATGCTTTCTGTATGCAAAGGTTAAAGTAAATTACATCTGTAATTGAAAGAAAATTTGGAGTTACTGATTCACCCCTCCCCTCTCAGTAACTCGGTTAATTCCTGAATATTTCCAACATATGATACCGCAAATCTCTCTAGGCCAAAGTTAATCATAGAAAGTGTCCACAACATCAACTTTGGACATCTCAACCCTAGACAAGCCCTATAAAAAATCAAATAAATATACATATTAAGAAAATATATCTTGACACCAAGAAATTATTCTATTTTTATGAATAAATTTAAAAAATATACCTCAGGTGTCAAAGATACATGTGCACATCTAGTCAAATGAGAACTTTGTGGTGTGCTTTATGAATCACCTACTACACCCTTCAATGCATATTATTCATATATCAATTTAATTTGTTCTCTAAATAAACATTTATTTAATTTTATAATATTTAGGTGATTAAAATTAATAACATGTCAAAACACAAATAAACATATATGCGCCTGTCTCGTAGAAAACACCATCATCAATAGGTTGTTTGTGAGGGCCACATCCTCAATAGAAAATGCCTGACATCTACTCCCACAATGTGTACATGAATGTGATGTCTAACCATCCTCATTTGTCTCAGTATCTACCTCAACACATATACCCTGACAACTGGAGCACATATTCTCAATAGGCTGGGCTAAGCCAGATGGAGCATCTAATAATGATGGAGGTGGTGTAGGTGTTTCATCCACCCTTTGCATAGACTAACTGTGTGCCATGATCAATAATGACATCAGCCAATGATGTAGCATCCTTAAGGATTTGTAAATAAATAGACTCCTTCACTACTACTAGGACCGTAACGTGAACTATGGGTTTTTTAGCTAGACGCATCCTATGATGTGGCTCTACCACCCTATGGGCCCCAACTCTATCCTAGGTAGATCCTCTCCCTCTACTCTAGAAGTGTCAGATGTTAAAGTAATTTTTCTTCTTGCTGAGGATAAACTCACAACATAGCTTTCTCAAAAAATATAGAGGCACCTCCCAATTATTATAGGGTGCTTGGTAAAATACCATATACTACCTATCCAAAAATGCATCTCTCATCTTATTATGAACACACCAATGTATGGGAAATTGATTCGTAGTAACTTCTAAGGAGTTACTACTAACAGGATCATTGAAAATATCACATATGTCTTCTTTAAGCATCATCTTTTTTTTCACTTGATCATATGACAATCCATTGGCATAAAATGCATGACATCTATCCCTCCATGAGCCCCATGTTATAACCTCTTTAGATACCTCATTCACACTATTGGCCATTCTTTCTAAGGAACTGGTAAGGGATGAGTGGTGCTCAAAACTAGAGGACCTAAACCTATTATCCAATATGGATATTTGAGCATTATTTTGTTGAAGACGATTAATAAGTTGCTCTTGTGTGGCATCACCATGACCTATTGGAGGACATAGGAGGGTTTGGATTTGGGTTTTTCAGTGGGTTTTCTTGTTTCGAGGCTAAATTTGGAGGGGTTCTATTGTTACTCATTTCCATCATTATCAATATTTTCAGGTGTTTGAAGAGGTCTTTACTGTCTCTTTCGTGGTCAGGGATTATTTTTTGAATCTAACATCAAAATAATTAAAAAACTTAAATCAATTCACCAAACCCTACTTAATCAAAATTAAAACAAAAAAATTAAAAAAACTAAATTATCACCTGTTTGACGACATGGCATGGTTTCAAAATGAATAATATGGCAAGGAAGCTCAATTACAACAAGAACCCGCTCGCGTTTTGCCTATTTCTCTTCCTCCTCTCTCTTCCAAACTTGGTTTTCTTGGAAGCCACAATTGAAACAATTGTTATATTGTCATTGATTTCAAACCTTAATTGGTGAGACAATTTCTATCTAGTAGAGTGTCATATCATTTGATTGATGAAGAGGATTTGAAAAGAGGAGATAACAAGAAGACCTAATAAAAAGGTTCAGTTATGAGAAACTTGTAGACATAGAAAATTGGCCAAAGGCTTAATTAAATCAAAAGGTGCATCAAATCATCAAAATAGCATGAAAAATCAATAAATGAAACAAAGGCAATTCAAATCAAAGGAAAATTCAATTAAATGATTAAATGATTAAATAAAGCTTGAAAAGGGGAAAAACACTATGAAATGGATTAAATTCAATTAATAACATAGTTGTTGAAAGAAAAAATCAAAATGAACCTCTTACCCTTCATGGCTAAATTTAATTACTTTAATTAATTAATAAATCATAATTTCCCTTAACAAAGCAAATTGGAGACAAAATGGACACAAATCACTCACTTTTGTTGAAATGGTCCAGCCTTTTGAAACCATTTAAATGATTGTCCCCTCCTTGTCCCCCCATTTATGGACAAAGAAAAGTTATTGACCTTACCCAAGCATAACCATGATCAACTCACTCTACCCCCTACCCTTGGGAAATTACTATAAGTATGAAGCATTTTGGAGAGCATTTCAATCTTAGAATTTCAATTGAAAAGCATTGTTACTATAGTCAATTGAGATCATTTCTAAGAGCAATTGAAGCATTTGAGCATTTAGAGTTATCATTTTAGCATTTGATCATTGCATTGTTATCAATGGAGCTAGATTAAGCATAAATTCATCATAGAATAAGCATTTAGAAGCATCATAGCAGCATTATTCTCATTTTAGAGGTGTCACTAGTGAGGATTTGTAGCTGAGAGCTCACATACCACTTCTTTCTAGAGATCCATGAGATGTTATAGATTGTAGTTGCATTTTAGAGTAAATTTCCTTTGTATTTAGCTTAAATTGTTGCTACTTGATCTTAATTTCATGAAGGTGAATAAAATCATCACACAAATGGTGCCCACCGTGGGGCCTTGAGCCTCAAATACTAACAAATTTGTGATTTAAATCATCTTTGCATACATTTTTGTCTGGTTTCCGTGTGTTTTCTGGAGGAATTTTCTAAAGTCACGCCTACGGGAGATCTATTCACGCTTAGAATCCTTACAGTGTCACTTCGAAAGCCTGATCTTATGCCTGTTAGCTGGAAACTCACGCCCGAAATGGAAAAGCATTCAGCCTTTACGGCTTCAAATCACGCCTAAACATAGGGAAGTATCGCATATCACTTATTTTCTATCGCTTTAATTTCCTCTTTGCATTGCACTTTCCACCTAATATCACGCTTAATGAGAAATTTTCTATCACATAGTAATTGAGATTATCATGCCTTTGATTGTTAATGTTACACTTGTGATAATATCTTTATCACTTTATAAGCTTTGGATGTCGCTCTGCATTGACTATTTGCCCCAGATTTAGAGTCTTGTTTACACTTTGCCAATAGATTTACCGCATGTGCTATTATTAATGTCACTTGTGCACTGAGAAGTGTTGCATCTATTCAATAAAGTCACACCTCTAAGTGATTTATTAATGCCTACTAGCTAGAGGATGTCACCTATGTTTAATTTGCTATTTTCACGTTCAATTTGATAAAATTTGAAAATCTGACTCTCTGTGTTTGTTGTTAACCAGTAAATGAGCAGACATCCGAGAGTGAAAAAGCCAGAAAGAAGGTTCAACAAGGAGGGAAAAGCATTGGCAAAGAAAATAAAGAAGGAGAATCAAGTGCATACAAAGGTTGTCCTTGAATCCACACTAGATGAGGATGTCCAGGTATATGAGAAATATTTAGCTGTGATTGAAGATTATAAGCAGAAATTTGTGTCTCTAAATTGGATTTATGAACCTTGAGATTAAAGCTTCTTTCATTAAAATCTTTTGATTGATTACATGCAAGTTTGGTTTCCCCTCATTGTGAATTGGTTGTGTTGGACTAACTTGTTGCAGGAGGGAGTTGGAGCAAATTTCCAAGGTGAGTAAGTGAAAAATGAAAATCAGCAACTCAAAAATGCCCCTAGCCTTTTGCTAGCTACAAGGAAAGGTATTCTACTCAAACAAGCTTGCATTCCCTTAACTTGTGGCATTGTCATTTAAACCTAGCTTTAATAAGGAAGAAATTGAACCACACATTTCAATTCTAAGAACCTCCTTGTCAAGAGGTTGAAAAAGAACTAAGTGTTTGAAGTGTTTGAGAATCAAAAGGAAAGTTAGGGATATGCTCTTCACCTTCTTGGTGAAACAAACTCCCAAAAACTTTACTTAAAATTCAAAATCTGCCTTACTTGCAAAATGAACATGCTAGAGATTTAGTGGGCTTGCCTCCCAAATTTTCCTTAGCGAGGCTAGTGAGAGGGACAACCCAAAGTGGGATACACTTGCTTTTGCCATGAGAATCTGACCCACTATAAAATGAAACGCATGCATCCTTAATGGGGTGCATGACAAAGGGATTTTAATCTTCTCAAACTTCCTCTAGTAGTCTTTACGGATTGCGCAAAATCATGCCTCGGTGCGTGTGGGAAGCCCCTTTACATACTTGGGGGATGAGAGATTTTAATTCATTTGAATGGAACATTTATTAAATCCCAGCTAAATTAGAAAGGCCACCTTGTAGAGCCATGTTTACAAACCAATTTGACTCTAGGTAGGCTATTTGGAATTCATTCTTGTGCTATACTTGTGAAAAAATTTGAGAATATACACATTAGTTGTTGTTTAGAGACATTTATGTGTGTGTTGCATTTGTTTTCAATTTTCAAAACAAGAAATTTTCAAAAATATCTGATCAAAAGTTTTAAAAAATCTAAAAAATTATACCCTGGTCAAAGAAGTGTCACCTGTACACAAAATACACTCGCCTGTCAGACTTTAGTCATGCCTATGACTTTCTTAAACATGCGTATACACACTAAAGTCATGCTCAAAGATATTTGAGACATGCCTGAATAAACTAAAAATCTTCCTGGAAATAGTAAAGTATCACCTAAGAACCTACAGAGTACCACCTTCACCAAATCAGTATACGCTTAGACAGGTTTTAGACATGCCTGAGATTGTTTTAGTCATGCCTAGAAAACAAAAAGGTCAAACAAAGAGTACTTGCAGGAAGAATCAAAAATTTTTGAATATCAATTTGAATACCCTTTTTCGAGTTTTCGCTGATCCAACTTACAGTCTGGTTAAAAATCTTGTTTCACATATCTATCAAAATTTTGCAAAGGATTAGATCCAAGTAGTCTTAACTTGTATCCAGGGTTCATGCTTGCATTCACTAGATCATATTACATCAATCAAACCTTGCAAGCTGATGGGACTTATTTGAGACAAGAGCTCCCTTATCCCGGAGATGAAACTACTCCTAGGGTACCACAAAAGTCACCCGAACAAGAAAAAAAAGACAACATGATGTATCAAGGTAGTTTGGGTGGTAAGGATAATAGTGGCATTGATTTCACCAACCAAGGTAATGCCAATAGTGGAGGCAATGACATGAATAACCAAAGCAATATTAATAACCAAGGAAATACCAACAATGAAGGAGTAGATCCAAGTGCTCATGGAGTTAACCAAACTCATACTCAAAATAACACCGAACTAATGGCAGAAGATGCCACGGATGAAAAAGTTAGTGAGGCTGTTCAATGTCCTTATTTTAGAAAGCTCATGGAAAAGGCAATGGACCTAGATAGAGAAAAACATTTCATAGACTTAGCACAAAAAGGTCTCAAGCTTCCCTGTGACTTTGATGTCAACCAACTTAAAACACCGAAAGTTGAGGAAAGTACCTTAGACATCATGAACAAAAAATTCAAGGCATTTCAAATGCAACTAGACAACATCAAGCAAAGCAGGTCTCCCAAGCCTTTCTCTATAGAAGCATTGTACCCATTCCCATTTGATAAAAGCTTGGTTATGGTGCCATTCCTGATCAATGTTGTGTTTCCTAAATACGACAAGTACGAAGGAACAATGGATCCTCAAGATCACTTACGGGAGTTTTGTGCATTGAGCTTAGAGTTCATGCATGATACCACATATTTAATGAGATTATTTCCGCGAAGCTTAGGAGGCATGGCTATGGAGTGGTTTTCTAAGTTACCCTCCGGCATTAAAACCTTTGAAGAGTTAGCGTCAAAATTTGTGGCTCATTACTCATATAACATTAAACATGATGTCACGATGATAATGTTATGCAACACAAAACAAAAAGATGGAGAAGCCTTCCTCACTTTTCTACAAAGGTGGAGGACAATTTTTGCAAGATATCCTAGAAGTGTGCCTGAAAAAGAGAAGATGGATATCTTCATAAATAGTTTGAGTAATGAGTTAAACTACCACTTATGAATGCAATGTCCAAAGACCTTCCAAGATCTAATTGAAAATGGAGTAACCATGAAGGAAGTGTTGGTCAAAAGTGGAGAACTCAAACTGTACAAAGATAATAAGAACAACCCCAACAGTGGCAACAATGGCAACAATGGCAATAATCAGAAGAATCATTGGTTTAATAGTAATAGTCGTTATAAGAATAACAATAAAGGAATTGTGAATGATGGAGTAGTTGAATCTAGCAACTTGAAGGTGGTCCCCTTTTCTCTTACAAGGACACCTAATCAAGTGAACAATACCAATCAGAGCTCTAATGCACCATCCAACAACAAACACACCAACAATGGAAATCAAGGAGATAATTCAAGGAATACTAAATTTGATAAATACTTGAGGCCAACCCCCTCAAAGAACTTCACACCCTTGGGTGAACCCCTTGAAAAGGAATTAAAGGTTCTCATGGCTAATAATGTCATTACTCTACCCAAAATTCAGCCTTACGAGCCAAATAATAAGCTTGGTTGGTGGAGTGCCGATACCCATTGTGAGTATCACAGAATTCAAGGACACACAACAAATGAATGTCTGCAATTAAAAAATGTAGTACAATATTTAATTGATAATGGCACGATCACCGTTGACGGACCTCCCAATAATGAAGATCATATGGCATTCAAACAACCTTTTTACAAACATGATAAGGGAGAGTCATCAAATAACAAGAAGCAAAGTGCCAATAATCTCAACTTTGCGCCACCTTATGATCATATTGTTAATGCTATAATAGTTAATGAACAACCTCGAAAGGAAGCATCAAATGTCATTACAAGAGGGCAGAATTCTAGAATAACCCTACAAGGGATAGCTCCTCAAAGCACTAACATCCCACCATCCAATATTGTAGTCAAACAGTCTTCTACAGCAGCAAGGCCTTATAGTTTGGTTGATCAATTACAACGTACTCCAGCACAAATCTCTATCTTAGAATTATTGAAGTTGTCACCAAACCATAAGGAGATTTTGGAAAAAGCTCTAGTAGAGACACATGTTCCTACTAACTTAGAGACAGAAAGGTTTCAACATATGGTAGGTCATCTTGTAGCAACTCATTGTCTTTCATTTTCCAATCAAGATGACATGTCTATAACCCATCCTCAAAATCTACCATTGCATATAGAGGTCTTAATCAAAAGGCATAGAGTCAAAAGAGATCTCATTGATGGAGGAGCTGGTCTCAACATTTGCACATTAAGTCTTGTCAAATCCTTAGGTCTATCTGAGTCTTGCATTGACCCTACAAAGAAAATCACCATTAAAGCTTATGATGAAGTTGAAAGAGCTTCTAAGGGCATGATTGTATTGCCCATCCAAGTGGGACCTATCAAGAAGGACACCAATTGCCAAGTGTTGGACATGAAATTAACTTATAATATTTTGTTGGGTAGACCATGGATTCACGAGATGTAAGCAGTCTCATCCACGTACCACCAATGCATAAAATTCCTGTACATGGGTGAAGAAATCACAGTTGGAGGAGACTCTAACCCATTCCAATATTGCAATGCACTCAAACCTCCTCATGAGTTATAAATTCCACATAACCGGGAAGGAATTATTCAAGAAACCACAATTGAAGATGTTAAAATGAAAGAACTAACAATAAATGTTACTCCACACCCTCCTCAAGCTAGCTCAACGACATCAACTAAGGGAAAGGAAAAAGTGAGCTACGAGGACCCAAATGCAATGGAAAGTTTGTACATAGCATCTAAATTGGAAACAGTAATCTATAAACCTACCAAAGAAGAAAAGGAAAAAGCCAAGAAAGATCATTACCAACACATGAGTGAAATGATGAACAACTTTGAAAAACAATGCAAGATTAGTTCAAAAGGGATAGGGGAATATTTTGTTTCTCTATTTGACATGCCCACATCTCCAAAATCACATGGTAAACCATCAAAAGAACATAAGTATAATTCCTATTTTGTAAGGGAAGATAACAAAGTAGCATGGGATAAGGAAGAAGATGACGTCCTTCAATGGCTTTACCATGATGAGGAAGATACTTCCAACACTCCCATGGAAAGAATTCAGCATGTAAAGATACAAACTGAGCAATATGGAAAAGGCTTTGATATAATGCAAAAGATGGGATAAAAGGGAAGAGGACCCTTAGGCCAAAGAAATAGGGGATTATTGGAACCTATAGAACCTATTTGGAGGGCAAGTCATGAAAAATCTGGAGTAGGTTTTCAATGCAAAGGAGAAAGTTCAAGCCCAATGCAAGATTTTTATCCTCACATAAATGCCTTAGAATCCAAAGGAGATAGTGATGACTCTCAGGATTATGAATGGGATACTTTATCGGATGAATCATGTCATGACAAGGAAGTGATTGCTATACATACTTATGCAAAAATGCCAAGGCAAGAAGCTCAAATTAGTGAAGAACCTCCTATTCAAAGGCCTAATATCGAGAAAGTACCTACCAATGGAGCATGGATAGAAACATTTTGGATACCTTCAGAAGAGGGAGATTCAAACGTTAGTTTTAACCCACTTGTGGCTTTTCCCATGTTGTTTCCCGTAGAGGTTGACGAGAACTCGAGTGAAGGGGACTTTGACCCTTCTTCCATGGATCATCTTGAGGAAGCGCACATCATAGATCTAAACGATACAATGTATGAACCCTCAAATGAAGTCATAACCATAACGCCTATTGATGACATTTTACCCAATGAACCCTTACTTTTGATAAATCCGCACCTCATTGATTGGGACCAAACCAAACCAAATGACCTACTTTACTTTCCCAATGACCAAGCAATGAATCACTACCTTAATGCGGTCGAACCCTCTTTCCCCAATGAATTCAATATGGACATAATGATAGTAGCAGGGGTTCAATCTCTTAGTCAAAAGAAAAAAACCAAAAAAAATAGTAAAAAAATGAAAAGTTCTATTGGTGAAAACCCAACTGTGGCACCATTAGAACCAAAAAAAATAAAAATTAAAAGATGTTTCTTTTGGTGAAAACCCAATTGTGGCACCAAAGGAAGAGAGATTGGACACTTTGCCTGAACATGAAGAGGAAAGGTCACCTATACTCATAGAGCCAATGGAAAAGGTCAATATTGGGATAGAATTAGATCCAAAGTTCATACACTTGGCAGCATCACACACACCTCTAGAAAGAGAAGACTTCATAAAATTCTTCCAAGAACAACAAGTAAACTTTGCATGGTCATATGCTGACATGCCCAGATTAGATCCTGAATTTATAATGCATCATCTGAATGTTCGACCAGGGGTTAAACCCGTTAAGAAAAAGTTGAGAAAAATGCACCCCCACATAGCTCTTTTGGTCAAGGCAGAATTGGAAAAATTGTTGAAAGTAGGGTTCATAAGAGCAATAGCATATGCCGAATGGATCTCCAACATTGTACTAGTCACAAAGCATGATAAATCCATTCGTGTGTGTATGGATTTTAGAGATCTAAATCTTTCTTGCCCCAAAGATGATTTTTGACTTCCGAGCATTGATGCCATAGTGGATTTGACGGCAGGACACTCAATGTACTCATTAATGGATGGCTTTAGCGGGTATAATCAGATCAAAATTGCACCTGAAGACCAAGAAAAGATAGCATTTACTTGCCCTTGGGGTAATTTTTGTTGGAATGTCATGCCCTTCAGTCTTAAAAATGTCGGAGCCACATATCAAAGGGCCATGACAACTATCTTCCATGACATGATGCACACATTTTTAGAAGACTATGTGGATGATATATTGGCAAAATCCCACAAAAGAGAAGAACACCTCCACATTTTGAAAAAGATATTTGTTAGGTTGGAGCAATTCAAGGTCAGATTAAACCCAAAGAAATGTGCCTTCGGAGTACAATCCGGCAAGTTACTAGGTTACATAGTTTCCGCCAAAGGGATTGAAGTGGATCCTGAGAAAGTACAAGCTATAATGGACATGGAAATACCTAAAAATATCAGCCAAATGAGATCCTTGCAGGGAAAAATCCAATCCATACGAAGGTTTATCTCCCAATTGGCTGAAAAATGTCATTCTTTCACCAGGGTGCTACATAAGGATACTATATTTATATGGGATGCCGAATGTGATCAAGCTTTCACATTGCTGAAGACTTATTTGATAAATCCGCCCATTCTCATGTCACCAATCAAGGGCAAAGCATTACTTCTCTACATATCTGCTACGGAAAGATCCTTAGGGGTACTTTTGGCGCAAGAGGATGAACAAGGAAAGGAAAGAGCTATCTACTATTTGAGTAGAACGTTGATAAAATATGATCTTAATTACACACTTATGGAAAGAGCTTGTCTAGCAGTGGTGTTTGCATCTCAAAAGTTGAGACATTATATGTTGATGCATAAGGTCAAGTTGATTGCCAAGATAGACCCTCTCAAATATTTGTTAAGTAAAACAACCTTAACAGGTAGAATAGCTAAATGGGTGATGATATTGAGTGAATTCGACATCGAATATGTCGATAGAAAGGAAATCAAAGGACAAGTGATAGCAGATCATTTAGCTGAAAATCCCATGACTTCTACATAGACTATTCAAGTGGAATTTTTGGATTCTGCCATTATCAACATAGAGGCAAAAACGTGGAAGTTATACTTTGATGGATCCTATACTCAAGGAGGTTCTGGGGCCGGCATATTATTGGTAACTCCTCAAGGTTACACCATTCCCAAATCCTACAAGCTTATGTTTCCATGTACAAATAATATAGCATAATATGAAGCACTAGTCTTAGGCATCAAAATGGCCTTAGAATGGAATATAAAAGAGCTACAAATTTATGGAGATTCTCAACTCATCATTAATCAAGTCAATAATGAATATAACACTAAGGATGAAAATTTGATGCCTTATAAGACTATGATTGATGGATGGAAGAAATACTTTGCATTGATCACCTTTGAATAGATTCCTAGAGAGAAAAATAGAGCAGCTGATGCCATGGCTACCTTGGCTTCTTTGTTACAAAAACCAGATCAAAATGAGAAGTATGAGTTCTTGGTGGAAGAGTTGGTAAAACCAGCATTTGACCTCCCTGAAACCCAAATTGTTGCCCTCTTACATGGACATGACTCCCCTTGGTATGGACCTATATATACCTACCTTAAAGACCAAGTGCTACCCTTAGACCAAACCCATGCTCAAAAAGGCAATTTCATACGCCAAGCCTCCCATTACTTAATCCTTTCCGAAACATTGTATTGTAAGGGTCTAGATGGGACGTTACTTAGGTGTTTAGAGGAAGAAGAGTCTAAGTTAGCTTTACGAGAGGTTCACGAAGGCATTTGCGGGTCGCACTCAAGCGGGTTAAATCTAGCTAAGAAAATCCTTCGCTTAGGGTATTTTTGGAAGACATTGGAAAAGGATGCTTGCCACTTTGTGAAGATATGCAGAAAATGCCAATATCATGGTGATATGATACATGCACCAGCACAAGCATTACATCCATTTGTCACACCATGGCCTTTCTATCAATGGGGGTTTGATTTAATTGGCGTCATAAATCCACCTTCTTCAAATGGGCACAAACATATCATAACCGCAATAGAATATTTCACCAAGTGGGTTGAAGCGGTTCCATTGATAATGGCACAGGAAAGCAAATTTCCATGTTTATGTTGAATCATATCATTTTCCGATATGGTATTCCTCATGCCATAATAACAGATAATGGAAAACAGTTCAAGAATAAAGATGTTGATGAACTATGTGCTACATTTCATATCACTCACCATTCATCATCAATTTATTACCCTCAGGGAAATGGGCAAGCCGAAGCCACAAATAAGAATATATTGAAGATCTTGAAAAGGTCGGTCAACAAATCAGGAAGGGATTGGCATATGCAAATTAATCCAGCATTATGGGCCTATAGAACCAGCATAAGAACACCCACCGAAGCCACGCCGTTCTCACTAGTCTATGGGATTGAAGCAGTTCTACCATTAGAGGTTGAAACCCCATCTTTATGAGTGTCGTTACAAGGATTGATCACAGATGAAGACTATAGGGTTGCTAGACTTCAACAATTGGAGTTACTTGAAGAACATCAAACACAAGCTTATGAGCACCTGAAAGTGTACCAAAATAGAATCTCAAGGAACTATAATAAACATATCAAACCGAGAGTTTTTCAAGTAGGAGACTTGGTGTTGAGAGAGAATCCAAAGAATCAGGTTGAGAGGGAAAAGAAAGGCAAATGGGAGGCTAATTGGCTAGGCCCATTTATCATAATATCTTCATTTGGCACAGGAACCTATAAATTATCAAATTATGACGAAGAGGAACTTCAAGAACCTATTAATAATATTCATCTTAAAAGGTTCTATACATGAGGTAGATGAAAGGGTATAAAGAGTATCAGATGAGAGAGCATCCTATTTTATTGTACATAGTTCAAAAGAGATCTTGAAAACACCAAAAATATTTGAAAAGCACAAAAGGATAAAAACATTGAGAAAATTGAGCATGAAGAAGGGAAAAACATCCAAAATGATGTTGTCTTGGTGAAAACCTAGTAAATAGGTGCCTTGATAAAAATAAAAAATTAAAAAAAAGAATACAAAAAGAATACAAAAAAATTGAAAAAGAAGAAAGTGTCTTGGTGAAAACCTAGTAAATAGGCACCTTGGTAGCAAAAAAATAAAAAAGAGAGAAAAAGCTTAAAAAAATAAAAAAATAAAAAAGAGCTTGATCCATCCAAAGGGTGAAAACTTGGTAAACAAGCGCCTTTGGTTCGCTTCAGTCGGTCTTTCCTAGGTTGCATTTGTACATAATGCATCTCATCATCCCATTTGTCCAAACCTTCATTGCATCCGTCATTTGTACATAGTCCTAATAAAGCTTTGTAGCTTCATCATTTGCATTGCCCAAAGTTGTCAAAACGGGTATATTCAAACACTTGGGGGCAACAAAGAGTATATCAGAAAGTTGGTACATAAAAAGGATTCAAACGAACAACATTCAGTCAGAGTCAAATAGAGAGAGAGCGAGATCCGAATTTCAGAAGAAAGAAGCATATTTTCGTGAACCTTTGATAGATATCATTGTTCATAACCCAAGAAATTGATTACCACAACAAAATCCTTGAGCCTTAATTGACTTTATTATTCAGTATTAAATAAAAATCAAACATCATTAATGATCAAGGTACTTGGAAATACTATTTGAAAATCAAGAAACAATGCAAAACACTTGAAAGATTCTTTTGAAAGTTGGTTAAAAATCTCTTTGCTTATATTGATTGATTTATATCAAGTCTCTTTAGCTAATTGATGGTATTGGCAATGATAGAGATATGATATTTTATTGCCTTTGAGTGATTGTTTGGAGGAAGATTCGTCACCTTATGAGAAGTTGTCTAACGACATGGTCATCAAAGAACCATTGAGGACTATCTCATAAGCGGATGGATTGACCTTTGTTTGTTTACGCAAATGGATCCCTTGGCTATTTAGATTTTCTATATCTTAATACCAAAAATCCACTTGCAACATTGAATCCGTTGACACCGGTATTCAGACTCCCATAGTTTGGTCATCCAACTAGTGAGGGTTGTACTTGGTCCAACAATGAGGTTACCAAAATGAGATTAAAAAAAAAGCGGTATTCATATCATCATGCCAGTGGGCAGTGGTGATTGTATCGACTTTCTGGTCCCAAAATGCTCAATGACGAAAATTTATCCTCAAGGCATTTATTTGCTAAAAGCTAGTGACACTTAGTTGCATTGCATTGCATTATCATGGAAGGTTAATTGCATTATCATGTTAGATTAATTGCATGTGCATTTGTTTGTAGTATTTTTCCAAGGACAAGGGGGTTCATTCAATCAAAATCTTGATCAATCATCAAATGAGGGGGTTCAATCAAGAATCAAGGAAAGTCCATAAATCAAATAAGTGTCCATAACATCACAAATCCATGAAGTCTATCTAATCAAAGATACAATGTCATCAAAGTGATACATCCAAGTCCTGATCAATAACTAAAACATGATATAATATCAATAAACTGAAGGATCTCAATAATCAATCATCTCAATAACCTATACTCTAGCTGGGTCAAACCATGACTTAAATCCAAATATCCAAGAAAGCTAAGGTCCGTATATATATCATTTACGAAAATGTACCTGTTTGGAAAATCAAGGGAATCATATTAGTATTATATATCAGTGAATCATTTTACGTCAATCAATCCTATCAAAATATCAAGCAATCACACCTAGTACCATTTGTTCATGTCTCTATGTCCTGAGAATGAAGCAAGCAGTATCAAATCATATCGATTTTCACACTGATTGATTTATCTTATCATATCCTATCCTATTCGGATTGACAAATCACATTCATTGGTATCAGTATCCTGTTATTATAATCACTTGTTTTGCTTAACTACAACAAACCTATCTATCTTGGATATGCAAATTTGTGAGTCATGGCATATCATCAATATTTTTCAGAAATGAAAACATATTGGACCAATCAATCAAAATCTTTCAAATCAAGGAATCAATATTTTTTATTTTTGAGGGGGCATCAGAGTATCAAATTGGCATCGCATCAAAAACATTTATCAGTGGGGCATATCATATCAGGTTATCATATCAGTATCATATCATATCAGTTTCATATCAGGAGGCAAATCAGTATCAGATCAGTTTATCATATCATATCAGGTAGCATATCACTATCAGAGACAGTATCATATCATCGTACCAACTATCAGAGGTATCAAGGAATCACAGAACTAGAATAGAATCAGATCATCATACCAAGGGAATCTTTGAATCGGTGTTCTTCACACATTGACTCAAAGAGGGGCATTTGTAGACATGGAAAATTGGCCAAAGGCTTAATTAAATCAAAAGGTGCATCAAATCATCAAAATAGAATGAAAAATCAATAAATGGAACAAAGGCAATTCAAATCAAAGGAAAATTCAATTAAATGATTAAATAAAGCTTGAAAAGGGGAAAAACACTACGAAATGGATTAAATTCAATTAATGACATAGTTGTTGAAGGAAAAAATCAAAATGAACCTCTTACCCTTCATGGCTAAATTTAATTACTTTAATTAATTAATAAATCATAATTTCCCTTAACAAAGCAAATTGGAGACAAAATGGACACAAATCACTCACTTTTGTTGAAATGGTCCAGCCTTTTGAAACCATTTAAATGATTGTCCCCTCCTTGTCCCCCCATTTATGGACAAAGAAAAGTTATTGACCTTACCCAAGCATAACCATGATCAACTCACTCTACCCCCTACCCTTGGGAAATTACTATAAGTATGAAGCATTTTGGAGAGCATTTCAATCTTAGAATTTCAATTGAAAAGCATTGTTACTATAGTCAATTGAGATCATTTCTAAGAGAAATTGAAGCATTTGAGCATTTAGAGTTATCATTTTAGCATTTGATCATTGCATTGTTATCAATGGAGCTAGATTAAGCATAAATTCATCATAGAATAAGCATTTAGAAGCATCATAGCAGCATTATTCTTGTTTTAGAGGTGTCACTAGTGAGGATTTGCAACTGAGAGCTCACTTACCACTTCTTTCTAGAGATCCATGAGATGTTATAGGTTGTAGTTGCATTTTAGAGTAAATTTCCTTTGTATTTAGCTTAAATTGTTGCTACTTGATCTTAATTTCATGAAGGTGAATAATATCATCACACAAAACTATAATGTGCATTTGATTAGTTGGCACATTGGCAAGATAATTTGTTGTTTATCTATTATAATAAGTGAAGAAGATAGTTGAATTGAAGCATAGAAGAGATGAGGAAATAAAGACTGAGAGAATAGGAATGACCAAGAAAAAGAGAAGAAGATTAAGGAACTTGAAGTATAAGCCGAGTGATGCTAGTGTTGATTGAGTGCAAGTATAAGCCAAGAAAATATAATGTTGACCAAGCATCAGCAATGACCAAGTATCAGAAGTTAGACCGAGCAAAGATAGTGAGTGCCGAGAAGAATATTTAGGAATTGACCGAGTTATATAGTGAAGACCGAGCATAAGAACACAATGATGACCAAGTGTCAACATTTTACGGTTTG
This sequence comes from Chamaecyparis obtusa, assembly GCA_027943335.1. NCBI lineage: Eukaryota > Viridiplantae > Streptophyta > Pinopsida > Cupressales > Cupressaceae > Chamaecyparis > Chamaecyparis obtusa. The sequence continues at coordinate 266,490 of BSBK01010338.1, read as the reverse complement.
TGAAGGGTTTGAGATTCCCAGCCGACATAGTTGAATTATTCAAATATGTAAAGTGTGTTGAAGATAAGGATGAATGACCTGGAGCATTTAATGCATGATAAATTATGTTTACACATTTCTATGCATGTACTTAGGAGAAGTTTTGAGAAGTATTTAGAAGGTTAGAAGGAGAATGAAATGTTGGAAGGATTCAATGAATCAAACCAAAACCTAAGATCTACAGTAATGATTAAGAGGAAAAAGATTAAGCTACCTAGTTAAGGAGGTATAAGGATAACCTAATTGGGGCTTATGCAAGATGTTGATTCAGTTGATTGGAAAACTTGAGCAGAAGGCTAAGAAGAGTTGTAAAGATTTGTGAAGAGGTGATTGCTTGAAGGGTTCCCAAGAAGATCAAAGATGGAGATGATAATGAAGGCTAGTTAGAGGATCAACATATGAGCTACATTGGATCTATATTTGCAAAGTGATTTGTATGTATCAAATCAAACCTGTTGTTGCTCCTAATAGGGTGATTAAATCCTTTAATAGGGTCACACCTACCAGTGTGTATTGTAACCTTTAATAGGGTTGTCTCCTCACCGAGCTCACTTTAGAAGAGTGAAAATTGGTAGCATGTTACTAATGGTTTTTCCCAAATTGGGTTCCAATGTTAAATCTCAGTGTCATACTTATGTGAATGTTATTTGATGTGTCTTATTGTTAAGTATTTCATATCCTACAAGTTGATTACTTTTGGGCAGTGGACTATAAGTTTGTGTTACTGGTTATATGCTATAGAGACCAAGTGGACTATTGTGTGGATCTAAGTTGTTTGAAGTGTTTAAAAATAGAATTGGTACATCTAGACCTGAGGATAACTCATTCACCCCCCCCCCCCCATCCCTCTTAGTTATTCTAAAACCATTCTAACAATTGGTATTAGAGCTTGTGGTGCTTGTAAGGAAAAGTTTGAAGGTACTTGGAGCTAAAGATCAAGATGTACAAAAAGGAGGTACCAAAGTTGAACAAGGAGAACTTCCCTACATGGAAAAGTTTGATGAAGCTACACCCAGATGGAATTGGAGATGAAACAAAATACTTTGTGGAAAATGATTATATAGAAACACCTACACCTTTGACAACCCAACAGATGAAGGAAATGCAATAACACAATCAGACAATGTTGGAGATTGCATCAGCCCTAAGTTATCCTAAATTTGAAGACATAAAAGACTGTACCACTGCAAAGAAAATGTGGAACACGTTGACAACTATCTATGGTGGAGACAAATGTACTAAGAGCCAAATCTAAAATCTGGAGATGAAAGTTTGATGAAATAATAATGTTAGAAGGTGAGACTATTGCACAATATTGTGGCTGAGTTAACGAGGTTCTGAATGCTATTAGAGGATATAATGGAAATATTGATGATGAAACTATTATTAGAAAGGTATTGAGAACCCTAATTCCTATTTATGCTATTAGAGTGTCTGCAATACAATAATTGATATGTACTCCTGGTAACAACTTAACTTTGGAATGTCTAGTTGGTAGACTTACTACTTTTGATTTATCAAATTTTGATAATTTCACCTCTCCTACTATTGAGTTTGCATTCAAATCTCAATTGGTTCTTTATAAGTCTAAGAAATGAAAAGAAAGGTGTGTGAGTAGTGGTAGTGGCACCTATGATGATGACCTTGATGAGCTTGAGACAATAATGACTAGAAGACTACCTAGAGGAAAAGAAAAATTCAAAGGTAACTTCCTATAATCTATTTTTCATGTAACAAAGTTGGCCATATTACTGCAAGATGTTCTGACAAAAATGAAAAGGATGAAATGATAGAAAGAAACTACAAAGAAAAAAGGGATGACAGTGACTACAAAAGGTACAAGGACTACAAGGACAAAGGTAATAAATCTTGTTATATTGTTGAAGAAGAAACTGATAATGAATCTAATGATCATGATGAAGAAGTAGTTTATGTTTCCATGAAAGATGATTCTGATGAAGATGAGAAAACTACACTTATTTCATATGTGAGTAAAGGTGATAGATGGATAATTGATAGTGGTTTCTCACATCATATGACTGGTGCTAAAACTAAGTTTTAGACCTTAGACATTACAAAGGAAGTAGTGTTAAGTTTGGTAATGATGCACCATGTCTTGTGAAATGTAAAGGATCAATAAGATTGACTCATAAGATCAGATGTGATACTACTTATTGGGTTGAAGGAATTAACTATAACTTGTTGAGTCTTTTATAATTGAATAGTTATGGATACCAAGTTGAATTCCATCACAAAAAGGATAAGATCTTTGATCCTACTGGTGAACTAATTGGAAGTGGAGAATAGACAAGAGGTAACTTGTTCTATCTACACCTCTCTAATGAGACATGTTTGTTTGCACAATTTGATGATTTATGGTTGTGGATGTTATCTCTATTGAGCATTTATTGTCACTTAGTATCAAAATCATTAGTCGGTGAAATACTGGACCAGTCGGTAAATACAAGGAGATAGGAATAGTTGGTAAAGCTTAGCAAAGCAAGTCGGTTGACTATATGCACCGATGTATCTTATAGTCTACCGAGCGCACATTCACACCGAATAGAGTAAACAAGCACTACCGAGGATAACAGAAACAACTTATGAATCAATGAAGGAACAATTTTCAAGACAGACAGTTATAACAGACTGATACACGTGTAAGCTAGATTATTTCAGAATCAGCGTAAAGATATGAAAAGGAATATAGTTTGTTACAAGATCGATGGTTGACAAAAAACAAAGAAGATCTGACGGTGATACATCAACTGAGAAAGGTAAAGCGGTATAATCTATGAACATGGTTAAGCGGCATAATCTAACAGATTTAAATCAAATGGTTTAGCAAATCTAGAACACTATAAATATATGATTCTAAGAATAACGAAGATGATGAGACAAAAATTGATACAAGCACTGAATAGACCAAACCAAGCAGAATTGTTTACAGAGAAGTATTCAAAATTAACAAAGCAAACCGAGCATCACAGAGCAGAAGATCTACATAGGAAAGGTGATATTTATAGAGTACTTATATGATCTATTATCAGACAATCTAGTTGTCAATCAGAGTAGATACATTTTCTATTGCTTTCTAACAATTGTAATAGAATTATCAAAATCTCTTAATCGAGTGGATTTAACAGTCCTATTGTAAATCTCTTAACCAAGTGCACACTTAACAGTGTTGTCAAAATCCTATAACGAGGTAGATCTAGCTGATCTTTTGTTACTCCTAACAAGGTAAGATCACCAGAAGTGATCACAATTGTAGCCTTAACAAGCAAACTCTTTCTATCTGCAGACTAGTGAAGATTTGTGGGTCTCATCCCCACCATAGTTTTACCTTCTAACAGGGGTTTCTGCGTAACCAAATACTTGTGTTATGTAATTGCATTGATGGTATAATGATTAGTTGGTTTCATATATGATTGTTTACGCAATTTGATGCAAGTTATTTGATCGGTTAAAGTACTGAATGTTAAATCAGAATGAAGGATTTAAATGAAAAGTTTTGGTAGATACTGATTCACCCCTCCCCTCTTAGTATCTATCTCTCCTAATTTCCAACAATTTGTATCAGAGCTAAGTTCTCTTGTTGAACAGTCTAACCACTGAAGGGTAAAGATCTAAAGACATGGAGAGATATAAGCTTGATAAGTTTATTGAGAATCAGAAACTTCAACTGCAGATGTATGTGGAATAGTACAAGAAAGCCAAGACTGAACTAAAGGATTTACTGGTACAGAGAAAGAACATTGCAATTGCACAAGGTGAGATCAGTTATCATGAAGAAATTTTTGAAGATGCATTTGATCGTAGTGGATCTAGCTTGGGAAGCATCTGTGATGGATCTAAAAGTACTATCACTGACCTATCTAAAAGGAACTAGCAGCTATCTAATCAAGTGAGGGCTTTACAGATTGGACAAGAAACACAAATGGTAAGAATGGTAGAAATATTGAACAATGCAAGACAAGTTGAGCAAGACTGTAACCTAGCCATTGAAGACAGAAGATTGATGACTGAACAATTACAAGCCAAGGAAAGTGAAATACAAAGACTTACTGATCATCACTTTCAAGTGTCTAATTAGGTTTTGATTGCAAATCAAGAAGTAAACTGGATCAATGGTGAACTATCAAGGAATCTTGAAGATATGGCAAGATTGAGAGAAGAAAATGAAAAGTTGAGGAATGACCTAAAGAATCAACAGCAACACAATGAGATGAAAAATTTGGCTGAAGAAAAATCAAAGAAGATTGATGATTTCTTGGACAATCAAAGAAGATTTGGAAGCAGAGCCGGTATAGGTTATAATGGTGAAGGTGAATCATCGAAACATATTGAAAAGGTCAATAACAATCAAGGTCAGAAATCTAAAGTACTCACTTGCTATCACTGTGGAAATCCTAGACACACTTCTAATGTATGCCGAAGCAAAGCTAAAGGGTATCCTCCTATAAATGCTACAAGATTTGATGGTTACTGCTATTACTATGGAAAGTATCGACATCAAGCATTTGAATGCAGATCTAGACAAAAGGACAATATCGAAAAGACTACTACAGGGAAGATATGTTACACATGTAACAAGCATGGTCACACTGCAAGTGAATGCAAAGCTAAGATGAAGCAAGTCTAGACTCCTAAGCAAAAAACTCAGAAGAAGTCATATCAACCAAAGAGGGAAGGTAATGCATATGTATGGGATTATAATACATGGACTAGTTGCACTGCTTGTGGCCGGTATGGACATATTACTACTAACTGCTACAGGGCACATTGCATAAGAAATTCAAGATATTGGGAAAGCACACCGATGGCCTATATGCACTGTCACAAAGTCGGTCATGTGAGCAAAGACTGTAGAGATTGAGTACTGGATGAGAATCATGCATTTGAGAGTGGATACACTATTGCAGATATCATGAAGATGAGGAATACTATGTGGAAGAAAGTAGAGAAGGTGACTGTTGAATCGAGTAACACTGTTGGTGAAACCTCATCCTCTGGATAGGGTGACATTGATAACTCCACTTAAGGTGACTAAGGTATGTATGGAACTGATACTTTGAAAGATCATATTTTACATACAGTTCCTTATACTTGAAGAGTTAATACCAAATCTGCATGAATTAAGATGCACTATGGTTATATTGTGTGAGCTAACAATGTTATACAAGTAGGTAAAGGCAAGACCGAGAATGACGTACCAATTGATAATTGATAAGCAAGGTTAACTGAGGAAACAGTGTAAACCGATAAAATTGGGTGTCAACTGAATAAGATAGTTGTAATACACTATGAAGTTAGGTCGAGCATTTATTGCAAATATTTGAGCAGGGAATTTTGGAAAAGTCTATAAATATGCTAGAATCGAGTTCATTATTTACATTGCGAGCACCGGAGAACAAATTTTTCAAAGCAACCAAGAGTTTGAGCTAAAGATTTCTACAGAGATTCAAGGCATTTTCATCTCAAACTGACAACTGTTCTTGAACTATCAAGTAGGTTTTTTGGATATACTTTTAACTTGTGCTCACTGTAATCACCGAAACCCTAGTTTTCTTGATGGCATCCACATCTACCGCAACTAAATCACAACAAGGTGAAGAGGAAGTTGAATTCATAGTTAGGGAACATTTTAAAGAAGATAAATTCAAATCACACCCTAGAGTCGCATCACAGATTAATCTAATGGGAGCATTCTCTAGCATTCCTGAAAGGGTTTTATTAATTGAAGATGTTAGAGCATATATCCACTGCAAGATCAGTGAGGTAGGAATGTATGAACTGATTGCTACACTTCAAGGGGTTTGTGGCCTAAACGGATAGTTGAAACTAGAGTATAAACACTTGGAAGATGTAGGGTTAACTGGCATTCACTATTTTCCTCAAGATTTTAAGAATGAATGGATAAGAATTGTGTTGAGCCGATATCACGATGACAAATTTTGGTTGGACAGCAAGCCTGTCAAAGTAACAAAGAAGATAATAAGCATTATTATAGGGTATCCCACTACTGATAAAGCGAAAGCATTTCGTAGTTCTACTAGACAAGAAGTTGAAGAAAACACAGGTGCAGAATGGGATGGAAGAGCGCTGAAAATAAACAAAATCAAAGATCCTGCTGTAAAATTTGCAGCTCATGTTATCAGGTATAAGATATTTCAGTCGAGTCGATTGAACAGTGTATCGACAAATGTTGTGGATATGGCCTACAAGATTGTGAAAAAGAATCACCAAGTTGACCTAGCAGACATCATGTTCCGACAGCTGGCAGACAACATGAAGGTCATAAGATCAAAGAAGTCTAATACATGTAAATTTGGTTCTTTACTTGTATGTTTATTCTTGTATATACAAAGGTTTGTACCTAGAATTGGAAAGATTGTATGGAAGAAGGAAAAACCTGTTGCACAACAGATTAGTGATCATATGAAATCTCTCGGAGATAATGCGAATAAGGAATTTGATCTATACTTTAACAAATTCAAGGAATAGATGCATAAGAGGTAGAATACCTGGTGAGTTAGTAAAGAAATTTGAGAATGATATATGTTTTGTTGTTAGCACAGATCACTGCTTGATCAAATCTGTTACACCGAGAATCAAGTGGCTAGCACCTATGGGTTACGAGATAAGCCATGATTTCGCATTGAAATCCATTACCACCCTGCTAGCACTTCCTATTAACATTTCTACAAGTAGATTTGGAACATATGAGGAAGCTAAATCAAGAACAGAGACTGATATCTCTATCGATAAAATGACCAGAAGCGGAAAGAAGTTAATAAAGAATCTTGAGGCTACACTAAATGCCTCCCAATTACCAGATGATTTATCTGAGGAATCACCAGTTGTTGCTGCAACCGAAGGGCTACTAGAGCTTGCAGATAAATCTTATGATAGTGAAGCCACCAAGTCAGATGATGACAAGGGCACCTCATCGGTTCCTCCTACTAATGATACAGAAAAGGAGATGATTGTAACTAAGAAACCAAGGGCAGAAACTCCTACTCGAAAATATACGAAAAGAAAGACAAAGATGGTAGAAGACTTACCAAAGAAGAAAGTGAAACAAACAAAGGTTACCGAAGGTAATGACAAGTCTGATGAAGGGAATAGATACAAGGTTGTAAAACACAAAGATAGTACTATTGAAGAATTAATTGAAGATATAATGGAAAATGGAAATTTGAATGAACCCACTTGAGGAAAGTTTGACAGCATGAGTGCAGAGGATCAAATAAAGATTGAGAATGTGGTTGTACAGAAAATGATCAAATTCAAGAGAATACCGATTGAAATTTCTTACAGTTTACCAAAGGCACTAGATGATAGAATTGCTAGAAGATGGATCATGACAATGGAGACAGAAAAGAACAAAAGAGAAAGATCATTGATGAGGTTAGAAACACATCTAAGCATGACTGAAGCAACAAAGTATTTACAGAAGTATCAACCAAGATTTTTGACAAAACACAAAACCCTCATGATTATGGATGAAAATGTCGGTGACATAGATGCCGAGTATACATCATTATGGGATTTGATCTTGAAGGAAGAAGCAAAAGTAGAGAAAGCTACTTATTTACAAATGTCAAAAAGAGTGAAAAGGTCAAAAGATAAAGGTATACTTTTGGGTGATACAGACAATACAGATAAGGACATCGGTACACAGGATACCAAGATAATAGACATAATCGAGGACACATCAAAGATAAGTGTAACACAACAGGCACTGGAAAGAGTTGAAATTCAACTAAAGAATAAAATAGATGAAGATGTTCTTATTGAGGACATAACACATGGTGACCCTGATAGTAACGATGATGAAGATGTACAGATAATATCTTTGAAGGATACTGACATAGCATCACTACTGGGCAATCTACTGATGATTGATGAGGCATTGGCTATTATAGCATAGATTGAACTCGAGAAGAAGAAACAAGATGAACACAAGGATGCTAAGGAAACACCAGAAATAATATTACCTACAGATACAAATTCACCTATTCTAGAGGCACAATCCACTATTGCACCATAGGATACTAAACAAAAGGATACAAAGGAGAAAAAGGAAGGTGAAGAATAGAAAGAACAAGAAGAAACTATTGAGGTGAACCAAACTAACATTGCTACCGATAGAAGCATGTCAACCGGTGCTGAGACTCCAAAAGATAAGAGAACTGCTATCCTACCGAGGAGTGGACCTCTCAAGAAGAAGAAACCGGGAAAAGGAGCCATAACATTACAAGAAATCATTGAAATACCGAACGTTGATCCAACGACATTGATCCCCTCTGAATTGCAAACATATGGTGAGCTATGTCAGAGGAAGGCAGCTTAGGAAAGATTAAAGCAAACCTATAAAAGGAATGAAATACTGAAAAATGTTAGAGACATATTACAACAAGTCATTCCTGATGTTGATGTTGATGTCGACAAGCCCATACTAGATTAGCTAGCATACTTGTCATAGCAAATACAATAGCCTGATGTTGATATAGAAAATAGAATGGAAGAAAGGGTAGAAAGCAGAGTATGAGAGACACTTGCACAAAAGCTATGTGCAGAAGTTTCTTTGAATAAGGTAGAGTTATCCAAGGTAATATCTAATTGTCAGATTATTACAACTTATATATTTCAAACCTTGATGACTTTGTGTACTACCGACATGTTCACTTCTGAGGTCGGTGAACAAATTAAGAAACTTAAAGAAGAAATGCGGACATGTACACAAGCTGCATCAATCGAGCTGAAAGATTTAGGCATGCATATCCTCCGGATACATGAAATCAGGCGATTGATCAGAGATCTTAATCAAAAGAAAGAGAGCATAATAGATTAGGTTACAGAGTTGCAAAAAGAACTCATCCTACACCTGAAAATTTTTGAACAGCATATGGATAAAACATGCACACTGGTCTCTACACCTGACATTTCGGTGTTTAATAATGTTATGGACATGAGAACTCAAGTGAGTTATGAGCACCTTGCTCTTACAAACTTGAAGGAGGAATGGGACAACCTCCTGGAATCACTAAAGAAAACCCATCAGCACATTTTTTATAAGCTGTAAGTATACATTCTACATTTTTGGCATTTATATCAAAAAGGGGGAAAGACAATGTATGACGAGGAAGGACTATTTTCCTATCTATTTTGCTATGTGTACCTTACACACTACTGAGAATATTAAAAGGGGGAGTATTTATATACTTAGACATTTTTGTATATGTATATACATTTGGGAGATATAAGGATGTAAGAATCTGCTGCATATACATTTTTTTGTTTTGATACTAATGCCAAAGGGGGAGATTGTTATCTCTATTGAGCATTTATTGTCACTTAGTATCAAAATCATTAGTCAGTGAAATACTGGACCAATCAGTAAATACAAGGAGACAGGAATAGTTGGTAAAGCTTAGCAAAGCAAGTCGGTTGACTATATGCACCGATGTATCTTATAATCTACCGAGCGCACATTCACACCAAACAGAGTAAACAAGCACTACCGAGGATAATAGAAATGACTTATGAATCAGTGAAGGCACAATTTTCAAGATAGATTGTTATAACAGACTGATACACGTGTAAGCTAGATTATTTTAGAATCAGCGTAAAGATATGAAAAGAAATATAGTTTGTTACAAGATCGACGGCTGACAAAAATCAAAGAAGATCTGACGGTGATACATCAACCGAGAAAGGTAAAGCGGTATAATCTATGAACATGGTTAAGCGGCATAATCTAACAGATGTAAATCAAATGGTTTAGCAAATCCAGAACACTATAAATATATCATTCTAAGAATGACGAAGATGATGAGACAAAAATTGATACAAGCACTGAATAGACCAAACCAAGCAAAATTGTTTACAGAGAAGTGTTCAGAATTGACAAAGAAAACTGAGCATCATAGAGTAGAAGATCTAAAAAGGAAAGGTGATATTTATACAGTACTTATATGATCTGTTATCAGACAATCTAGTTGTCAATCAGAGCAGATACATTTTCTATTGCTTTCTAACAATTGTAATAGAACTTTTAAAATCTTTTAACCGAGTGGATTTAACAATCCTATTGTAAATCTCTTAACCAAGTGCACACTTAACAGTGTTGTCAAAATCCTATAACGAGGTAGATCTAGCTGATCTTTTGTTACTCCTAACAAGGTAAGATCACTAGAAGTGATCACAATTGTAGCCTTAACAGGCAAACTCTTTCTATCTGCAGACTAGTGAAGATTTGTGGGTCTCATCCCCACCGCAGTTTTACCTTCTAACAGGGGTTTCTGCGTAACCAAATACATGTGTTATGTGATTGCATTGATGGTATAATGATTAGTTAGTTTCATATATGATTTTTTACACAATTTTATGCAAGTTATTTGATCGGTTAAAGTATTGAATGTTAAATCAGAATGAAGGATTTAAATGAAAAGTTTTGGTAGATATTGATTCACCCCTCCCCTCTCAGTATCTGTCTCTCCTAATTTCCAACAGTGGCATAAGAGGTTGTGTCATGTGAACTTTGATAATTTGGTAAGCATCAGTAAGATGAAATGTGTAAGAGGGTTAACAAGATTGAAGAAACCTAATAATGTGATGTGTAAGCAATGTCAATTGGGAAAAATGACAGTCTAGTTTCTAGAGAAAAACCTATATTTTTTATGATATTTTAGAATTGGTTCATACTAGCCTTTGTGGACCTATTGGAGTGCAGAGCTACTATGGTGAAAAATATTTTATTCTATTTGTTGATGATTACTCTACAATGATGACCATGATGTTTCTTAAAGAAAAATTTGATGCATTTCAATTATTTAAGTCGTATCTGGCAATGGTTGAAAAATAATCTTATAAGAGTTTGAAATGTCTAAGATCTGACAGAAGAGGTGAGTTTATATCTAATCAATTCAACACTTTCTCCAATGATAGAGGAATCAAGAGACAAATGTCCACACCAAGGAATCCTCCACAAAATGGTATAGCTAAAAGAAGGGATAGATCAATCATGGATTGTGCTAGAACATTGATGCACCTAATGTGAAATACTTTAAAGTCTTTGGAAGAAAATGTTATATACTGAAGGACAATAGGAATGGAAAACTTGATGCTAAAAGTGATGAAGGCATATTCCTAGGTTATTCCACTAAGAGAAAAGGTTATATGTGTTTAAATTCTAACACTAACAAAGTTGTGGAAAGAGAAAATGTGAGAGTTGATGAATATGTAGAAAATAACGATGATACAAAAGAAGTGAATCAAACCTTGTATAGTTAAATGATTGGAAAGCTACAATATGTTGTTCACAACAAACTATATTGTGCACTAGTAGTTGGGATTGCTACAATATTTTCTACAAATCCTAAGGAGAATCAAATGATGGCAGTGAAAAGGATACTAAGATACCTGAAAGGGATAGATGATTATGAATTGTACTACAAGAAGAATGATAAGTTTGAACTAAAAGTCTATACTGATGCAGATTAGTCAAGAAATGTGGATGATAGAAAGAGTACAAGTGGTGGCGCATTCTTTCTAGGAAAGAGATTAGTCTCATGGACAAGCGAGAAACAGAACTGCATTTCTCAATCCAAAACAGAAGCTGAATATGTGGTAGCAACAGTTAATTGTTCATAGTGTGGATCAAGCAATTGTTGAGAGGTATGAAGGAAGAGATCACCAAGCCAATTGTTATTTTATGTGATAACACAAGTGCTATTAATATATCAAAGAACCCTATGATGTACACTAAGACCAAGCATATTTCTTTCAAGTATCATTACTTGAGAGAGTTAGTTCAAGATAAAGAAGTGAGATTGGAATATGTGAATACAAAGGAGCAGTTAGCTAATATATTCACTAAAGCTTTACCTAAGGATGCACATGAGTATCTAAGAGGTAAATTAGGAGTGATTCCCCTCACTAAGGCTACCTAAAACAATGGAGTGTTGCATCAAATATATTCATCAGAGCACCTAACAAATTGATGCAAGGAGGTTACACTTTAGGAGATGCCTAAAGTTGTGAAGAGTTAAGCACAAGATGTTGACCAATCATAAGCAAGATGACAAAAGGATCATATAGTTCAGAAAGCTAACATGAAGATATCTACATGGTGAAGATGAATGAGAATGGTGAAAATGTCTTTGGAATTGTTGTCAAAGAGGGAGAGATTTAGTAAAAGTTACCAAGAGTAGATGAAAAAATAGAACCACAAAGAGGGAGGGATTAGATATAGGAGAAAGAGATTCTATGATCAGTAAGTACATGAACAACTGAAGGAACAAAGAGATATCTATCAAAGAGGGAGATGATATTTGCATATCAGAGCTGCATGGATGAGAATCAAAATGAAATTAAAAGATGAAATCAGGGAGATTATTGGACCACACAATCAAAATGAAACTAAGGATATTAATGAAGACCTGATAATAGAACATAGAAGAAGTTGACATAAGTTTTTTCAATGCATTATATTTTTTGGGGGGTTGTATGTTAGCTTAAGTGTATGATGTTTCTATTAATTCCAAAGAGGGAGATTATTGGAAGCCACAAATGAAACAATTGTTATATTGTCATTGATGTCAAACCTTAATTGGTGAGACACTTTCTATCTAGTAGAGTGCCATATCATTTGATTGATGAAGAGGATTTTAAAAGAGGAGATAACAAGAAGACCTAGTAAAAAGGTTGAGTTATGAGAAACTACAATGGGAACTTGATTAGTTGGCACATTGGCAAGATAATGTGTTGTTTATCTATTATACAAAGTGAAGAAGATAGTTGAATTGAAGCATAGAAGAGATGATGAAAGAAAGACTAAAAGCATAGGCTTGACCAAGAAAAAGAGTAGAAGATTAAGAAACTTGAAGTATAAGCTGAGTGATGCTAGTGTTGACAGAGTGCCAATATAAGCTGAGAAAATATAGTGTTGACTGAGCATCACCAATGACCGAGTATCATAAGTTAGACTAACCAAAGACAATGAGTGTCAAGAAGAACAATTAAGCAGTGACTGAGTTATCCAGTGAAGACTGAGCAAAAGAACACAGTGATGACCGAGTGTTAGCATTTTATAGTTTATGAAGGGATTCAGATTCCCAATTGACACAGTTGAATTATTGGATTATGTAAAGTGTGTTGAAGATAAGGATGAATGACCTAGAGCATTTAATGCATGATAAATTGTGTTTACATGTTTCTAAGCATGGATTCAAGGAGAAGCTATGAGAAGTATCTAGAAGGTTAGAAGGAGAATGAAATTTTGGAAGGATTCAATGAATCTAACCAAAACCTAAGATCTGCGGTAATGATTAAGTGAAAAAAGATCAAGCTACCTAGTTAAGGAGGTATAAGGATAACCTAATTAGGGGTTATGCAAGAGGTTGATTTAGTTGATTGGTGAACCTGAGCAAAAGGATAAGAAGAGTTGTAAGGAGTTTTGAAGAGGTGATTGCTTGAAGGGTGATGCAAAGTGGGTAGTAGGAAGCTTGTTTAAGGAATAAGAATAAGGGAATATACCCTATACACCCAAATTTTTAAGGGAAAATTGCTCTACACCTATCATAAGTGTATCAAGGACAAGGTACAAGGTTATCACAACCCCACAACCTCAAGGGCAACCTACTCACTAGCTTTCACCAAGTCCCAAACACCAATTACCAAGATTGGCTATGAAGCACTCTAACCCAATTTATCAACAATTCCCCATGAAATGTCTCATAGGACTAGAGGTGACCTATACTCAAGGATCTGGTCTATTTAGGTCCTCAATTAATAGGTCCAATGGTTCTTTCACTCACTAGCAATCCATATGACATAGTTGCTTCACAAAACCAAGTTTAGGCTTGTAGCCCTTCCTCGAAGTGATTTTGATTCTATAGCAAAATAATTCCATAAAAAATACTGAAAAAATTAGATATTTTGATACCCTTTTGGGCCTAATGGATCATATCCAAGCACCAAGGTGTGGAACTGAAAGGAAGATAGGAAAGTATCCAGTCTAGGCACAACAATTAGGTCTAATTAGGCCTACAAATGCACTACAAGTGCTATTTACCTTAGTGAAATGCCCAAAAAAACAATGGGAACATGTGAGGGAATACATAAGGGCCTCATATTCTGAATTAGAGGCCTTGGTGAATCACCAATCATCAATTGTGATGATTGTACTGAGTCGCTTGAAGGTGCACACATAGAGATGTACACCTAGGACATCATGGAAAATCCATCTCCTTGCAAGTTACCACTCCCAACCTACATATTATCAAAGTACATAAACAAAACTTGAATTCCACAAAGGGGCATTAGATTCCCATGGTGGAATCGAGTAGAACACTCAATCTCAATTGAAACCCTGATTTTAAGCCTACAAACCAGGCAGTGAGATTGCAAATTTAATAAATTTCAAACTATGATTAATCAACACATGAGACCAAATGAAAATGAAAGAAGGTTCACAAGGTAAAATTTTGGGTTCAGAATTTCATGTCCTTCTATTTGTACCAATCTGTACAGATCGTATGTCCTTGGGATTTGTAGAGAAATGGTTATATTTTATTGATTCTAAATGCCAAAATTACACTCTTGACCTACCACCCAACTGAAAGGGATTTTTTAGGCACTCCCAATAGTTACATAACATATTTTAACTAATTAACCATTTGGGAGTTGGTTTACAAGTCCTTGACAAAAGTTGTCAAGTTTGGTCAAAAGTTGCTTGACAACTTTTGAGCACTTTTGTATATTTTGCAATTTTGCAAATTTGATGACCAAAATTGGTCTTAATCTTATTTTAGTGATCCCTAGTGGAGCCAAACATGAAAAATACAAAAACAACCTAAGCCTAGGGTTTTGGATCATTATTGACCAATAGTTAACCAAGGGCTAATAGGATGCCAATCTTGGAACTATGGTCTTACAAAGAAGTCCAATGATTAACCCATTGTCCTAACATAACTAGAGGCCTATAAGGACCTTAATGGAAACCCTAGGTTCCATAAGAACACTTGGTGGATTTAGGGTGCTCCTGCACCAAAGGGTTTCCAAGCAGATCAGAGATGGAGATTGTAATGAAGGCCAGTTAGAGGATCAACATATCAGCTACTTTGGATCTATATTTGTAAATTGAGTTTTATGTATCAGATCAAAGCTGCTATTACTTTCTAACCATTGTATCCGTTGAAATCCTTTAATCAAGGTTGACCTAACAGTCATTTGTAAATCCTTTAATCAAGGTGACATTCTAATGGAATGTTCTTAAGTCCTCTAACAAGGCCACTCCTAATAGGGTGATTAAATCCTTTAATAGGGTCACACCTAACATTGTGTATTGTAAACTTTAATAGGGTTGGCTCCTCATAGAGGTCATTTAAGAAGAGTGAAAATTGGTAGCATGTTATTGGTGGTTTTTCCCAAATTGGGTTTCCACATTAAATCTTGGTGTCATACTTGTGTGAATGCTATTTGATACATGTTTTATCGTTAAGTGTTTTATATTTTGCAAGTTGATTACATTTGGACAGTGGACTGCAAGTTTGTGTTACTAGTTATATGCTATAGAGACCAAGTGGACTATTGTTGGGATCTAAGTTGTTTGAAGTGTTTAAAAGTAGAATTGGTACATCTGGACCTAAGGATAACTGATTCACTCCACCTCAAATAATTCTAACAGGTTTTGGCGTGAAGAGAATGAGTGAAAAAGTGGTTTTAAAAAAAAACTATGACAGTCAAATCGTGTACGCGTCTTGAATTACATAAGTTTTTTTTAATTGTTTTTTTTGGCTTGGCAAAGGATCGGCTTTGCCAAGCCTAGTTTTTCAAATTTTGAATAACCCGAGCGGGTTATGATTTTATTTTTTTTCAAGGAGGTGGCCACTTTTTTGCACACCATCTTGGTGCACTTACCCCATATCTTTTATCTTTCCTATAAAGGGATGTGATCGATGTTACAATTTTGGAGAAAACCTCAACAAATTTTTTGTAATAGCCAACAAGTTCCATGAAAATTTTAACTTCCCTCGCATTCTGAGGATATAGCCATTCTACAATAGTCTTTTATCTTATTAGGGTCAACTGTAATTCCATCTATAGAGATATTCTGACCCAAAAAATGTATCTCTTTCTCATAAAAGGATGATCACTTGGATAGATTACTATATAACTTATTGTCTCTTAATCAATATAAAACTATCTGTAAATATTCTTCATACTCCTACCTATTCTTGGAATAAATCAATATTTCATCAATGAGTATCCTAGAATGAAATCATCTAGGAAGTCTCTAAAAACACTATTCATCAAATTCATGAAATTTTTTGGTGCATTCGTAAGACCAAATAGTAGGACAACAAATCTGACTGAAATAGTTTTAGCTAGAAAGGTTCTAGTCAAATCTACGTAATAGAAATGTAGTGGTTGTGTGGTAGGGAGGTTTTGGATAGAATTGTTTTGACCAGACCAATTCTGACCGAATCCATTTTGGCCAAAATTCATTTAGGTGAATTTTACAAGGGCTCACTATTGATTTTCTCACTATGGTTTGGCTCACTATCAGTTAGAATAACTACCAAGAAAATAAGAAAGGCTAACTACCGATATAAATAGGCTCATTACCATAATATAAGAAATGAGAATTGAATCCACCATTGAAGTCATTGTCACTGATACTTTGCAATATTGAAATTATATAAGAGTCTCCTATCAATTGCATCAACCTTCATAAACATTATTGCACATATATTCCTTTTTAGATTCACATCACATCGCAGATACTCACGTACACACATCCCACCAACAAATGAAATCATCACTACTCATATATCATCTCATACCGATGAAAATGTCAGCGTAAATTGATTAAAAATTGGTCACACCAAAGAATTCCATTGGTGGTAAGGAATGAAACAACCACCTTGCTTAATACAATACACCTCATGCAAATCAATATTCTACACCATCTCTGAAACTTTTGGTACCAAAAGATATGATCAATACGTTATATTGTATCCACTAGGATAAAAACACAACAAACACACTCCAAATAGAATTGAGCCCTAATGAAAGTTCCATTATATGTTACACACTAAACAGAACTACCATCAAAATTAATAAGGAAAAACATTTAAAGCACATCCTTCCATGAACACTTCTACCAATGTGGAAAGGATATCGATACAAACATCAATCAATACAATAAAACAACCAAATCATAAATGAACCTCTTATATGCATCAGATATGTTGACATCAGTGACAACCATTAATGACAACACCATGAATAGCACCAAATTGACATTCTAACAAGTAAAGCCTCAAGTGAAGAAACCTCCACTATAGTTGTAATCTTAAAATAGCATAGTAAGAGAGGTGTTGCAAACAACAATCCTAGTTAAGGTGATGAACCTTGTACTGATATGCCAAGGATATTGGTACACACATCAACTGATACAAAAAAATAACCAAATCATAAATGAACCTCTTCTATGCATCAAATATGTTGACATCAATGCCAACACCATGAATAGCATCAATTTTATATTCTAACAAGGAAAGCCTCAAGTGAAGCCACCTATACTACGGTTGGAGTCTAAAAATAACATAGTAAGAGACATGTTTCAACAAATGATCCTTTTTATGGTGAAAGACCTTCTACAAACCATGTCATAATTAAAATAAAAAATTACAAATATAGTCGGTTAAACAATCATCCATGAACAAAAGAAGCCAATGAAGAAACTAGTATGTGAACAGGATGTATCCAGTGACCTTATGTTATTGGTAGTAAGCTTTAGAAGGAAGTTGTTTGTTGTAGAGATGGAGATTGTGGGAAGAAAATTAACAAACACCATCATTGATGCAGGCTTAGGAGTCAATGTGCTACTAGAAGAAACTTGGAAGTGTCTTAGGAAGTCAACATTCTATCCATCATCTTTCCACTCTGTAGGTGTCGTCCAACATGGCATCAAGCCATTGGGAATAGTCATTGCACAAGAGGTGAACATTTACACACAACACTTCTTTCTCAACTTCATAGTCAAATTACTGGAGAAGGTGTATGACACTCTCCTTGGGAGAGGTTGGTTGATCTCTTCCAAAGAAAATCACAACTAGAAGTGAAAAACCCTATCCATTGAGAGTGAAGGATGAAAGCAAACTATCAACCTAAAAAATTAGGTGGTGAGCCAATAATAATCATCCTCTAACCCCAAATGTGATGAGGAATATTTTGGGATGCATGATCAGAGGACAATGGAACAAAATGACGAAGGGGTGCTATAATTGGAGGATTGTTGTGAAGATGGGACTAGCTCCCTCAATGGATTATTTCACTGACATATGGAATATTATGAGGTCTTCCATCTTGAATGTAATGTGTTGTTAATGGGGGAGATAAAGTAAGTTGTCAAAGAGATTTTTCCTCTACAATATGAAGAATTTAAAGGAGTGACACAAGTGGACGAGAATCCTGCTCACAATTTAAGTTATAAAATATGAAAATTCAAGTGTGAAGAAGATAAATCTGGGTGATGAGGAAAAACTAAAGATGAAATTCGTTGATAAAGAATCAAGATGAATGAAGAGAAAAAAGGAGGAAGGAAATGAATAGTGAAATGCAGAAAGGTGCCAAGGTGGTAAGTAAAAATTGTGAAAAAAATAAAAATAAAAGTGAAGCATTATTTTAGAAGGAGAGGACTTGGAAAAATAAATTTTAAAACACTTCAAATATGAGGAAAACAAAGAGAGGATGGAACTTTAGAAAAATATTACAATTGGAAAATATTATTAAAAGAAATAAAAATAATATTAATGCTAAAATAAAAAGTTTAGCCTCTCTTGCAAAAATTGTTAGCTTGTGGTGACTGACCAGGAAAGTACTATCCAGGAAAGTACTATACACTTTTCATTCGTCATGGGGTTCGGGGCATCACCCCAAAAAAAAATTTGGGGGTTAACTTGTCAAGCATTTTTGAGTTAACACATCAAACATTTCCCTAGGTTGACTCGTCAAGCCTTTTCTTAGGTTGACTCGTCAAGTATTTTAGGGTTAACTTGTTAACCGACATAAGCCTTGTTATATTGGCTTAGGGTTAGGGATTTCATGAATGATGTATAATTTTAGTACTTGTGGTGGAATTGAGCTGTAAGGGATTACAGATTGTAATCAGGTTGTAATCACTAGATAATAAAATATTGGACTCGTTGTTGGTGGACGTAGCCCAGGGATTGGGTGAACCACGTTAAATCTTTGTGTCTTGTGTTCTCTTCTGTGTGGTTTATTATTTTTTGATATTAGTTATATTTGCACATAATTTTGATTTCTACCTTGTTAATCCTAACAAGACTACTTGTGCAATATCTGGCCTAGTACATAACATAGCATACATTAAACTCCCTATAGCTGAAGCATAAGGAACCTTAGACATTTTTGCCTTTTCTTCTGATGTCTTAGGACACATCTCCTTAGTCAATTTCAAATGACCAGGCAAAGGTGTGCTGAAAACTTTGGCATTCTCCATAGAGAAACGTTGCAACACCTTCTCAATATAATTAGCCTGAGATAGAGACAATTTCCTATTTTTCCTATCTCTGCAAATTTTCATACCAAGGATTTGTTTTGCTGGCCCCAAATATTTCATAGCAAATGAATGTGCTAACTGTTGTTTCAACCCCTTAATGTGATCCATGTTAGACCCAGCTACAAGCATATCATCAATATATAAACATAAAATAATGTAGTTGTCATCATCCAACCTCTTAAAATAAACATAATGGTCAGAATGACCCCACGATGAATGAAAAGTGTATAGTACTTTCCTGATCAGTCACCACAAGCTAACAATCTCCCACTTGGGGATTGATTAGACTCCACACCAAAATACAGAAATAATAAAGTTTGAAACAAAAAAACCATTAAAATCACATTGGTATCCATTTGAAGAGACCATTGCCAGAATTGGATATTTGGAAAGTACTTGGAATAAAGAAAGAAGAACAAAATATGCTCATAAAAAGAATGTCCATAGAAATCCATCCCCCTTCTCTATTGTGCAAGTCTATTGGAATTGATGGTACTGTATGAGAGTGTCATTGTATGGAGGGCCCTAAGCAACACAAAATGAAGGTTATTCATAACTACATGAAAGTCATCAATTATTGTATTGAGGTTTTTCATCATTATATATAATTCATCAATTATTGTATGAAAGTTACAGATGAAGAGATTTTATTTCATACAAAAGGACTTGATCATTGTACAAATGCTAATTTTTTCCACCTATAAATACTCTTGGTAGCACAACACTTAGCAACTTGGTTGTAAGGTGTATAAAGGGATTTTGTGACAACATAAATTTGAGGTTTGTGGTGCTTGGACATTTATGTACATCAAGCAGTCTATATGGGTGAAGGTTTTGGCATATCATGGAAGTGATTTGGCTTTAAGCTAGTAGTACCTTGTTATGAGTTTCCTAGTAGCATGGTAGTACCTTGGCATGAGGAGTCTAGAAACAACATGCTAGTACTCTAGTAGAAGTTTTTTGGTAGCATCATCACCATTCAAATTTTCACCGATAGCACTACAAGAGGTGGTAGTTTTGTTAGTAGCACTGCTAGAGGTAGAAAATCTACTAGTAGCACCACCAGGCTAGGTGACACTTTTGCCAATAACTTTATGAGAGGTGATAATGTTTCCATTAGAGATACTAGAGGTGGTATTTATATCAACATAGAAAGTAATAGTGGCCTCAAGAATCATCTAGTAAGTAGCTCTAGATGAATCATTGGTTCCACCAATGGATACGTTGTCAACTACCACTGTGCTAGTTATCATAATTCCTAATGTGCTAGCCACCATGCCAACCACGGAGCCTGCTACCATGGCATGCTTTCCATACACACCATAGTGTTAATAACCACCATGTTAGGTTCCAAAATAATAGGTTAGAAGTTCATCAACTTTCTAGGTGCCTGGAACCTGCCAAGTGCTAGCCTATGAAGCTTCAACTTGTCAAGCTCTAGCTTCCTAGGTGCAGCCTACTAGTTTCCAGTTGGTTAGATACCATGACAACCATTAAAGGGTACAAAGAGGATAACATGGAGGATAATATCATTGTAGATAACTTACTAGCCACATTTTTTCCATAAGTATTCCAAAAAATAATATTACCAATCTAGTCAGTCACAGTTCCCATTAACACTTCTTCCATGACACCAGTAGAAAAAGTTCCACCTTCACATATGATAAAATTAGCACCAATAGAGGATGTTATACCTTCATAGATGGTAGGAATGGATGTTTCATCATCAATACCATTAGAGATATCAATGCAAGGGGAATTAGAGGTGTCACCATCACTTGAAGTACTACCATCACTAGAGCTTCCATCCAACAAACACAAAATAGATATACAAGTTGTGCAGGAGGGGGAGATAGTGCCAACCGAGGGTGATAAGTGTGAGATAATGCCAACAAAAGGTTGTAAGGGTGAGATAGTGCTAGCTGAGGGTTCCAAGGGTGAGATCCATGCCACTTTGAATCATGGTTGTAGTTATTAAGAATTCCACCAGAAACTACACAACCACTAGTTGAGTCTCTCGATCTCATTCTAGAAACCACAATGATAAAGATGAATGGTGTAGGAGATGGAGAAAGATGGAGGGAGATACATTTAGGGGTAGAAGAGGTGCACTTCCACTATAAATTAGAACCCTAGTTAGTAGATCCTACTTTAGTGCCAACTTCACAATCGACTGGGTCATTTTCAGGGGATTGGGAAAATATTGTGCTACAACTAGACAAGCCAAACTACTATGACCCTATTAGTATAGTCCAACAGTATGCTCAATATTTAGAGGAGATGACTTTGTTCATGGGATGAGTAGGGGAAGTCACTCGGAACTTTGACACTGAGCAAGATCCCTTGGTGGCGCATGTGACATAGAGGATTCTCACATTCATGTAGGTTGTTTGCCACAAGAAGCTCTTTGAGTGCTTCACAACAAAGTGGTGGCCAAAAATAGAAATTGAAGAGATGAAGATATCTTGACAGCCTCCATGATCATAAGTTGGAAGTCACAACTATCACATCTTTCATGGACTGCATAATATAGAGATATGTTTCAAAAATTTATTTCTTTAGCATAACCACCTTGCAGTTGTACTGGAAGAGTCAAGTACATTGAGGGACAAGACCACTCAATAGTTGGAGAATGAATGGAAAGCCTTTTCCAAATTGTCTAAGAAGAGTTGAACACAAATTTCTTAGGAGAATTCTCAAGTCACTATTTTGGTGAACATAATATTGAAGCTACAAGAGTAGTCGGTCTAGAAAGACTTAGAGTTGACAGAGAAAACTATCAAGTTTTTTGGCACTCGAGAAGGGCTAAAGAGTAAAGATGAAGAACTTGAGAAGACTAAGAAACAAGTGATGGAGATAATTTATATGGTGAATTCATCTAGGAAGTGAGAAATGGTACTAATTATCCTCTCCAGTACCTACAAAAATAATCCCACCTAGCCATACCAACTTCATCTACTCTAGGAATGTCTTCTTGCCCCTTCTCTTAGTCTTTATTTTGGGTACATTTCCCCATTTTGTTTATGTTGTCTGGAAGAAGACACTTTTTTGGGTGGGGTTTAATGTAGATGGTTGTGTTTCTACATGTAAAAATAAGTATTATAGTTATTAAATAATAATTGGTTGTATAATGTTCTTTTTTCTATTAAGTTATGGTTAGTTATCAACTTTTGCTAGCCTTAACCAATCATCTAGCACCATATATATGTAATTACTTCCTATTGGAAGGAACATTTCCATGTTGTATACATTGCACATTGGAAATAAAAGAAACCATCTTTGTGCCATATTTCTATGATTTACTATCTTTTTCTTATTGTTTATGGTAATGTTCCGATATCTTGTTTACTATGTGTAATCAAGTAGTCCCTTTGGGAGTAAATGACTAGTTTCAACTTTCAAATCTAAATCTTATTTATTTCTTAAAAAATAAACAAATTTCATATATGAAGAGCTTCTATGGTTTATTCAATATTTAATATTTGTTATAATTTCTAGGCATCAACCTTACATAGTTGATGAATATGATCTCTTTTATCTATTTCTCAGTTTCTCCTAATCTTTAAGTTATTATCCTACTTATCTTCCTTTATGTATTTTGTATTGCATCCAACCTCAAGTCATAATAGAATTCTATACATCTATGAGATGTAAAATATGGTGTGGGGGTTGGTAACATGATACATTCTCATAGAGTAATGTGATAAGGATCATTGGCCACAAATTAGAGATTTCTCTCAAAAATCCACCTTGGAACTTGATGCATCATGCTTGTAAAGCATGTAGATCCACTAGCAGTGTGTTATTACAATCCCAATGAATTAGGAGCCCTATATTTAATTTAATTCCATATATGACCCATGCTAAGACCTATTGTGAAGTAACTACAAGAATTTTTGCAAGTCTTAAATGCTTTCCACATCATTCAAACAAGTTCTCATTATACAACACATGACCTTGTATTAGTTGCAATTAACTCCTTTGGGTGAATAGATACATGTTACAGTAAAAAATAAATAAAAATAAAATGGAAAATTATAGATACATGATATAGTCAATGATTCCAACCACAATTCATTATAGTCAATTGTGGTATTTAGTGGTGCTTCTAATGGTCCCACTATGCCAACAATTAAAGCATATGAAATTCTAAACTTGTGAAAACATGAATACAATGATATACAATGTCCCAAACTTGAATTGTGCTACTATGACATACTAATACACAAGGATTAAATTTATTCTACACTCTTATGGTTATCATTTAGATTTCTTATGCGCTCCTTCCATCATTCACATCAAGAAAAATTAAAAATAATGGTGTGCTTGTGTACTCCTACTCTCTACCAAAAAAGGTCAAATCTATTAGGAATGAATGTTGAAGCCTTTGGAAATCATTTTGTAGCAGTGGTTGTTGCATTCATGACTATGATTTTCATTGATGTCAACACAATGTTATTCTGGAGTTTTAGCAGAGAAGCAGGCACAGTTTTGTTTTGTGCACATGTTATATTGTAGATTGAGTTATGTGTAGTTGATGGTATGTTCTTTGGTGTGTTATTAGACTATGGTTAAGAGTGCAAAAATAAATTCATTTATTCATGAAAGTTATAAGCATTTTGGTGGAAGCAGTATTCTGGCAGTATTCCTGTGTAGTGGTTTTTGGTAATTGGAGGATATCTCCTAATCGGGATGGAATCTGATTCTGCACAGTTAAAGGGAAGTTTGAGACTCATTGGTGGTGATGTGGTTCATAGTGCAAACTTTGAGGTCACACGATTGCAAAGTTATTTTATCTGGAAGCCAACAGTTTTATGTAATTTTGATGTAGCGTGTTGAAATTATTATTTTGTATTTACATGCCGACTCATTTGTAATCATTTGAGTATGGTATAAAGGAAGGAATTTTTTTGTTGTTATGTATGAAAAATGTAATAGTTGTGATATGAAATTGTGAAAGTTGTGATGTGAATGTATGCATGAAGTGAAGAAAAGAGCTAATTCAGTGATGAAGGAAGACTTGCAAAGTACAAAGATCTGAATTTGTGATCTTGTGTAGCAGAGAGTGCAGCTTTGGCACAGTGTGAAGGAGGTAACATATTTCATATTATTCTATTGAATAATCCTAAGATCTATTGGACAGTGAGTTCAGAGATCTTGCCTTGAAGCTGTTTGGGCAGTGGGTCTTTCTGTCTTCCATAACTCCTAACAGGGTTAGAATCTTTTAACAGGGATTAAAAATCTCCTAACAGAGATTAATATGTACTAAATGTATTTCATAAGACTCCTAACAGGGTCCATCGTCTAACAAGGAACTTTCATATTAGTGCATCATTTTGTGGGCATCATTCCCACCAGGGTTTACTCTTTGATCAAGAGGTTCCCTAGTTAACATATCTTGTGTTATTGTGTCATTGTGTATGGTTATCTTTCTATGGTTGGTTACTGCATTAATTATATGGTTTAAAGTTGTTGAATTTGATATTGAAGTTAATGATGATAAATGGTTTAATTATCAGATAACTGATTCACCCCCCCCCCCTCTCAGTTATCTTGGTGGTCTTTCCTTTCTAACAAAATCATGGACATTATTTCACCTAATTTCCTATGAAAACACACAATCCACCCACTTGGTCACTTCTTATGTGTATTTCAAACTATTGGAATCAATAGGCACTAAGAGGGGGGCTGAATCAATACTAATAAAACTTTCTAACACTTACTAATACCCTTAACCATCAACAAATGAAACTTCTAAACTATGAAGCATAAAGTTGAAACTATTATGTGAAAGTGCAATAAAACAAATGATAATTCATGCACACACATAACACACTTATTTTTATCATGGAAACCATTGGTTAGAGGAAAAAATCATGGTGGGGATGACACCCACAATCCTTTTACTATAGTAGAAAAGAGTACCCGATTAAGAGCTTACAATCTTGTCACTTTCTGGGTGACTCGCCCTATTAGGAGTGACTGAGACCTTGTTAGAAGTTTCTACAGTCTAGTTACAAACTACCTTGATAGAGGATTTTTACAACTCTATCAAGAGTGCACCCAGTTAGGGGATTTACAAATAAGTCCTACTACGAACTACCTTGTTAAAGGATTTAAAAAATTGTTGTAACAGTTAAGAAACAAAAAAGATAATGACCTAAATAGTATCCCATACTTGCTAAATTAGATCCTTTAAGATCATACACTACTTCTACATTGACCTTCTCTGATTTCTCCACTGAATAACTTGACCAAACCTTCTGATCTGCCTAATACTTAACTATTTTGTTTCTTCAACAACCCTTCTTCACTTTTATATCTATCTCATCAAAGGATTAAATAGACCTCATAACTTTCCTCAATAACATGTTTAGGGTTCCAACCATCAACCCTAATCACCATAAAAAATTTCTTCAATCATAACATGATTTTCCTTCACCACATCATTTAATTCTTGCATCTTTGTTTTCATTCCAAAGAAAAAAAATCTATTTCTTATTTTCTATAACTCCACCTAGGAATCATACACAATCAAGGTTGTGATCTCAATAATTGTAATGAAATAATTCCTTATTGACCATACTTTTCTTCCTGAGTGTCTAGATTTAATGCATCTATAAAACTCGTTACCGCTCACCGATTTGTCCAGGTCGGCTTGATAAACTATAAACTTTATTTCTCACCAGTATAGACATAACCAAACTAGCTACAAGTCTATCATATTGAGTTGTGGTCACAAAATTGTGTTCACCTATTATCAATACACTTATTACTTTAACCACTCTGAACTTTAAGTCAATTTCCTTTACCAGTTCCAGTATCTGACTTCACTTTGTTCATCAATTTGTACTTAGTCAATTTTCTAGTTTACCTGTCTTTCTCTTTTTACCGGTTTGACTAACATGTTGTAATTTGCAATATTCTTCATACATGTTCATCTTATGACATCAAATGGCCATGATTCACTATCTTTCTAATTGCTTCATCTAATTCATTGTTTACTGTTCATAGTAATCAACAAATTGTACAATTGGTTGACTGCTTGATTGGCATCAATGACAACCAACATCAAATATAAACTTAGTGTTCACACTGAATTATCCTTCCATCATCTACAATGCCAACATTATCCCCCTTTTCCATTGATGACAAAACTCAAAATTTATTTCAAATGATATGAATATGTACTAACTCCCTTATCCGTAATAGCTCCCTTGTATATATATTGACTCCTCTTTATATACTAGCTATTATATTATCTCCTCCTTTGACAACAATGCCAAATGTATATAACCAACTTGTATATACAACAAAATTTTGCATCTCATAAGATACTTACAATTTGGAAAAAATATCCTTGTAGTGTACTTTTACAAAATCTATAGATTGCTACCAAGACTCCTTCAGTATCTCCAAAGCTATAATATGTCCATTTAATCGAGATGCCAATTCCTCCATACTTTCTAAGATACTCATATCAGGTGTTTCAATTATTCCTTCTACCTTTTTTATGCTTTGCTAAAATATGTCCATAAAGGGCGTTAAGAATGATTGTAACTCTAATAGGGTCATTACCCATTTGTATTCCTCTACTTGTAGGTGTCGCATCTGATAGGTAACCTATTTTAGCTTCAAGTTGTACAATGACACTAAACGGGTTGAAGGATCCAGAGTAGTTGTTAAGATTACCAGTTCTTGTTCAACTTTTTCTTTCTTGACCTTTATCTATTTAGTGAAATGAGAGGTATGTGGTATTTTTGCAAGTAGTTGACCAACATCTTACATGTTCTCCTTCAATTGTTTGACAAGACCAAACAATGCTACTTTATCAATGGCAATTTTCTCAAGTAATTTGTCTAGCATTTTCTTTTCCATACTTTTCTCATCCATTTCCATCATTGCCTCTTCTACATCATGGTTAGGATCATTGATTACTTCTACAAGTGTTTTAAGTTGATCAATGATGGGGGAATCATCATCATAGTCAAAATCAAGGACTATGTCAAATATATATCTCTGGCCTTTCTCAAAACTTTGGCCGTCCTCTTCTTTTCTTTTTCTTTGTCTCTCTTTTCTTTGAGCATAAGTTTCTCTGAATACTTCCTTAGCTCCTTAGATTTAAGTTTGGTGATATCAATGGTTGGTATCACTATCTCATCTTTGGACTCTTCTTCTTCCTCTTCCTCTTCTTCTTTTCACTTGATTTCTCACTAGTTTGGGTATCAAATTGAGATACACTTGGTGTATTTGGGTTCTTTGACTCTTCTTTGTCCGTAACCGTATTCTGCACTTCAATAGTCTTTTGTTCATTCTCCTTTTCTATTGCCTTCTCCACAATGGTATTATCAGCTTGTTATTGAACAGTAGGAGTAATTTGAGAGGCGGCAGGAGCCTCAACCTGTTGTGGATTCACCAAACTTGGTTTGTCCACTGATTTTGTGTTATCTTCCTTGTTTTCTACCACCTCAAGTATACTGGCCACATTTGTATCCAGTTCCATCACACCAATATCTAGAAAAGTTTTCATGGATGATAAATCACCAATGTCTAAAGTATCTTCAGGAGTGGGTGGTTTGTCTATGATATCCTTAATGATAACTTCATCTGTGGTGTCCTTTGTTAAGTCAATCCCTTCAATATCTTGAATGTGACTTGGAATACTTGACATAATATTTCCAATCAATTGATTCAAGGTAAAGGTGTCATCCACTTGCTGTGTACTCACATCTTTGTCTTCTTGATCCTTTTGTTTAATATTAATTTATTTTTCTTCCACTTCCTGTAGTTTGTTTAACAAAATTTTGGCTGCTCTGCTTCTTATACTAAATTTCTTGATGTTTTCCTTTAGAGATTCATCAATTTTTTATGTGGAAAGATTATGAACAGTTATTAAAAGAGTTATTTCTCTTATCTCTCTATTTTTTACAAGGCATATTTTCATCTTACATCAACAATCTGATATAATTCCTCAGGAATATGAGTTTGCAATTCCAATGGCACTCTGTGAAATATATGCAGATGCTCAATAATAACATCTTCTACTAATTTATTTTTTTCCTTAGTCATTACTTTGAATTTTTTCTCACTGATAATTCCAATTCTTCCATGTTCAACTGTTCCTTTAGCCATTTCCTCAACTGTGGGAACTACCTTGTGAGTAATACCCTTCTTGGCTAGTTGAGAGATCTCTTTATTAGAATCGGCTCTCTCATCATCTACTACTTTCTTGGTTTTTTTCTTTTTGTAGGTTTTGGGGGAAGGTTTCATTGGTACCTATACTTCTTCTGCTACATCTAAGATAGGTGGTAAGTATTTCTTTGTCACTATTTTTCCTTTCTTCTTGGCATATATCTCTAGTATGTTTTGTGACTCTCCCTCTACACTACTAGCTTCACTTGTGACAAATTTTTGTTCAAGATTACTTATCATTTTCCTTGTTTTCCTCTCAATTATAGGTTTCTTCAGTTCTGGCTTTATCCTTGCATATGCTTCTTCATAAGTTCCAAACCTAGGCATTGATCAATCTAATGGTTTTGATAGCATTGAATCTACATGTAGTACAAATAGATTTTCATCCACTCCATATCCCATTGAAGGTACCCATGAAGTTCTAGGGTCTATTGCTTGGATGATACAAGAATCAGTATCAACCATGAAACATATTGTATCTTTATATCTTTCTACTAGATGTGTTGGGATCCTAAGACTCTTATGCATTCTATCATGAAATTATTTGAAGTATGCCCACATGACATTATTGAATTTGTCTCCTAATGCCTTAATATACTCATTCATTTGATAGATAGAAAGCCTATTGATTTTCCAAGTTACATGATCTTTACCAGGTAAAATATTTTGCACATAGAAGAATAAACATACCAGGAGTGAACTATACTTTAGTGATTTCTTTTTATCCTTTTTAATTCTTTGCAAATTTGCAAACAGCTGAGTCCACACCATATCAGCTAGGTCATATTTTGTTCCTACCTTTATAATTTTGTATGCTGCATGAATTGAACCACTTGGTATACTATTCAATTTGCTAGACTAATACACTTTGTATCCTATAATCATTGATGCAAATCTGACCTCTGGGTCCTCAATGTCAATTACCATAATCACTCTATGATCCTATTTGGATTTCATCAATCACGATAATTCTCTTGCTGCAACTTGCCTTAGTGTGCAAGGTTCTCCATCGGTCATGAATCCTGCGACCATATGGATCATTTCCTTTGTGATTTTAATAGGTCTATCCAACCAAATGAATTGGTCATGGAATCTGATCATATCCATTCTATGTTGAACTCCATCAGCATATGCACACAATGCATTAAACCCTTGGTTTCCAAATGTTTGAATTCATCCTTCAATACTCCATTGACACACATATTATTGTATTTCTTCATGATTTGATCATTTCCAAGCTCCTCAATATTACAATGGATTAACATCTTGATGTCTTCGACTAACAATACTTGGAAATGTATGGAAGATAGTGCTCCATCTTTATCTACCTTAGTAACTTTCATTGGATGCAACTTGTACTTTGGTTGCACTTTCTCGACAATATCAATCAATTTAGGGTTCACTTCTCTGCCATCTGTGATGATTAAAATGATCACACATGAGATTTATTGACTGGGTTAATGCTCACACCACTCATCTCAACCAATCATCTAGGGATTCCTTCATGTTCTTGGTTTGATCAAATCACAACTACTTATGCTTAGATTGCATTCAATATTTCTTTAAATTCACTCAGAAGCTCTCAAGTAATTTCACCAAATTAAAAAGTGACAAATGACTTTACTTTATGTGATTATATTGTAACAAAGAGCTCTAAGGGATAGTTAGGTATAAAAATTTAATTCAGTTCACCAATATCATGCTTTTACCGATTATCACTTCCATCGATTGCATCTTTCATCAGTTAATGCTAAAAATAGCATTAGTACTTAGCTTTTTCAAATGATAAAATTAGTAATGACCAAATGTATTTAACAACTAAATTTATTATAATACATCAAAATTAACATTAATGCATCTCATTATGCATGTATATCTTACCGCTCATTCTACTAGGGGATTTCAGATTAATCTAACCTTAGTTTCTCCCCCTAAGCCGAAATGGGTTTAGTTTGTTGATGAATTCTCCACACTTCCTGATGTTGTGGAGCTCTCTATCAATTCAGAAGAATTGATTTCACCTTTCCTAATTCATGTGGTTTTCATCTACTTCCTAATGTATTCAAGACTAACACTCTTTTTATCTTTCCTTTCTTCATTTCTTGGTGATCAAATCTTGTACCTACAATATCTTGCTAGATGTCCAACCCTATCACAATGGAAACAAGCCATACTTGTTGTCCTCCAAGGTCTAGCATTACCTCTAGGATTCCTTAATCAAAATTTCATAACTAGGTGACTATAGTTCCCATAAATAGAGGATGTGAGAGTCATGTTATGCCCTCCTCTTCTTAGAACACTCACCAGTTTAATAGGCAATCTTGGTGGTAGTGACCTTGATTTGCAATGTTCTGCCTTGTGTCCAAATTTGTTTCATGTGTAACAGTAGCCATTGAAACTCCCTTTAGATGATCTACGACTGGGTCTTGATCTACACTCATAAGCTTGATGACCATACTTATTGTAGGTATGAAAATAATCATTAAATCATGTATTTCTTGGAACATTCACCAGTTTTCTTCTACATACGTTAGCAGTGTCTCCAGGATTTCCACAATTGTAACCAATTTACTAGGATTAGTTGCTTCTATCTTTGGATCTGCCTATGGTTTCTCAGATTTAGAATTTGATCACTCACTGACTTCAAATGTTCCCTGTCTTGTGTAACCTAGACTAGTTTGGTCATTGGGTCTCCTTTGTCTTTTCAGTTGTTCCTTAATATTTTGCATTCATTCACTTCCTTGGCTCAACTTCTCATTTTCTTCTCTTGCAATCTTCAGATCCATCTCCATTTATTCATTATCTTGTTTTAGTCTTTCATTTTTGGTGCTCATTTGCATACTTTCATCATTTTTGTCACTTAGTTATTCATTTAGTGCATGGTTCTCATGTGTCAACCTTTGAAGTATAGCATCATTTTCTCTTATTAGTTCTTCAACATTCTTCTTTGTAGTTTAAATGATCCTTTTTCCATCTTCAATAGTTCTCATGCCTTCAAGTACTATTATACGCTAGATTTTGCACCCTATTCAAGCTCTTGTAGTCTTGATAACCTAGTATAACACATGAATCATCTCCAAGTTGTGGGACCTATGCTAACTAAGATGAGACCTCCAGGTTCTAGGCTAGTTCCTCTTGGATAATCACCTTAATTTTCTTTTTAACAAGAAAGTAAATTCTTGAAGGGAAAGGGATAGAATGAATGCTAAAAAGAAATAACTAAAAGAAAACTATCCTACTAGGTAATACACAGAAATGAAATGAACACAATATATTGACCAAATTAGCATGAAAGTTCTTATATCTAATAGAACACAATCTTCCTAAACAGGCTTGCATAAGTGTTACATAGAGAGGTCTAAACAAAAGACATAGACTATGACCTGCAAGAAAACATTCTTTTCAACAAAAGGGCACAAGAATGAGACAAGATAGCTAGGGGATGAATAAAATCCACAAAACTATCTAAATCAGATCAGACACAATAGTACACAAATAAGCTGAAAGAAAGAAGGGTTCTGGAACTCCAATATTTCTCTAATAAAGCCAGTATATCATATTCAATAAGAGAAATATAGACAAGGGAAAGACTTGAGGGCAGAAAAGATGCCATGGAAAGCCTCGATTGAATCTAATAAATCAATGAAAGATTACAAACTATAAGAGCTAGAGGGAAAAACAAATGCCACGAATAACTCCTAAGAAAGAAAAACCTCTCTTTTACAATTGCAAAACGCTGGGCTTTAAAAGCTCTAAAAACTATTATATACATCTCCTTTGCACGCAGGCAGGGGTCAAACTTTTAGGGTTACATAGATTTTCATATAATAATAGAAACCCTAACTCTATCACTTATGATCATAAATGCCTCATTGAAATATCTTAGTCGATCAGATATATGCCTGCATGCCCTTCCCATCACCATAATTGTCTATAGACAAGCCGCCTTGATCCATCTACTTCGCTGCAAGTTGAAAACCTCATGCCACCACCATGACTTTATCTCTGTAAGTCAGGTTCATCATAAATGTTCAAATCTAATCTTTGCAGATATTTTGAATTTAAAAGTATAAATGGTCACAGGTGGCACCAACCCTTTTCATCCACCAGCGGCTAATACTCAAACCGGCATAGTACCTCAAGAAACAAAATCAACATGCGACGGCCGCCCAGATCTTCCTCATCAATTTTCTACCTACAACTGTCCTGAAAACATCAATTCCGAGCTACCTACAACATCACATACAACCAACTATTGAAAAATTGGAGAAAACTTAGCAAGAAACCCTGACAGATGTTCAAATTTAGTTGCAATGACTACCAGGTTCTATTTTAAAACACGACCATCAATATCATCATTTACTGGCAAATCAAACAGCCTAGATCATTCTCCACAACAATCAACCTAGCTTTGAAAGGTCATCGGCCACATCATCAATCTCTTGCTCAATGGGAAACAGATAAATTAGCACATCCTGACAGCGGATCCACTTAGTTATCAGCCTTAAATCAGAGGATGGTCGCATGATCACAAAGAGAAAGAATAATCCTTGTGATCAAGCGACAACTGTTAGATCTAACTGAACTACCATTTCACCTAAATATTTTAGGCCTACCGTCAGTTGCCACGTTGCCACCACTCAACCAATCTGAAACAGGAATCTCAACATGACCTAACAGTGGGCCCATGGTCTCTATTCACCTTTTTGTGCTGAAAGATCGGACAGCTGTCGCAATGTCAAGAAGATTAACCCTTGAGCACTTTTTCCTTGCGGCATCATGGCAATCGTCAACCTTGATCAAACTTTAAACACTTCAGAGCTGAGACCACTAGGCATAACACTAACCGCCCATCGGGTCACCGAAGCTTAAGGACTTGACCACCAAGGTTGCGCGAACACGCGACTAAAGAAAACATCAGATCGCTGAATAAAAAGCTTAACCATCTAAAAAATTGGAGATCAATAAATTTCATCCTTGAAGAACTAGGCCCCACTGGTCACAACAACGTACATAGGAAATGTTGATGTTAGAGACTAGCTGCGAAGAGGCAAAAAAGTCAAAAACAACCAGGGTTTTCTCTTTGGACCAAAAGGTAACAAGGAAATAGAAAACATCAAGGGTTTCTTATACTTAGACAAATCTTGATATCCTCTAACATGAAATAAGATATTTCCTGTAGACCTTGAACTTGAATATCTCCCTGGTTTTTGCGATCAAAACTAGAGCTTGGAGATGGGGAAAACAACATGGGGCTAAGGGTGCAAACCATGAAACTTTGTAGATTTTCTTCGCTAGTTAAAACAAGGCTCCAGGCAGGCAAGGAGAGAAAAGATGTCATGAAGCACAACCAAGATCAGAACAAAAATGATCACTCTCATAGGCTGGGCTCTAACTCACTTGTGGCCAAAACTATATGAAATAGAAAATTTTGGGTAACATTTTGGCAATTTTTGCTGGATGTCAACCTACTAGACATGGAAACCAGTGGCCTTAACATAATCCATTGGGCATAGGAGTCATCTCTTGAACACAAAAAACTCTCTTGACAAAGAGAAAGACTTGAAACTAGGAGGGACAAAAAATGTGCACGAGCACTTCTTGAAAAATAGGGAAAAGACTAAATTAGAAAATTGGAAGAAAGCAGGAAAACTAACCTACCCTAAACTAACCGATGAAAAAAAATTGGTTAAAAAAAACCATTCATTGGTATGCTAAAATAACTACCCTTCCTTATGAGGACATTTTGCATTGGACACATGAAGATAGCTACAAAGATATGAGGCACATCAAAATTTGTCAAATAGTTAAGAACTGCCTCTACAAAAATAGGACCAAGTTTACCTTCCTCTAATTGATCATATGGAGAGGCCTAGATAAACTCCTTCTGGTCCAAGTATCTGATAGGGCAGCCTCTTGAAAGTCTGAAGGAAGAACCTTCCTTGATGGTTTTCTTTTTATCTTCATGATTTCCCCTCATTATGGATAGCCATGTCCACTCATCATCTATGGTCAGGGGACTGTCATCTTCCTCTTTTAAACATGCTAAGAGCTCATCAAGGTTGTCAATATCTTGAAGATCTGGAACTGGCTCCAATCCTTGCTCATGCAGGAGACTCTAAAAGGGTGAAAACACAAACCTGTGTCGCAGTAGAGGACAAATTAGGGGGTTTTGGCCAGAATGGTTTCAGCTGAACAGGGTTCGGCCGAAAGAGGTTCGACCGAACCTATGTGGCAGCCATGAGGCACCAAGTGGCACCTATGTGGCAAGTATGGTTCGGTCGAACCAGTTTCGGCCGAAACGGGTTCGGCCGAACCCCTGGAAAATTATAAATAGGCGAAAATTGCCCTCTGAAGCTCATTTGTTCACTAGCGACTTCCGAATTTTGAGGAGTACTTAAGAGGGTTTCGGTCGAACCAGGTATTTTTTTTTTTTTTTTTTAAGTTTTATGTTTTTAAATGTTTTTTAATAGTTTTACTATGTTTTATTATTTTTTAATTTGTTTTTTTAATTTAAATAAAATAGTTAATTTTTTAAAATGTGTTAAAATAGTTAATTTTTTTTTCTAATTTAAATAAAATAGTTAATTTGTTTTTCTAATTTAAATAAAATAGTTAATTTGTTTTTTTTAATTTAAATAAAATAGTTAGTTTTTTTTTAACTTAAATAAAATAGTTTGTTTGTTTTTATAATTTAAATGAAATAGTTAATTTAGTTTAAATTTAACATAGTTAAGCATAGTGAAACATAGTTAACATAGTTAAACATGTAGTTAACATAGTTAACCATAGTTAAACTTAATAACATAGTTAATCTTAAGAACATAGTTAACATAGTGAACATAGTTAACCATAGTTAATCTTAAGAACATAGTTAACCATAGTTAAACTTAATAACATATTTAACCATAGTTAATCTTAAGAACATAGTTAACATAATGAACATAGTTAATCATAGTTAAACTTAAGAACATAGTTAACTATAATCCTAAATTTAATCCTAGAACCCTAACATATTATAGATAATCCTAACACAAATTGTAACCCTAAACCTTGATCATACTCGTAATTGTAACCATTAACCTTTAACTCTAACCCTAACAATTTAATCCTAACTATAACCCTAAATATTAATTGTAACAATAACCAAAACCCTAACCCTAACTATAATCCAAAGTCTAACTGCAATTCTAAGTGTAACCATAATTCTAACCCTAACCCTAAACAAATTTCTAGCCCTAACCATAAACCTAACCCTAACATTAAACCTTAACACTTAATCCTAAATGTAACTATAACTATAACCAAAAGCCTAAACCCCAACCCTAACCATAGTCATACACTCATTAAATGCTAATCCCTAACCATAAATGCTAAAATATAATTAGAAATGGTAAACCATAATTATAAACCTAAACCAAATCCTAACTATAAAATTTTAATCTTAACATTGATCCTAAGCTTGATCCTAACACTAACCACAATCAAAATCCTAACCCTGACCATACTACTAACCACATGATGTATTTACCCTAAGCTTGATGATATCCTAATCCTACACCCCAATCAGTGAACATGTAATTAGTGAACATAATTAGAGAACTAATTACTAATCTAACAAAAAATTACTAATCTAATTAGTGAACATTATTAGTGAACATAATTAGATAATTAGATTTAACTTAACCCAACTATAATTATGTATAATTATATTCAACATCAAGAACCTAACCTCAACCTTAAAAAACCATAAATTTGTAAACTAAAACCCAATGTAAATACTCATGCAAATTAATCATCATTATAACCCTAACCTTAATTAGTCAACATAATTAGTGAGTTCATAATTACTAATCTAACAATTTTACTAATCTAATTCTAAGTGAACATAATTAGTGAACATGTAATTAGATAGCATAATTAGATAACTAATTACTAATCTAATTAGTGAACATAATTAGATAATTCTAGATAACTTAACTAGAATATAATTAGTGAACATAATTAGATAACTAGAATAATTAGTGAACATAACTAGATAATTAGATAACTTAACCCAACTATACATAATTATATTCAACATCAAGAACCTAACCTCAACCTTAAAAAACCATAAATTTGTAGACTAAAACCCAATGTAAATACTCGTGCAAATTAATCATAGTTATAACCCTAACCTTAATTAGTCAACATAATTAGTGAGTTCATAATTACTAATCTAACAATTTTACTAATCTAATTCTAAGTGAACATAATTAGTGAACATGTAATTAGATAGCATAATTATATAACTAATTACTAATCTAATTAGTGAACATAATTAGATAATTCTAGATAACTTAACTAGAATATAATTAGTGAACATAATTAGATAACTAGAATAATTAGTGAACATAACTAGATAATTAGATAACTTAACCCAACTATACATAATTATATTCAACATCAAGAACCTAACCTCAACCTTAAAAAACCATAAATTTGTAGACTAAAACCCAATGTAAATACTCGTGCAAATTAATCATAGTTATAACCCTAACCTTAATTAGTCAACATAATTAGTGAGTTCATAATTACTAATCTAACAATTTTACTAATCTAATTCTAAGTGAACATAATTAGTGAACATGTAATTAGATAGCATAATTAGATAACTAATTACTAATCTAATTAGTGAACATAATTAGATAATTCTAGATAACTTAACTAGAATATAATTAGTGAACATAATTAGATAACTAGAATAATTAGTGAACATAACTAGATAATTAGATAACTTAAACCAACTATACATGTGTACACATGTGTTAATGTATGTACATTATATATTATGCCATGTATAGTCAATGTTATTTCATCTTTTAGACTTATTTTTTGTGTACACATTATTCTAATTAGTGCACATAATTAGATAACATAATTAGATAACTAATTACTAATCTAATTACTTTAATCTAACAAAATTACTATTCTAATTAGTGAACATAATTAGATAGTTCATAATAGATAACTAATTACTAATCTAACAATTACTAATCTAATTAGTGAACATAATTAGATAATTAGATAACTTAACTAACAATTACTAATCTAATTAGTGAGTTCATAATTAGATAACTAATGTTATTTCATCTTTAACTAACGTAAAATTAACTAATCTAACTAACATATAATTAGTTAACTAATTTGTTATTTCATCTTTAACTAATCTAATTAGTGAACATAATTAGATAACTAACTAGATAACATAATTAGTGAACATAATTAGATAACTAATTACTAATATAATTAAGTTAATCTAACAATTACTAATCTAACTAGTTCAAACATAATTAGTGAACATAATTAGATAACATAATTAGTGAACATAATTAGATAATTAGATCTAACTTAACTAACAATTACTAATCTAATTAGTGAACACAATTAGATAACTAATGTTATTTCATCTTTTTAACTAACGTAAAATTAACTAATCTAACTAACATAATTAGATAACTAATTTGTTATTTCATCTTTAACTAATCTAATTAGTGAACATAATTAGATAACTAACTAGATAACATAATTAGTGAACATAATTAGATAACTAATTACTAATATAATTAAGTTAATCTAACAATTACTAATCTAATTAGTTCAAACATAATTAGTGAACATAATTAGATAACATAATTAGTGAACATAATTAGATAATTAGATCTAACTTAACTAACAATTACTAATCTAATTAGTGAACATACTTAGATAACTAATGTTATTTCATCTTTTTAACTAACGTAAAATTAACTAATCTAACTAACATAATTAGATAACTAATTTGTTATTTCATCTTTAACTAATCTAATTAGTGAACATAATTAGATAACTAATGTTATTGAACATCTTTAACTAACGTAAACATAATTAGATAACTAATTACTAATCTAACCGACATAACTAACTAATCTAACTAAAATTTTAACATAATTAAAGTAAAACATATAATTAACTAAAGCATGATTACATACATACATACATAAAAACATATTTGCTATATATATGAGCTCAAACATGAAACTTCAAGCTAGATAGAGTTCAAATATGAAAGTACAAGAGCTACAAAAGGAAGTTTATTTAGAAGCTTATAGAGTTCTAAAGCTCCTGATACATATAGTCTGGATCCTCTCTATCTTTTATTATCTCCAAAAGTTTTTCATGTTCTTCAATAGACAACCTCCACTTCTGAATTTTGGCACCTCATTTTTTTGGCAATGCTTCGAATTGCAGCTTTGTTGCTATAACCAAGTGACTATAATGTAGAACTTTTTTGTCAGACATGTATTCAACAAATTGAACACCATTTTTGTTAACCTTTTTTTGCTGATAATAGGTTCCTTCAATAATAACTGAACCAGTTGGATATGTCTGTTCATCATCATCTACAATTTGTTCTGTCAACTTGTATTTTGCTTTCGTGCATCTTAGTAGATAATAATCTACACTTTCTATATTGTCAGGCTCCGCAACTACAGCAAAAATATCACCTAGATACAAATGGATTCTATTAAAATTAAACATCACTTAAATATGATAAATTAAAATTAAATAAAAGAATATGTATGTGCACACACCTGTAGCAACTAGATCAGAGACATGCTCATAATTAGCTGAATATATAGGATCATGAATGTTTATGTTAATGTCATCATCTTCATAAGGAGGCATTCTGATTAACTCCTTCATATCCCATCGTGAAACATATCCATTTGCAATATTCTCACATTGACTTAATGGATTGTCCTCAATGCAGTGAGCACAAAAACATGATTTTTCTCTAACTTGAATCAAAATAGGCTTGTGTTGTCCTGTAGTGATCAATTGATGTAAACTTCTAATACCAACAATTCTTTGACAATTGTAAGGATTTGATCGGTCTATATCTGTTACAAATATGAAATAAAAGTTGTACATTTTTAAATTAGTTCAATTGTGAAAAGATAGACATGAACACGAAATTAAAATTTTATGTAACAAAATATAAATTACCTTTCACTTCCCAAAAATAATGTTTGTTGTATTTGGTGTCCCGAGGAGCAAAATGATTTTGACACCATTCAATAATTTTCTTTGAATTGTCTATCATGTTACCTATGTATATTTTTGAATTATCAGTTTAAAGAAAATACATCTAAATTATTTGAAATTCATATATATATATATATATATATATATATATATATATATATATATATATATATATATATATATATATATATATATATATATATATATATATATATATATATATATATAACTATTGAACATCATGTGTACCTGCAAGTTCATGTTGGAAAAGTGCACGCTTCACACATGCTCCTGCTCCATCGTGCTCTCCTTTTCCATGTCCACTTTCAAAGAAGTTCCACAAAAATTTAACATTACGTCTAGCATGTTGCATGGCTAGCCAATTAAAGGCTTTTGCAGATTTAAATTGTCCTGCAAAATTAAGTTGCACATGTGCATACATACATGTCATCCTTTAATGATTTAACAAAAAATGAAATGAAAATAAAAATAAATTGAAGTATCAATACACATACCTGCACAACCATAAGACCAAATCCAATGTTGCGAAGCCTTTATCCCGCGATTTGCAATGTCTTCAAAAAACATTACAAAACAATGAGCCACATAGCTCCTATCATGAACCTTATCATCACTGATATAGAAATGAACCTCCTTGATGATAATGCGTTCATTTGGATCAGGACTTTCTACCTCATTCAAATCATATTGTGCATGTCTATAGGTCACTTGCACAAATATTGCAACCTGATCAGAATGATAATATTGAGCTTGAAGCTCTTTTTGAGGGGAAAATGTATAGTTCTCAGCAAAATCTACAATTGAAAGAATACAACCAGGTGGAAAACAATCTTTCGAATCACGAAACTGTTTAGCTTGCCATTGTGCACCATGACAATGCTGGATATGTGGATAAATGAGAGTACGAAATCTGGTCATAAACTCAAGGTAGGGCAATTCACTCTCCTTCAAAACAATTTTTTTGGATTCATCTCTGCTCCTTGTTTGATATGTCTCATATTCAAATCTTTTCCACAAAACTAGTGTTGAAACATTAATATTGTCAATTTGCAATGGAAATTTATGCAAATCTCCACAATCACTGCATGCATTCTTTATACACTGTACTTTGAACTCATCTTAATCTTCTAATTTATCACATAAAATAGATTTCACAAATTGTGTCATACTTCCAGGGATGACCATATTTGAATCAAGAACTGCCATAACTTTTTTATATGATTGCAGGTATAGATGAAACTCAACATGATTTTGACAACAACAAGTTTCACGAACCTTATTTATGCATACAAAGCAAGGGCGCAACCTCTCAAACATTCTCTGACATATTTTCACATCTGAAAATTCTTTCTTGAATTCTTCAAATAATTCACTTTGTGTTGTATCTATAAAATGTTTTGGATGTGCAATTTTCATACCAGTCTCTTCATCTTTCATCTGTATTGTATCTCTTCTATTAGAAGAAACATGAGAGTGAGCGGTCCAATATTCAATGACTAGTTTTTTTACATCTTTAGAAATTTTGTCTTTTCGAGGAAGCCTACAAATACTTACCCAATTGTGTTCAATGTTTTCATCTAACATATTTCTCTTCCTGATATATCTTTGAATAGTTCTTCTAGATACATTCAGTAAATCAGAAATTGCATTCACTTTCTTTCTTTGTGTCAACCTCGTACTAGATAAAGTAGTCATAATTGCTCTACGTGCAGCACTTAAATCAACTCCTCGACTTGAGTTATTAATGATATTCAATGCATCTTTCAAATTTTGAACTATTGTTCGATTTACATTGTCTCCTGAGTTTTTCTTGTTGTCAACACCTAACAACTCCAAAACAGGAGTCATTTCTTTTTTCCTGAATAACTTAACAAATAATTGAGCTCTTCCAACCATACTTTTATTTTCAAAGTATTCATCCCAAAGTTTTTTGCAATGATTTTTAATTGTACTTTCATATAACATTTCTTCTAATGAAAGTTGACTGAAAAGTGAATCCTCATTCATCTCATTCAAATTGCCCATGCCAAAAGATATATTTCCACTTCTGGAACTACCAATTTCTTCCCCTGTTTCAGTTGCATCTTCTTGAATATCAATAGGTTCTTGTTGATCTTCTTCAATATCAATAGGTTCTTGCTGATCTTCTTGAACTTCAACAGGT
Organism: Chamaecyparis obtusa; assembly: GCA_027943335.1. Lineage (NCBI taxonomy): Eukaryota > Viridiplantae > Streptophyta > Pinopsida > Cupressales > Cupressaceae > Chamaecyparis > Chamaecyparis obtusa. The sequence continues at coordinate 224,407 of BSBK01010338.1, read as the reverse complement.
TGATCTTGATTATCTGTTTTCTGATATTTTTTATCATCCTTTGTTCGATCATATTTTCTGATTCTATTTCTTTTATTCCCCATTTGCAAAAACTGTTCAGATTCAAGTTTTCCAAAGCTTTCACAATTCTTCAATTCAATATCAGAGCTAAAATCTGTAAACCTGTATATCAAATACTGACCAAAATCCTGTTAACAAAAAAAATTGAATAAAATTAAAGTCATAAAAATCATTAATAAATATAAATCTACAATAAATTTCACATGCAATACCTAAATATCAAATAAAAATCATTAATAAATTAAAAAAAACTATTAAAAAACACTTAATTTAAAATAAAAACTATTTAAATCTTACAAATAAAATTAAAATAATTTATAAATCTCAAAAAACTTTTTAAAAAAAATTTGATTTTATATAAAAAAACTAAAAAAAAATGATTCTATTAAAAAAAGCAGGTAAAATTGAAATTTAGGGGCTTAGCTCACATGTGACCGGGTTTGGTCGCGAAACCGACCATGGGTTCGGCTGAACCTGGTTCGGCTGAACCTGTCTATGTGGCATCCCACATGGCAGCCAAGTAAGCAAAAATTGGGATGACTCAGAAGTTCTCACTTCTGGGCTTCGATTCTCTATCAAAATTTACCTTTCTGTAAAATCTAAAAATAGGGTTTTCTAGAGCTCGGAGTCAGGATTATAATCATATAATTTTTATCATGTTTTGATTCTATATAATATATTATAAATTGAAATTACTTCAAGTAGGTATTTTAACATTTAAGAACACGCTCGTTCGAAAAATATTAAAAATATCAAATCATGTCAGAAAAATTAAAACTTTATATTTAACACTAGAGGAGAGAGTCCTCTTCAATAATATGTAATTTTTTTAAAAAATGGTGTAGATTTGATAGGAAAAAGTTAACGCAGACTAAAAACTATTGATTTCGGGTAACACCGACTTTGGATAGTTATAACAGACAAAATATATACTGAAATGCAATCTTTCTTTTTTTATGCACTAGCTATACATGTCATCTAAAACATATTAGGAAATCGGAGTAAAAAAATATTATTTACATAAAATTTGATAATGCGGACTAGACCCTAGATTTTTAGCATATTTCAGCAATAAAAAAATGGACTTCAAAAATTAAAAAACTATGTCAAATTTTGTTCAAATTTTTTTTTTAAAATTATAAGTATTAACTTCATCAAATTTTACACATTTCATTAGTTTACATCATCTTCAAATTCTAAACACAAATGCCACTTTTATATCATCAAAGTTTAAAAATTTGTATGTTGTTGTCCATTTCCTTTATAAAAGTGTGACACAGGTTTGTACTTTTACCCAAAAAAAAAAGGCAATCCAAAACTAGGCCTCCTTTAACAGGCACATAACTTTGAACCTCTACTCTAAGGAATAGGGATTCATCATTCAATTTGTCACAAAAAACCTCTATGATTTTGGAAAAATCATATTCTTTAAGGCTTTTGTTTATGTTCTTTTCTTGGAAAACTCTTCCATAACTTTATCATCCTGCTCAACAAAACTAGGTATCTCCTCTAATAAAAGCATAGCATCTTCTTCTTCAACAAAGAAGGGAAGCTCATCAAAAAAATCAACCAAGAGCTCAGGCTGGTTATCAATCTCCACCTCCTCACCTTGTTGTCCCACTTTATCACAGTCATCACTCAGCACGGATACCTCTGATTTCCTCTCCTCCTCACATGAAAGCTCATTTACCATAGGTCCTTGCTCAGACACTAGACTAGTATCTTTGAAAAGACTTGGCATCTGACAGCCAGGAGGCAGAGTCCATTGGGGACACCATGGCAGTTCATCATCTTGAGAGACCAGAGGGGCCTCTTGGGATACGTAATTTTCTTGAACAGACTACTCTTGCAGGGTGGTAGACTGAATCTCAAGTATAGGCTCTTGGAAATAACCTTTTGCCTTAAAACTTGGGATGTGAAATTAAGAGGGCCCAAGGGGAGATATAGAAGGCATAGACAAATGGGCCTTCCAGCTTGGGATCTTAGGTTTAAGAGTCTCTTGTTCAGCAATTCGTGATCTCGGCCTTGCTGACTCAATATCAGCTCAGCGATTAATCTCTTCTTGAAATTGTCTTATTTGTTGCTCATCAACAAGAGCCTCTACCACTTGGTAGGGAACTATCCCTTGCTCATAACTTTGAGCTTCCATTCCTTGCTGCTCCCTAATCTCAGACACTTGCTTAATTAAATCAAGCAACAGATTCTTTGTCTTTTCTTGCTCTTTCATTAAGTTTGAGCTGTGAGTATGCTGCCAATTAGGCTGAGAAGGGGTGGGTGGGTTGCAAGCATGATGAGGTAGCTAGCCTTGCATTTCTTTTTGTGCCCTTTGTGCCCATGATCCCTTTTGTTGGAGGGCCTGCTCATAATCTTGTATAAGGGAATAATCATTTGGGGCATGTTGGATATATTGACAGCCTTGTATAGTATGGAAGCTTCGGGTAATGGCAGAATTTGAGTGATTTTCATAAGGCTGATGACTAGCCCATTGAGCATTATTCTCATAATAGGATGGTGAGTAACCTAACTGTCCATAATAGCTTGACATGTCTACTCATGTAGTTAGCTGGAATTTTGAATATGAAAGATTTGAAACATACCAGTACTTAATCTTTGAAAATAGTAGACCTTCCAGAGTTGCTAGATATGTAGCAAAATGACCTCTTCTAGGTCTGTAGTATGTTATCATCATATCAGAGATAGCATACCTTTGCAAATAAACTTATTTTTAGTAGTCAGAATTATTATATCCCAAGGTGGGGTGTCTTTGAATGTAAATCTGATCTTTTTAGTCCCACTGGGCATCCCAGAATTGTTATACGCTAAGTTTTGCACCCTATTCAAGCTCCTGTAGTCTTGATAACCTAGTATAACACGGGAATCATCACCAGGTTGTGGGACCTATGCTAACTGAGATGAGACCTCCAGGTTCTAGGCTGGTTCCTCTTGGATAATCACCTTAATTTTCTTTTTAACAGGAAAGTAAATTCTTGAAGGGAAAGGGATAGAAGGAATGTTGAAAGGAAATAATTGAAAGCAAACTATCCTACTAGGTGATACACTGAAATGAAATGAACATAATATATTGACTAAATTAGCGTGAAAGTTCTCAGATCTAATAGAACACAATCTTCCTAAATAGGCTTGCATAAGTGTTTCATAGAGAGGTCTGAACAAAAGACATGAACTGTGACCTGCAAGCAAACGTTCTTTTCAGCAAAAGGGCACAGGAATGAGACAAGACAGCTAGGGGATGAACAAAATCCACAAAACTATCTAAATCAGATCAAACACAATAGTACACAAATAAGCTAAAAGAAAGAAGGGCTCTAGAACTCCAAGATTTCTCTAACAAAGCCAGTATATCATATTCAATAAGAGAAATATAGACAAGGGGAAGAATTGAGGGCAGAAAAGATGCCACGAAAAGCCTCTATTGAATCTGATAAATCAATGAAAGATTACAAACTGTAAGAGCCAGAGGGTAGAACAAATGCCACGGATAACTCCTAAGAAAGAAAAACCTCTCTCTTTTACAATCGTAAAACTCTGAGCTTTAAAAGCTCTAAAAACTAATATATACATCTCCTTTGCACGCAGGCAAGAGTCAAACTTTTAGGGTTACATAGATTTTCATATAATAATAGAAACCCTAACTCTATCACTTCTGATTATAAATGCCTCCTTGAATTATCTTAGCCAATCAGATATATGCCTACATGCCTTTCCCATCGCCATAACTGTCTGTAGACAAGCCGCCTTGATCCATCTACTTCGCTGCAAGTTGAAAACCTCATGCCACCGCCATGACTTTATCTTTGTAAGTCGGGTTCATCATAAATGTTCAAATCTGATCTTCGCAGATATTTTGAATTTAAAAGTATAAACGGTCACAGGTGGCACCAACCCTGTTCATCCACTAGCGGCTGATACTCAAACTGGCATAGTACCTCAAGAAACAAAATCAACATGCAACAGTCAATCTTCCTCATCAATTTTCTACCTGCAACTGTCCTGAAAACATCAATTCTGAGCTACCTGCAACATCGCATATGGCCAACTGTTGAAAAACTAGAGAAAACTTGGCAAGAAACCCTGACAAATGTTCAAATTCAGTTGCAATGGCTACCATGTTCTATTTTAAAATGTGATCATCGATATCATCATTTACCGGCAAATCGAACAGCCTAGATCATTCTCCACAACAATCAACCCAGCTCTGAAAGGTCACCAGCCACATCATCAATCTCTTGCTCAATTGGAAACAGAAAAATCAACACATCCTGACAGCAGACCCACTTAGTTATCATCCTTAAATCAGACGGTGGTCGCATGATTGCAAAGAGAAAGAATAATCCCTGTGATCAAGCGACAACCATTAGATCTAACTGAACTACCATTTCAACTGAATATTTTGGGCCTACCATTAGCTACCACATCGCCACCACTCAACCAATCTGAAACAGGAATCTCAACATGACCTAACAGTGGGCCCATGGTCTCTATTCACCTTTTCATGCTGAAAGATTAGACAACTGTCGTAATGTCGAGAAGATTAACCCTCGAGCACTTTTTCCTTGTGGCATCATGGTACTTGTTGACCTTGATCGAACTTTAAACACTTCAGAGCTGAGACCGCCAGGCATAACACTAACCGCCGACCGGGTCACCGAAGGTTAAGGACTTGACCGGCAAGGTTGCATGAACACGCGACTAAAGAAAACATCATATCACTGAATAAAAAGCTTAACCACCTGAAAAACTAGAGATCAAGCGACTACATCCTTGAAGAACTGGGCCCCACAGGTCGCAACAGTGCACATAGGAAATGCTGACATTAGAGACTAGCTGCGAAGAGGCGAAAAAGTCAAAAACAACTAGGGTTTTCTCTTTGGACCAAAAGGTAACAAGGAAATAGAAAACATCGAGGGTTTCTTATAGTTAGATAAATCTTGATATCCTCTGACATGAAATAAGCTATTTCCTGCAGACCTTGAACTTGAATATCTCCCTGGTTTTTGTGATTAAGAACATGTGATCAGAACTGGAGCTTGGAGATGGGGAAAACAACATGGGGCTAAGGGCACAAACCATGAAACTTTGTAGATTTTCTTCGCCAATTAAAACAAGACTGCAAGCAGGCAAGGAGAGAAAATATGATAGGAAGCACAACCAAGATTAGAACAAAAACGGTCACTCTCACAGGTTGGGCTCTAACTCACTTGTGGCCAAAACTGTATGAAATAGAAAATTTTGGGTAACAAGTACTTCACACATCCTTATGGAAACTTCACTTTCTTGTTCTCTTCTCATCTTGGTTACTTCTTCAATCAAGATCTTATTATTTCTGCATCAATTTCCTCAAAGGTAACACTTCCTTCAGATAGTTCATCAATGTTTTCTAGACTAATTCTAGTTGTTCAGACAATTCTTTTATTGTTTCTAATAAAACCCTTAGCCTGTTCTTCAACTCTTCAATCATCTCATTAGCTTCCTCAAACTGTTTCTCATACCTATCACTATCCATCTCCTTAGATCTACTCCCAAGTTGTCATACTTTTCCTCTAGAGAGCCTTCTCTTGGATACCAATTGTTGGAGTCAATAGGTACTGAGAGGGGGGGTGAATCGATACTAATAGAGCTTTCTAACACTTACTAATACCCTTAACCATCAATAAATAAAACTTCTAAACTATGAAGTATAAAGTTGAAAATATTATGTGAAAGTGCAATAAAACAAATGACAATGCATGCACACACACAACACACTTATTTTTTTTAATCATGGAAAACCTTGGTCATAGGGAAAAACCACGATGGGGATAACACCCACAATCATTTCACTGTAGTAGAAAAGAGTGTTTCATTAAGAGATTACAATCTTGTCACTTTATGGGCGATTCACCCTATTAGGAGTGATTGAAACCTTCTTACAAGTTTCTACAATCCAATTATAGACTACCTTGCTAGAGGATTTTTACAAGTCTATTAAAAGTGCACCTGGTTAGGGGATTTATAAATAAGTCCTGCTAAGAACTACCTTGTTAAAGGATTTACATATTTGTTGTAATAGTTAGGAAACAACAAAGCTAATAACCTGGATAGTCATCCATACATGTTGAGTCAGATCCTTTAAGCTCATACACTTATTTTGCAAATTGACCTTCTTTGATTGCTCTGAACTGAATCACTTGACCACACCTTCTGATTTGTTTGATACTTAACTATTATGTTTCTTCAACAACCCTTCTTCAGTTTTATATCTATCTCATCAAAGGATTAAATAGGCCTCATACCTTTCGTCAATAACACATTTAGGGTTCCGACCATCAACCCTAATCACCATAAAAAAACTTTTCTTCGATCAATATAACACGATTTTCCTTCACTGCATCATTTAATTATTGCATCTTTATTTTCATTCCCAAGAAAATAATGCAATTTCTTATTCACTCTAACTCCAGCTGGGAATCATACACTAATGAGCTTAATAAGTATCTAGATTCCCTACATCTACAAAAGTCATTACTGCTCACTGCTTTGTCTAGGTTTGCTTGATAAATTATAAACTTTATTACTGACCAGTATAGACATAATGAGCTCGCTACCTGTCTGTCATACTGAGTTATGGTCACAAAATTGTGTTCACCTATTATCAATACACTTATCCCTTTAACCACCCTGAACTATAAGTCAATTTCCTTTATTGGTTCTAATATATGACTTCACTATGTTCACCGATTTGTATTTGGTCAATTTTTTGGTTTACTTGTCTTGATCTCTATTTACCAGTTTGACTAACATGTTGTAATTTACAATATTCTTTGTACTTGTTCATCTTATGAGATCAAATTACTGTGATTCACTATCTTTCTGATTGCTTCATCTGATTCATTATTTGCTGCTCACTGTACTCAACCAAGTGTACAACCAGTTGACTGCTTGATTGCCATCAATAACAACCAATATCAAATATACACTCAATGTTCACACCGACTTCTCCTTCCATTATCTACAACGCCATCACAAACATCACACACTAGGGCAAGGTCCTTATGCTATTTCTTAGCTTGTTTCTGCTAGCAACAATTGCTCAACGTTTGGAAGCACAATTTCTAGAATTGATGGGCCTATGGATGAAACGTTTTCTACTTTTTTTTAAAGAGTCTTCATAAATATTATTTTTGAATTAAATCATTAATAATATTTCTTGCAAATAATATTTGAAGGAAAATTTGTAGGCAAATACAAAGGAGATGGTGAAGACACATGTCACTTTTCCCAATAAGTAGTTTCTTCTTATTTCCAACCCCCCTTTTCCTCAAAGCTTATTTTCAATTTTTAAGAAGCAACTACTTCACAAAATTAGCAAAAGAATCCAAATTATCCTTTCCCTATGATTCAAGAATTATATGGGAACACTCCAACTGCTTAAGATTAAGCATATATTGCACTTAATCAGCCACATGGGGACATGGGGTAAGTGTTGACTGATTAACTAACTAGCATTGAGCTCAACTGTATGTTGGAATACTCTTGACCACTGAATCAATGGTCTTAAAAATGTTAGTCAACAAACTATTTCTATTCAATGACACTAATGTGAGAACAAATTATAAAACTCATAGACAATATTAAACAATACTGTCCAAACAAATCCTAGAACCTAAGGACACAACCTCTAACTTAGTATGTAAAAATTAGCTCATGAAATTTTAATATACATTGGAAGCAACTTTAAAAAAAGCTTTTTGCTCTTGGGTAAAGACACAAGAATTATTCGGCACTTCTACTAAAAATGGGGGATTTTTATTTGTTCATAGTTAATTTTTTTATCATAAGAGTTAAAATTGTGTCTGAGTCATTTTTATTATGCCAAATTCCCATAATTGCCTATAGTCTCAGTAAGATGAGAAGATGTATCTAAGAGGTTAATTCTGGCAAATTTGCCTAAATATAAAACTCATCGACAGCTTGAATACATCATCAAGTTCATGTGACCATTATGCTTATAAACTCTATAAGGGGTTACCATTAATTTATGAACTATATCTTTCTTTTAGGTTATTGCAAACATTTAACCAACTGAAGAAATAATAAACATTTCAATCGCTAGCTTTGACCAAGACCCCCAACACCTACTCAAATGTCAACATATGTGAATTGGAGGGAAACTCAAGCAAGAAATATTATAACATTCTCAAACACCCTTTGAACAACCTATGTTGAGATTGGTGAACACATTATAGAGACTAGCAAAAATACAAATTATGTACAACAAATTGAAATTGCAACCATGCGGGATTCATCACAAAATAATCCACATGATATGTGAACAATTAGAGGCATTGTATTGCAAGAATCAACTTATGACCAATACTACAACATGGGAAATGTGTGTGAGCTTAAATTTGGCTAACATGCAGAATGTAGCTATAAGATGACCTTGAATGAGAAAATTGTTATGATGAAGAAATAAATAAACAAGATATTGTACAAGTGAATAAATGGGAATTGTTATCTCAAATGGTCCTTGCCAATACTCTCAACATAAATGATCATGAAAGGCTGGGCCAATGTGATTTTGACAACAATACCCAATTGGAAAACCATAATGTCCCTGCTGCTTTGCATGAAGTTGCACTCCAATTTCTAAACACAAAAATGATATTCGAACAAGATACTTTGACACAATGGAATTTTTTTTGTTGTCTTCATATGCAACGTAAGTGCTTATAGCTATTGTTATGGCTCTTAGTACTTACAATAAGCACTCTTGGATTATTATGCACACAAGGGTCAAAAGTGGTATTTTTGAGTTGACTTCCAATGCATATTCCCTATTACCCCATTGATCACTTGCTTCGACCACCACAAAATTTGCACAATTAAACACAAATACTCCAATAATTATTATTATTAGCTATAAAATTATATAATTGATCTAATTGCTAAATTTTGTTTCAACTATTGAATATACCAATAAATAGCTATTAACCCACTTAATGATATCATAGCAAACTTATAATTAATGACCATGAACCTAATTCAAAATGAAGCATAATGGAAGCCTCCAAGCCCTTTTTCTAATTATAACTTATGGATGAAATAGATTTTACAGTTCCATCTGTTAAGGGCAGCGGCTATGGAGGGCAAAAATGCATCTGTGCCATTGTTATTGTCAGGATCTACATAGACAAACATCCATAGGACAAAACATTATGTATTTGTCATTAGAACATTGCTATAGAATAAAAATACTGTATGTTTGTCATTTTATCTAGATCATGGGCTCTATAGATGCATGCCCATGCGGAGCCTAGCAATAGCGCAGGTGCATTTTGGCCCCAAGCCAATGCCTCTATTAAGACCGCTATACCTACCTAGCAAGAACTATGTTGAGGTAATGGACAATATATAGTGTGGATAACTTTACTGAGATGTTAAGACTAAAGAAAAAAATAAATGGAGGGCTCGTTTCTGGAAAGCTTTCAAAATTCGACATTCCATATAATTTTTGAGTTGAAGACAGTGCATAACTCCACCCAAGTTTTGAACGATCACGGTTTTACTGCACCGAATATACAGTGCAACCCATTAACTTATGACGACAGTCAATATTCAATGCATGTAAAAAGTGACGACAAACTAATCAAATCTCGGTGTGGAGACATTTCATATCTGTACCAAAATTAATGTTCAGACCACTTCATTTCCTGTCGACTTTTCTTAAAGTCTCCCTGCTCAAGACAACTCATAACTCCACTAACTAGTGTACGAATGTATTCCAATTTGTACAAATGTCACTGTTTTTATCCCTTTGGCTACGTAACGACCACCACCGCCACTACCACCACCGCCACTCGCTTCAATGTTTGAGCTGGCAGCAATCACGCAGATTTTTTAATTTCCCTTTTTTTCCAAAGTTCTCCCATTTTGTTTCACGTTAACCATTCTTCAACCGCCTACTATTCCAGGAAATTTCCCTTGTGTATAAACTCTTTTAGCCACGATGGACATGACAAGTGGACTCCAATCCCCACTTTAAAAGAAAAAGCTTGTGGAAGGAGTGAGTTTTCTGTGTTTTATCTTCACCATCAGCATCACCCGTTTCTATGTTTGAGTACAGAATCAATCCACATGACAACCACCAGGACTTCAACAATGTTTTCCAAGGTTGTCCGTTTTCGTTTCACATTTCGTTTTCTCATTTGGGCATGATTGATGTGAGAGGTGGACTCCACTCCCCCCGTTGTAAGGGATGGCAATCACTCTGAATATCAGGGTAAGTTTCCTTCCTCCCTCCAGATGCTTTCCTATCAAATACTATGCCAAAGAATGGTCAAAAGTGTTCCAAGAAGGCCATTGAGTACAAAATGGGAAATAGAAACCAGACAACTTCGTGGAAAAATGTTAGAAAATTCTGATGCTTATCGTTTAGATTTCTTCTGTCGTCCACATCTAAAAAGATTAAAAATTATGGTGCCCTTTTGCGCTCTTGCTGCTCTCCACACACCACATATTTGCATGAGTTACAAGATATATGTATGGGTAAACAGAGTGATCCTACCCCTGCTTATGTTGGACATGATGTTGTTGATGATGGAGATGACACAGATCATGCTCGAGATGACATCACATCATATATCAATTTTCTCTACGCAGAGCTACGCAGAGGATGATCATCTTGTAGAGGTAAATTTATTTATAATTTACAGTGCAATATCAACAATTAGATTATATATACATATTAAATTCCATAACATGTGTTTTTTTGGTGAATAGAGGAGGGTGATGCTATGTCGTCTACAATTGTGGAAATAAGGGAGCGTCATTATTTTACCTCCACACTGAGAGATGTCAGCACGCCATTCACACTATGCACATTGATTTATATATACTAGCACTTGCACCAGTATAAGGTGCAAGGAGTATGCCGATAGGTCGTAGATGTGAAAGTACTATTTAAGAAAATGTGGTATCGGAGAAGGAAGTCATATACATAGAAATATCTACTTTGGATGAATTGAAGTTAAAGTTTAGGTGAGTTGTATATTTTGAAGGTATAACCCCAAAAAAGTGTACATTTAAATAAATTTGAACATATTCGAAAATATTGTATTGTAAATACAAGCACAACAAGTATAAACAAAAACGTGGTAGGAAACCAAGGTTGTTTTCCGAACAACAATGGATGGAAATAAACAAGAAATGTGCACAAAGAAATCATAGTTGATTGCATGTCATTAGGTTTAGATAACTAGATCATAAATTTGATAGTGTATTTTTATTAAACTATTTACCAAAATCCAAAACTAATAAATTTAGATTTTCACAATTAAATGGAGTTATCTATAATAAGAATTCTCACATTCAAAAACAACAGGTCGTCAAAGTTCAAAACTTTTAGAAGTATAATAAAAAAAAAGTGATTCCAAGGACAACTTCGATAAAATAAATACTTCTCAATACATTATAAAGATCTAGAATAAGTTAAAAATTATATGGTTTATGCTTTGATGGACAAATATTTGAAAAACTTTTTTGAGCATGATTGGGTGAAGACAAAAACCAACACAAAATTATCTCTTCCACCTTTTACCAAGGATTGTAATCATGTGAAACATTTCTGGTGATGGCTGCAAAACACACTATTTAAAACAAATTGGCAAACTATCATTGGGCATATCTTTGTCAACAACTTTCCCAATTCCCACCTGGAAATTTCAGATTTCTAGTTATTACTTACATAAAGGCATATGCTTGATTACAATTAAGAGTTAAAAAATCACGGAAGTGGACAGATGGTTATATATCTATTATAAGGAAATGATGTCAATCATGTACATATTGGTTAAATTTAAGCAATACTTGGTGGATGGCCAATTTGTGATCAAATTACTTTCTATTCACAACAAATCTGAATTTGTAAACAAGTATTGTATTACATGGTTAAGAATGGATGTCTCAACCTCAAATTCCTTATACATTTAGAAATAAAACAAGCAATATTACTATAGTAATTTTCTTCAAGTTTTATTTTGTTTGTTTGTACTATTATATAGTGCCATAACCATCACACCATTTTCCTATTAAGTATTACAAAGAACAAGATTATGGGTTTTCTCAACAAGCACAAAAGTCTCATAGTTTGTACCATTGCTCTTAATTTCTTATTAAAATTTTCATATTTATGCATATATGAGGATTAATTTCAATATGAAAACATAATACTTATATATTTTCTAAAGATCAAAAAGTTGCTTTTGTGTTTGGTATAAATTTTATCCCATCCTGTGGCATTTGAAAAGAGAATTACACCCTATGTTATCCAATCAATTCATGACACTTTTTAATCAATCATGTTGTAAGGAAATTCAAAGAAACAAGTGAGCTAATAAAAAGGAACCAACCTAATCCTCCCTCTTATTGATGAACTTGCCTTCTCTCTTTATCCTGACCTCTTGCTCCCAAGAAAGAGCCTCGGGTCGACAGGCTGCCTATATCAGAAAACAAAAGAAAAAAATCTTTCCCTGCTTTATAAACCCTTCTCTAACTTCTCTCTATCCTCTTAGTCCATGTCTGGCACCTCCCCTCTTCACTTTTAGTGCATCTTCTCTGCTACGCATGGGTCTCCAATGTCTCTTGAAGCTATCTCTAGTTGACCATTTCTTGCATCCTGAGCTCTCATCAAGCACCAAATAATAGCTTAGGGAGAAGGAAACTTATATGGAAAAGGTGTTGTTGTTTTATTCCAAATCAATTGGTACACAAATCTAAACATTGAAATAAACTTATTTTCTTTAGACACTTTTTGTGAGAAAAAGTCAAATTGCATTAAATGTCCATGTGCAAGTCTGAAAATGTTCATGAAGAATCATTAAAATTAGGTACAAAGAGCCAAATCAAGTTAGATGAGATTGATTCTCTAGAGTCTAGACACTATCTTTTCCTTCAATACTAAGCTTAGCTTGTTGATAAGATGAATATTTTAATAACTATATTCAATATTACTCTTGATATATGATGACCGCAAAATATCTATTATCAAAAACCACTTATAAACCCATCAATGGTATCTATTATTAATACCCTGTAGATTCCTTTGAGAGAACCTTCAAAAAAATAAATAAATAATCTCGCAAAAGAGTGGATTAAAGAATTTCATTTAAGTTAAAGTGAATTAGAGTACTTTGAATCACAAAAATGTTGGAAAATAGGCACACCTAAATCACAAACGGTACCTTGAATAACATAATCGCTTTAGAGGAGAAGCTTGAAGAGGGATGAGGAAATGAAGCCTAATGCTCCTATCGGACAGACGAGCTTCCTGTCATTCTTCTTTTGGCCCAGCTCAGGGTGACTTCTAAGTTTTGATTTTTTGTTGAGGTGAAAATTAGGTGCTATAGTTGGTATTTATTTGGCCAATTTTGGAGATGCCTTTGACAATTGTCAAAGGATTTTTAAGTGGTAATCAATAAAATGTTGGTTTGGATGCAATTCATACAAAATTTAGCTAGGGTTTTGCAAATTCATTGCAAGTTCGCAATGAAGAACCCAAGTAGAAATGACAAGTGTTTCCAACGAAATTATGGGTGAGCAGTCACGGCCTACCTCAACATCCACTGTCTCCTTTTCATTTAATTAATTGTGATGTGATTTCTCACGGCAACAACTATCCAACCATATCATTCGATATGGCTGGATGTGGATTGCCATATGGGCATTATCCTAGCCACCATACTTCTGCACTATCGTCACAGTGTACCGTCACTGAAATTAGTTAGATGTTGTGATGATTACCTACGCTTCACTTTTAAATTTCAAAGCTATTTTAGGGAACTTTTAAAGCTTAGCATTATTTTCTATGAACTCCAATGGGAATATCATGTCAGATTTTGTTTTTTCATCTTGAAATTTGTTATCGATTATTTTATTTGATTATATTAGTAAAATAATAAATATAAGATATTAATAGTTAAATATATATTTAATAAAATGACCAAAAACTAAAGAACAATATATTTGTATATAGTTAGTTTGTTTCTAAAATCAAATTGTATATAATTTTTCATCATCATAAAAAGTGCAAGACATAAAAAGATGATTACAAAAAGGAGCGCTACTAACATACCTTTCCTTCCCTGACACCTAATTCTACTTTCGTACTATCAGCGTTTAACTTTAAAAAAACAATGCATCTTTTATAAAATAATTTTGTCAAGAGTTTATATTTTTTTATTTCAATATTTAAAATGGTATGTAAAAAATTTATTAATAAGTTTAAATTTATCTAATAAATTTTTATTTTCAATTAAAGTTGTTATATAATATTAAAAAATATTATTACATCTTTTTTAAAGAAATTTAAATTTTATAATGTCTTTTTAAAATAAATTGAAGTTTAAATTTATATATTGATTTGGTAAATTTTTTATATAATTATAAAATTAAATTTTATTTTTTTCAATTTAATAGTTGTTTTCAATATTTTATTTTATAAATATTTATAATATTTTTTTATGAAAATCTAAAAGTAACATATAATTGTATTTAAAATTTTATTTATTAAATATGTAAATTCAAACTTTACCTTTTTAAAAAAAGATATTATAATTTTTTAATGTTATATAATAATAAATTTAAGTGAGAAATGAAAACATTTTAAGTAAAATTTATATTTTTAAAAGATGGAAAATTTTAACTATAAGTAAAAATTATATTTTAAAAATTCCTATGTTTCATTTAGTGTGATGTGTCAATGAGCCATACTCATTGTTTCCAAGTAAACTATCAAATTATAAAATTTGATAAGTAAAAGCTAGAAAAAGTTATAATTATTTTATTATCTAAATTTTACTTTGTTAGAATTAAAAAAATAAAATAACATATATATAAATAAATTCAAATATAAATTTATTACAAGTAAAAATATTTTAAGTAAAATTTATATTTTTAAAAGATAGAAAATTTTAACTATAAGTAAAAATTATATATTTAATTTTTTTTGGTAAAAATGGCAAAGCCATTATATTTTATTAATATTATTTTAAATATACACTACTTTGAAAGGCTCCTGAGGGAAAGAAGCAAGAAGAAAACCCTCATTCGTAGCCGTGATTGAACATATACAGAGTAAGCAATACATCGTATGTGTACCAGAAGGAAGAACATCATATTCCTGCGCCCTGTGTCCAAAACTGACCACAATCAAAAGCCACTTACAAAACATGATTGGAGAGCCTCCATATTAATTATGAAGGATGCCTTCGTCCTTGAGGAATTCTGGAATCATTTTTTGGGAAATTACAAAGAAATTGGAGTCCATACAGAAGTTCCCCAATTCCACACCCCGATTAGATAGCCAAATATTTTAAAGATTCTTATGTTTCATTAATTGTGATGTGCCAATAAGCCATACTCATTATTTCCAAATTTCTCAAGTTATCAAATTATAAAAAAAATTTAAATACAATATAAAATTTTAATTTCTTTAAAAAAGATATAATAATATATTTTAATATTATATAATAGCTTTAATTGAAAATAAAAATTTATTAGATAAATTTAAACTTATTAATAATTTTTTTACATACCATTTTAAATATTGAAATGAAATAAAAAAATATAAATTCTTGACGAAATTATTTTATAAAAGATGTGTTCTTTTTTTTAAAGTTAAAAGTTGACATTACGAAAGTAGATGACTTCCCTCACAAGCTTTAAACAGAGCCATTTCACCTTCTAAATTAATCTCATTCACTAAATTTGGGCATGAGTGAAGTAAAGCCTTCACAACTTCCTCCTTTCCTCCCAATGCCGCTTCATGCAAAGCTATGTTTCCCTCCATAGTTTTAGCTTTTAAAAATGTCATAACATCATCCCATCCTCTGGATTGGCAATTAAGATCACTTGAAGCAACTTTTGAACGAATTGCAGGCCAATAAAGGCAAACCATATGCCATGTTGCCCACTCTACCACAACCTGTAAATTAAAAAGAGTGATTTACACTTAAGCCACTGGTATAGGCAACCATAAACGAAGACTGAAAGAGTGAACACGGCAAGTCAAAATGCATGACAAATATAAATGTAATTATGTTCTTATATTGAGCTGGTGAGATCGTATTTGTGGGCCACAGGATCGGCCTGCAGTGCTCCCGTGTCATCGATCTCCATCTACACCCTTTGCGGAAGCTCCTTGATGTTGATGGGACATGTCCCGCTAAACTATTAATTAGTCTGTGTTAGGCTACCAAAGGGGGGTTAAAATATGAGCTCTAAGGTAATGAATTTTTGCAAGGGTTAAGTTAAAGTTACCAAAGTTAAATCCAAGAGTGTTGATGAGCACCTTGTTGTAGATGACAATTAAAATGGACGATATAACAGAGAGGCTTAAAGCTCCAATCGTTCCAAGATGAAACTCAGTGCTCTCTGTCAATTTTAACTTGCTCCCTATCTACAATAACTTTGATTCGGATCTAAATGCTAAAGACTCGCAGAAGCAGCTGGCATTATTACTCGTGTGAAGAACAACACAATGAATGCTGCCATAAGTTATACTGCATTTTCAGATCTAGGACAAATTCATATTAAACATTAAAGATATGAAAGGGATTTTTAAGATCTTTGTAAAAATAACATCAAAAGGGATTCGAAGCTGCAAACTATCCATCATTAATCGCTACAACCTTACCCATCATTATCTGAGCGTCTCAACATGGTTGCACGCAAGGCCCAAATCCACATCCGTACGGGAAACAGGGTGCTTGGTGGTTTTTTAGTGTGAGACAGGTTTTGTGGGCGTACGGACGTGAGCAACCTCCAGGTAAAGCCTATCAGCTAATAAGTACATTTAAAATGAAAAATTAAAAAACTCAAATTTAATAATGTGTTTGATATGTTTTTTACAATTTTGTAGGGTTCTTCATTTACTAAGGTTGGATCTTCTTTCAGGGTTTTTCATTTACTAAGGTTGGATCTTCTTCCCTTATATCACGACCATCGCTCATGGAGGCTCGACCTCACATACCCATAGTATATTTTTCATTCATAAATTTGAAGTGTTTATATGTGTACTAATTTATGTGCAACTTTGATTGATTTTTATTTTTTTGTAATTGTAGGATAGTGGATTGTCTAAGAATGCCTCGCATCTATGTTGTGACCCATCTGTCACTTTGGCAATGCATCAGATCCTCATAGTATAATTTTCTTCCATAAAATTTAAGTCCTTATATACTTTAGAATTTATGTACAAGTTTGATTCATGCTTTATATATATTTTTCAGGTCGACACCACCATTACTCTTGGTATGGATACTAGGTTGACCCAAATGCAATCATCTACATTGTCATTTAAGGTCATGATTAAAAATAAATTTGCAATGTCTCTTGTGTAGGTCTTTTATAGGGATTATCAAAATTGACCCATATGATCATACTCAATGTTTTACAATGTTTTTTTGTATAGGAGTTGGATGCTTGCACTTTTGTTGTCGAGGAGAGTGGACCTTCACGTCTTGCAAAGGGCATTACTCACCATGTTCACGTGATAAAATTTTAAATATTTATTATTTGATTACTTTGTAAGTAAACTATGCAAGTCATTTGAATTATACACACAAGGTCTCCTCGCGTGTTCTTTTAAATATGTACAGGATGATGTCGCTACCCTTATACTATAGACACAAGATAATGTTGTTGCTGAGTAGATACAATAGGATGACACATCTCAATCACCTTTACATGGAGTGAATATGACTACAAATTAGCTATATGATCAGAGTTAGATCACATACTGATTATTTGAGTTTATTGTATTATTTTATGTAGACTTGTTACTATTTCTTATTCACATGTTATATTTGGACTTGTTATCATGTTATACTTGTTACAATAGAACTTGTTATGTTTATATGATGTGGACTTGTTTTTTATTAGGGTAAAATCAGGTTCTGAAGGAACCTGAAACCCTTTACAAGTATATTTTGTGGAGGATCTAAAACCCCATAAAAGAAAGAGGCATTATAACATAGTAGCTAGAGACCAGCAAAAGGTCAGCAACTAGGAGACATAGATCATACAATGAACCAGCTACACATAAAAAAATAACTTAGGAAGACTAAGCTTCATAACATAGGATTTTCATGGCTCCCTAAAGATTAACCTACATCAAAATTATTCCCTCCCAAATAAGGAGATCCTTGGGGTTTTGAAGGACTCCCCAAACCTTTTCTTTGGGTTTTAACATGGCTCCCAAAACCATCAAAACAAGCTACTTTAAGAGATTTATCATCCATGAACTAGATGAGACGGGGGAAATTTTCAAGGGTCCCCTAACCAATAGAAAAAGACTCCCAACAAAAGATATTCTTAGGGTTTTAAAGGCCCCCCAAACATTTTCATTGGGTTTTATTATGGTTCTCAAAACCATCAAAACAAACTGCATCATAAGATAGATCATCAAGATACCAGCAAAAACTTTGGGGTTTTGGAGGGCTCCCCAAAGCATCATGAGACTTAACTCGACTCCCACAACCACCTTGGATTTTAAAGTATATCTTGTAACCAATTGACTTTGGGTTTTTCCATGGCTCCCAAAACTATCCAAACAAGTTGCCTCAAAATTGATCTTCAAAGAATGAGAAATGGGGTTTTGAGACACACCTCGAACCCCTTTGGGAATAAAATTGGATCCAACCAATGGTACTTTTAATGGAAAAAAATTTCCAATTGGCAAACTGTGGGGGTCATATGCATTGAAAAATTGGCGAATAGTACTATTATGCAGAGAGGTTGAATCACCTCATTTTCACGCAATATTTTTCCCATGAGTGGTTTATTCACCACCTTTTAGTTGAATGGTCATACTATCAAGAATTTTTTTTTCCACCATCTCCTACATGATTTAAATATTCCTTATTCATAATTTCACCTAGAATTTCTAGACGAATGCAAGAAACCACCGATTGAAATACATGCATTTGCCAATTTCAACACATGATTTTTTAGATTGTGAGGGGCCATATCGCCAAAAAAATTAATTATTTTATTCTTTAGGCCAGACCCAATTCACCCCCACTACTATTGAATGGTAATTATAACTCCATATTTGCCTTCAAAATTAAAATTGCACTGCCACAATTCTACCTAAATTCTCCAAATTTCTACCTCTAAATTATAGAATGGTAAGCAATTCGCCAAATTTTGTTTGATATAAATACATTAGAAGGTGTGATTTTATAATTTGCACCTTGTTCATATTGGTCTGCACTTCTAGAGGCTCTAGACATGAGTTATTAAGGAATGATTTAGATGTCGAGTCACTAGAGGACCCTGTCACTGTGAAAACTTAACGATATGTGACAAAGGTTATATGATTGATATTAGTATATTTCATTTTTAGTTGTTAGAGATTTTATAGTGTACACCTTGTTCAGATTAGGTTGCACTTCCAGAGGCTCCAGACACAAGTTGTTGAGGAATTGTTTAGATGTTGAGTTGTTGACGGACCATGTCACTATCAAAATGTAATGGTAAGTGACAAAGGATATAGGATTGATGTTAGTGTTTTCCATTTGGAGTTGTTAGTGTCTGTCATTTTGATTTCATAATTTTCTTACAGCCGAGTTTTTTCTATTTTAATTTTTTATTATTTACATGTCATGCATTGTTACAAGAAAATTTATCTATTTATTTTCCCTCTTTTTATCTATTACTATATTTAATAGAAATCAAATTCCTTCTTGTAGTTTCTATTAGTAAGAAATGTCGAGCAACGAGACTCCTAAAACTGTTGGAGGGAGGCCATTGAAATTGACGCAAGATAGAGATGGAGAATCCAACAATGGATGGTCCAAACTGACGCAGTGCCAAGATAGGGGATCCAATTAAGGACAATCCAACCTTGCAGCTTCAGAATAACATAATGGAATTACACAACAAAACAATTATTTCAATAGGATTTTCATTAACATGCCTGACTATAAGGCGTTCTGAGTTAGGGCCAATTATAATTAGAAACAATTCTATAAGATCAACAAGATCCAATACAATTCCAGCTAGTCCAGTTCTGAATACAATCATCAATTGATGGAAACCCTAAGACAAATCTAAACTTGTGCTCGTAAGCCACCAAGCAATCTCCTTGTCTCCAAGTATGAAAACCACTAGCTCTATTATTAAAAATGATCAGAAATCAATCTAATCTACTAGATCTCGCAAGATCTTTTCTACAACTTCACTTATCTGATTTCCAAATCTATCCTTGCTACCAGTGATCATTGACCAAGATGATGATGTCCTAAACAACTACCCAAACACCCCTTAAATACTAATCCTCAGCCACAAGTCAGCTTGAAGAAACAATAAAATCCTACAACAAATATTAAATGTAATATAAGTCAACTCTCAAATAGCCTTACAATTATTTAATTCTCCATGTCGGCCTCTAGATCTACCTAGGAGAATGTAACAATAGATACCAACATTAGATGCACCAAGTCAGCCCAACAAATCACCAAGCACACCTATCGGTAAGCCACAACTACCGAGCAACAATGAAACAACTGAGCACCAGACCAAGCAACACCGAGTAACATAGGCATTACCAAGCACCCATTTCACTGAGTGCCAGAAGCTTTACCGAGTTCCTTCAGTGACTGAGCTTCCTTCAATGACTGAGACCATCGATCAAAGCTGCAACCGAGTACCAAGGAACCAAAAAATAACATACCACCATGCAGATCCACCAAGTACCCTAGAATGCCCCTACATTAGACACCCCAGGTTTGAAAAGATGTTCATATGCTGGAAGAACATCTTTCAGGATTCAGCACATAAACCCCAAATTGGTTCTTCACATACAAGCCCTCCAACCTTTTAGCTTGCATACTCTCCCACTTTTGTTTCCTCTATCTTTTCAAGTCTTTCCTTGATAACACATAGGCTTGTTCTTCACACTGATCATCCATACCTTTAGGATCTACCAACTCAACTCAGCTACCAATACTCAAATTCCTCCTACCGAGTGTTGTATCAAGCAAAGGCACTAGGGAAAACTTCTTGTCATCCTTCTCAATAGTAAACAAATTCTTTATACAATCATACATAGCTCTACAATCATATTGCCAAGCTCTACCGAGAAATATATCACAACTATTCATCTTCACAATGTCGCATAACACAAGATCCTTATACTAGCCAATCTGAACATCAACAAAGCACTGTTCTCTCACTTCCAGAGCATGCTCATCATGCAACCAGCCAATCCTATAAGGATGTGGATGTCTCATCCTATTCAAACCAAGTTTTTGAACCATGTCCTCAGCAACAAGGTTATTAGTACTACCACTATAAAAAATAACATCACAAAGTTTACCTTCAGACTTGCACCGAGTTCTGAACAAGTTAATCCTCTGAAAAGGTTCATCCTTTGTACCGAGCAATGTTCACTGAAGCAACAAGTTTTCAGATTCAGGTTCATTCTGAATGTTCTCATTTACCATAGCAGTCCATCAGTCACCAAGCTTCTTTTGTGTACATTCAAAAGATCAGTGTCCTTCTTCTCCACAGTTATAACAAGTACCTTTAAAGATAACTCTACCTGTCTTCTTCTTCAGTTCTGTAGGTTTTTGTTCATCTTTTGTAGTCGATTTATCTTTCACCAAGTGATCAATCTTTTCCTTCCCTTGGGGATTACTATGTTGTCTCCTCTTCAACTTATCTTCTACCTTTAGAGCATACTAATAAGCATCTTCAATAGAATCAATCTTCAACATACCAAGCTCATCCTAAATATTGAATCTCAAACCATTCACATACCGAGCTACCTTTTCCTTACCAAGTTCTCTGTGTCCAAACCGAATAGTAAGTTTGTAGAACTCCTCGATATAATCTTCAACAGTCAAATCTTTCTGCTTCAGATTCTGCAACTTCTTAAACAAGTCAAGCTCATAGTCAGCAGGTATGAACTTAGCTTTCAATTTAGTCACCATCAACCTCCACCGATTGATCTTCATTTCACCTTCATCTTCTCTATCTCTTTGTAATTCTTTCCACCAAAGAGAAACATGTCCTGTCAACTTAGTATGTGCCAATCTCACCCAAAGAGGATCTTCAATTTCTTCAAGTTCAAAGAAATCTTCAAGTTCACCAATCCAATCAATCAAGTCATCAGGTCTCAAAGTACCAGAGAAAGTAGAAACTTCCATTTGATAACTATTACTTAACCAAGCTCCAGATCTATGCAATAAAGCAGTTCTATCTTCACTAGATCTATCTCTCTGGTCATCACCACTACATCCAGTAGCTTCTTCATAACCATTGTCAGTACCAACATTTTGAGGTACACTAGTAACAACTCTCATGATCTCAGCAATCATGTCATTCTTCATCAATTCCATCTCAAATCTGAAATCTGATTTCACCTTCTCTGTAATATTCAATTCCACAGCATCACAGAGATCTGCAATCACTCTAGGATCTAATCTTCTCAGAGGCATCCTTAAAGACAAGAGAAACCCAAAGCGACAAAACCCTACACTAACCACCTTGTGACAATCACCAAGTTGTATGCAAGTCAGATCAGCCTGCCACCTTGCATGAACAACTAAGGAAAGATTCCACAAGTTCAGGGCCACGAATCTGCAACTTAGATCATATGATCTCTTTTTCAACAAGATCAACTTCGCAAGATCATCCTTGATAGGTCAACCTTCACCCAACAAGATCAACTCTACTCTGATGCCACCTGATGCAGTGCCAAGGTAGGGGGATCCAATTAAGGACAGTCCAACCTTGCATCTTTAGAACAACACAATAGAATTACACAACACAACAATTGTTTCAACTAGATTTTCATTAACATGCCTAACTGTAAGGCCTTCCGGGTTAGGGCCGATTACAATCAGAAACAATTCTGCAAGATCAACAAGATCCAATACAATTCCAGCTAGTCTAGTTCTGAATACAATCGACAACTAATGGAAACCCTAAGGAAGATCTAAACTTGTGCTCACAAGCCACCAAGCAATCTCCTTGTCTCCAAGTATGCAAACCACTAGCTCTGCTATTACAAATTATCAAAAATCAATCTAATATGCTAGATCTCACAGGATCTTTTCCACAACTTCACTTATCTGATTTCTAGATCTATCCTTTCTATCAGTGATCATCGACCAAAATGATGATGTCCTAAATAACTACCCAAAGACCCCTTAAATACTAATCCTCGGCCATAAGTCAGCTTGAAGAAATAATAAACTCCTACAATAAATATTAAATGTAATAGAAGCCGGCTCTCAAATAGCCTTACAATTATTTAATTCTCCATGTCAGCCTCTAGATCTATCTAGGAGAATGTAACAATAGATACCAACATTAGATGCACCAAGTTGGCCCAACAAATCACCAAGAACACCCATCGGTAAGCTGCAACTACCAAGCATCAGTGAAACAACCAAGCATCAGAACAAGCAACACCGAGTAACACAAGCATTACCAAGCACCTGTTTCACTGAGCGTCGGAAGCTTTACCAAGTTCCTTCAACGATCGAGCTTCTTTCAATGACCGAGACCGTCGGTCAAAGCTACAACCGAGTACCAAGGAACCAAAAAATAACATACCACCATGCAGATCCATAGAGTACCCTAGAATGCCCTTGCATCACAAACCTATACCAACAACTATAACAACAACAAGCACAACATAATATAACAATATAATTCTTCAAAATATAATTTCATTCAACATGCCTGGTTGTGAGGCCTTCTGAGTTTTGGCGTTACACAATGAAATTACAAAAGTATTTCAGCAATCTCCTAGATAGTCTAGCTCTGGAACACATCAGCAACTAATGGAAATACTAAGGCAGATCTAAACTTGAGCTCGCAAGCCTCCAAGCAATCTCCTTGTCTCTAAGCATACAAACCACTAGCTCTGCTATTACAATATCAGATAAATCATCTAATCTTCAAGACCTCGTAGGATCCAATTGTGCTTCCACTCTACTCTTTTCTACTACTCTCCCATCATATCACTACCCCTACATCAACTAAGGCTCTCATTATATAGCCATCTAAGCCACAAGTTAGCCAGTCAGGCATTTAATTACAATACAAGTCTAGCCTAAGGAGAGAAACCAAAAATAAAGACATAAATAACAAAACATGATGCAAAGATAGATTTAGGTCCATACATGATCCAAGAACATATTTCCCTGTATGGAACCGCGCAAGGTAAAGTACCACACATTTCATAAGCGAAATTGGTAGAAAATTGATGCCCAAGGAAAATGAAGATAACTCCCAGGTCCAAAAGAATTAGGACATACGCTCTTAGGAGAAGGTCCAAGAATAGGTCCTCAACACTGCATTAACTTTGCAAAGAAAGAAACCAATAGTAGCAACAGCTACAAAACAAACATCAGACAGGTACATGAACATAAAATATTTTTGGCGATGCAAGATCGCTCAAGACCCACAATGCTCCTGCATCAAACACCCCAAGTAAATAAAAGAATGTTCTCATGAACATCTTAAGGGAATCAGGATAGGTATACCATATCTATTCTTAACTCATATCTCTTCTTGTCCTTCATTCCATGTTGTCTTCACTTTATCCACTGTCATACTCAGTAAATTATCTTGTCCTGCACTTTTCTCACCTTTCCTTTCTATAACTGACAGAAACTGATTCTAACCATCTTTTCCACTGTCGATTACACTAGCACTTCGGTGAATCACATCTTCTCCAGAATTACTAATCAACTCAGCACCATCTCCATCTCTCTGTGTCACTAGTGTCATCATTTGTTGCACTATCTTTGTCAGAAAGACCATTTGCCTCTTAATCTCAATAAGTTCCTTAGCTATATCATTCCCTAAACTTAGCTTCCTTTCATCCACAAGAATAAGCTCATCAACTCTTTGCTCTTGATGTTTGTCAGTGTCCCAAGGACAACACCTGATAACTCTACATCCCCTAGTCCCAACTTCCTGCAAATGTAACAACTTATGCCTAGATCGACCATGCATTACCACATATGTATTTGCATGACCATTAAACATAACATGCCTATCAAACTGCCAAGGTCTCCCAAGCAACAGATGACAAGCATCCATAGGCAATACATCACACCATATTTCATCATGATAAGATCCAATTTGAAAACTAACCAAGCATTGCTCTTCAATCCTAACCTTAGAAACATCTTATATCCAAATAATCTGATAAGGATTAGGGTGTTTCTTCCTTTCTAAGCTCAATTTACTAACCATCTCTTCTGAAACAAAGTTTTTAGAACTGCCACCAACAACTATAACATTACATACCTTATTCTTGCACTTACATCTAGTTCTGAATAAATTTCTTCTTTGCACCAGTTCCTTAGCACATGTAGCCAACCTCCTAGTGATAAGAAATTCACCTTTTTCTGCAACATTTTCTATGTCTTCTTCAGTAGTTAGTGCAACTCTTTTTCTAGGACATTGAAAACTTCTATGACCCTCTTTACCACACTGAAAGCAAGTACCAGTGAAATCACTTTTCCATCTCCCTCTCTGTCCATTATGGTAGTTCTTAGTGGCTTGACCACTACTAGATCCTTCATCAGTCTTCTTATGATTCTCTATCACATTAGCTCCAGCAATTGTTTCACCAGTCTTACCACCTCAGTTCCTATTATTTTGTCTTCCTTCAAACCTCTTGTTTAGCTTCTCCTTAATCTTCAATGCCATCTGATAAGAATCTCCTATAGTTTTCATCCGAACAGTAAGTAACTCTTCTTGAATACTAGGTCTCAAGCCATAAACATACCTAGCAACCTTCTCTTTATCAGCTTCAGAATGACTAGTCCTAATCAAGATTCTGTAAAACTCCTCAGTATACTCCTACACTAATTTGTTGTTTTGCTTCAAGGCTTGCATCTTCTTAAACATCTCTAACTTATAATCCATCAGAATGAATTTCTTTTTCAACTTGACAACCACTTGATTCCATCTAGTGATCTTTTATTTTCCTCTCCTACTTCTTTCCAATTGAACTTCTCTCCACCAAATATTTGCATGACCCTTCAGTTTAGTCTTTACAAATTAAACTCTATCAGGATCTTCTATTTCTTCATACTCAAAGTACTCATCTATCTCATTAATCCAATCAATCAACCCTTCTAGCCTAAGGCTTCCAACAAATGTAGAAACTTTGATCTTAGGTCTTTTCCCAATTTTAGACAGAACCTTTAGGATTCTACTCTCTTCTAGATCCCTGGCTTCTTCTATAGCTTCTTCAAAGTGATCTTCTTCCTTAGACTCATCATCACTATCATCCTTCAATGTATTCTTCTTTCTCAAATCCTCTTGTAGATCTTACACTTGTTTCTACAAAGCCCTAAAATCATCAAGATTGAATTCTCTAGCAGGTTCTTCCTTTGAGATCTCATAAGCTCTTCTCGGAGGCATCTTCATTCCAAGGTCCTGATGCAAATTGCCTCACCTTCGACGATCTTTCCACACACTCAGAATCTTCAAGATCTAATACCACTTGATGTAGGGAAGGGATGGATGATCCAATAATGGATAGTCCAAACCTACACCAGCAACTATAACAAAAACAATCACAACTGAATATAACAATATAATGCTTCAAAATAGAATTTCATTCAATATGCCTAGCTATAAGGCCTTCTGAGTTTTGACCTTATACAATGAAATTAAAAAAGTATTTCAACAATCTCCTAGCTAGTCTAGCTCTGAAACACATCAGCAACTAATGAAAACACTAAGGTGGATCTAAACTTGAGCTCGCAAGCCTCCAAGCAATCCCCTTGTCTCCAAGCATACAAAGCACTAGCTCTTCTATTACAATATTAGATAAATCATCTGATCTTCAAGACCTCACAAGACCCAACTGTGCTTCCACTCTACTTGTATCTACTACTCTCCCATCATATCACTACCCGTACATCAACCAAGGCTCTCAATATATAGCCAGCTAAGCCACAAATCAGCCAGTTAGGCATTTAATTGCAATACAGATCCAGCCTAAGGAGAGAAACCAAAACTAAAGACATAAATAACAAAGCATGATGCGAAGATATATTTAGGTCCACACATGATCCAAGAACATATCCCCAATCGCGCAAGCTCCAATTTCCCCGTACGAAACTGCACAAGGTGAAATACCACATGTTTCATGAGTGAAACTGGCAGAAAATTGATGCCCGAGGAAAATGAAGATATTTCCTAGATCCAAAAGAATTAGGACGTGCGCTGTTAGGAGAAGGTCCAAGAATAGGTCCTCAACACCACATTAACTTCGCAAAGCAAGAAACCAACAGTATAAATGACTACAAAACAAACATCAGATAGGTATACGAACATAAAATATTTTTGTTGATGCAAGATTGCTCAAGACCCAAGATGCTCCTGCATCAAAAATGTAGAAATAATAATACAATCTCATACTTTCATAGTCCATTAGATGGAGCTAAAACATCAATACTTGCACATGATGCCTCTATTGCTAAGAATGTTCCAATGGGTACCCGGTGTAGCCAGACTAAAATAATCGACTTGGTTGACAAGGTGAGTAATGCTATTGCTAATAATGTCGCTACGTTTGACAATACCGGTGATGTTGTTGCTGATAATGCCACAGATCCTAGTGTAAATAATAGTGATGCTAATGCTAACAATGTTAATAATGTTGTTGCTAATAATGTATGGAAGAGAAGAATAAAGGAAAAATAATTTTTTTTGGCAATGTCGGTGATGTTGTTGCTGAGAATACCACATATGGTGGTGTAAATATTGGTGATGTTGTTGCTGACAATGATGGAAATGTTGTTGCTGACAATGCACAAAAGAGTAGAAGAAAAGAAAAAAACAAAATTGATCACGAGTGGGATATGACAAGGTCATTTCAGATGACTTGGGATTTAAAGCACACATTCATTATTGAAGTGCCAAATCCAGACGTAGACAAACCTCTAATAGAATGCAAGTGTATAATATGTACTTGGAGACTTAATAAGGAGAGAAAAATGTAGTTGAAATTAGACACAATTGAAAAGCATATCGACAAAGTGAATGAGAAATTAACAGTAGATGGAAAGGAACAATCAGTGGTTAGATAGAAACTAAAGGAAGAATGTAATCATCTCAGATGTGTAGAGGAATATTATGTGAATCTAGAAAAATAGGCGAAACCAAAATGCATAGGTTCACTTGAAGCTCAATTTAAAAAAGTAATGTATAATACATATATGTCCAAAACTGTTCAGTTGGCTACTCTCTTTAATATTATGAGCAGAGGTCGTCCCATGATAGACTACTCTGATATTGTTGGAAAGTTTTTGAGTATTTTAAGATATCTTGTAACTCATAAGTCAGTAATAAGTGGATAAAATTTGGTGAGTTGTCTTGTTGAAGTGGAAATAACTGATTTATAGGAAAGAGTAAAGGAGTCAAACTATATCACATTATCTTTAGATAAAATTACAATAGTGGACAATACTTCTTAGCAGCCACCGTAGTGTGTTCTTATTATAAATTACATATTAGGACTTCATAATTGTACTTAATGCATACTTAAATTTGAATATGGGTCCTCAAATCCATTCTAACTTGTTTAAAATTGAGATAGACCATTCTTTCTAAGCGCGCTCCTTCATTTTTTGTCCAACTAAATAATTCATCTTACCATTCAACCATTTGTGGTCTTGATATTATGTCCTAATTCTATATTGAGCTATCTATATGAATCTCACATATATGGATTGTCTAAGACCCACAAACCAAATTTGGGCCTCTTTTGGATGGGACAAGCTACCATTAGTGGCTTGTCCTAGGTAAATGCCACCAATGACGACCTATACCCTAAATTTTGTGCCCAGATGTTCTAATAAGAGTTTAGAATACATTCTATTCCTCTTGAAATTCTTTTCACTCTATTTACATTGATTTTAAATCTTTGATCTATATATGACCTGTGACCGATCACTTCTATATATCAAATTTTGCATCTAATATGCATGATCAAGGTCATTATTATTTATATATACAAAATTCCACATCTAAATATGCACATTATAGTTGATTACTATTTTTATATACCAAATTTAGCATCTAAACATGCACATGACAACTGATTGTTGTTTTTATATACAAAATTTAGCATCTAAATATGCACATTACAATTGATTATTGTTTTTGATATTTTTTATATATACAAAATTGGCCCATCTAAATATGCACATTATAGCTCATATGCAAATAGAAAACCTCCCAAAAAAAAAGTTACAATATTTCACAAATAATATATACAAAATTGTCAAAATTATCTACCATATTGTAGAATCATTCATCTATATGGCTTAAAATCAATCAAGTGAACACTTTGGACCAGCTCTAACCCTTATTGTGTCAAGTATTGCCCCGTGGTTAGATTCACAAACTTTCCTTGTTAAGATGTCTACCACGATATTTAATCAATTGAATATTTGTTGTGACAACAAGGTTAGAGTAATGAAGAATATGTCTATGTGTCTCAAAGTACAACAAGAGAAATAGCATTCACTAAGTAATAAATTGAGAAATTACTTGGTTCAACTAGGTTAGATACATGGTCAAAACAAATGATGCTCCCATTTGGTTCAGTTGTAGTGCTCTAGGAATTTGATATGTATCTATTATTTGCAAAGGTCTACAAGACCATTGGTCAACCCACTCTTTTGATTCACATTCGTCCCACACAAAATGCATACACAAAGAGAAAAGGCATGCAATTTGTCTAGTATAAATAGTTAATGATGTTTCATTTGAACTTCTAAATGAATGCATGCCACTTGATCTTGTAAGTGTACAACAATCTAAATAATTTTCAATGTTAGATTCACATATTAATAAACAATATCTAAAAACCATAGACTTACCTTTATTACCTAGTCCTATCATAGAATTAAACCATTACATAATTGTTTTTGCATCTATTAACACTGCACCACCTTCATACTTTAATTCCTCTATGGTAAGATCTCTTTTCACACATGCTCCTACACCATCATATTCTCCCTTTCCATGACCCGCCTCAATGAAATTCCAAAAATGTTGCACATCACTTGTCAGATGCATCCTATTCAACTAGTAGAACATCCTTGCATTCTTGAATTGTAAAGTGCAATTGTCTGACCACATTAAGTGTTGGTTGTATCTTATACCTCTTTTCCTTAAACTATTATAGAAGACTGTAGAGCATCCTTGCACAAACTCTGAGGAATGTGTACAATCATTATTGATATAGAAGTGATACTCTCTTATAACCTTTTTGTCCTCCTCCGTGCTATCATGGGCATGCATGAATACTATGTGTCCAAAAATTGTAACTTGTGTAGAGTGGTAATACATAGATTGTACTTCATTTTAAGGTTTTAGTGTATATTTTTTTGCAAAATCAATGACATAGACAATAGTACCAAGGGGGAAAGTGTCCTTACACAACTTGAATTGCTCATCTAACCACCTAGCTCTACATGTGTGACCTATGTACTCATAAACTAGTTTCTCTTAAAACATCTTCATAAAATCAGCTACGCATATATCCCTTTGCACTATCTCACACCTCTTTAATTCTTTTCCATCTTTAACACCATATGTGACTGACTTGTATTTTCCAATAGAAACTAGTTCCTGCCCAATTTCATGTGCATTATCAAGATGTAAGAATCTATGCAACTTTTTCAAATGACTACATGTAGGATAAAATCCTTTCAAACACATCATATTATAATAAATGCACCCATCATCTCATTTACAAAGTATGCTTGAAATGAATTATTTGGGTGACTTAGGAGGTTCTTGTAGACCACATTCCTGCAAAACATTGTTAGCGTGCAAAGTACCACATATACAATGATTAATCTCATAATGCATGGAAAATTCAACATGGACCCTAAAACATCATGTAGTATGTGCATGATTAATCTTAACATAAAATGGTTTTGTCATCTCAAAAAATCTTTGACTAATTTTAATCTGAGGAAAGATTTGATGAAACCTTTCATACAATTGTGTTTGATTCATATCTAAATAGTGTTTTGGATGTGGCTCATGATTTCTAATTCTAATTCACCTTCTAACAACATCTCTTTGGTTGGGTGAAACCCTTGTGTTGTCATGCCATTATTTCTCAATTAACGTTCTTAGTGCATCAACATTAACCTTGTCCTTGCGTGGGACTCTACCTGAGAATGCCCAAAGAGAATTATTGTAAGGATCATCAATTTTCTCTCTCCTATCTAAAGCATGGTGTAATGTGGTTCTACTTATCCTTTATGACTTGCTTGTTTTTCTCATTAAACAATATTATATTATTTCCTTTCCCATTATGGTTGATGTGAGAACGCGACGAGTAACATTAGCATCTTTAGAGCATGATTTCAAACCAATGGCTTGGTATGCATCAAAAATATTTCTCACAATGGTTCTTTCACTATTATTTTCATATGTTCTTAACCCCAAAATTTTCATTGTCTCTCTAAATTTTAGATCTTTAGTCATTTAAACAACTAATTGGAATCTTCCACTTTGATTTAAGTTTTCAAAATAGTTTTTGATTACGTAAAACAGGTTTTACAGGGTTCTTGAAACCCAATACATCTTAAAATAAAGCATTAAAAAGTTCAAGTCTTAAGATAACATAAACAAAAAGATGAAATAGGCCACATGAAGGCTGAGAGATAATCCACCATAGAATAGAATAGGCAAAATAGGAAAAAGCAGAGATAGGAAAAAAGCACTAGGAAGAAAGGTCAGGAAAGATTCCTGAGCATAGCGACCACATTGGTCTCGAGAAGCTCCATCTTTGAGAATTTTTCAAAATAGTTATTCCAAATTCTTCTAACCATTATTCTACAAGTTCTTTCTAAAATTTTATCATGCATTGGCTTCACAATATTTTCATCAATGTATATTAGAAACTTTGATTTTCTGTGAATTATTCTAGGAGATGTTGGTGCATGCTCTTCATCTTCAATAGGTGCATTATGTGCATTAATCACATCAAATTCAAATGGTATATCTTCTTCAATTTTGTTAACATGTGCATTCATTACATTATTTTTAAATGGTTTATGTTTGTCGCATTCGTTAGGTGCATTCATCACATGCATTTGAGTTGGTGTATGTTGATCATTTTGACTTGGCGCATTCATCATATCAATTTTAATAATAAAGTGTTCATCATTTTCATTAGGTGCATTAGATTGCATACCTTCACGTAATCTTCTCATATGCCCCCTTTTTCTTTCCTTTGCTATCTCTTGTTGTTCAATTGTTCCTCTCTTATACAGGTTATGCAAAACTTTGCATCATACTTTTTACTTTTCAAAACCTGAGTGGGTAATTTTGCACATCAAAACCCATGCGGGTTTTGGCTTGGTAAGAGGGTTGGAAAATGACCCTAAGGATTGCAAGCCCATTTTACCCCTATTTTTGTCCCTTCACACGTTTTTTCATCTTCCATTATGATTTCTCAACTTCATCATCATCATCTTTACAATAAATCAAGTGAGTATCTCTAAAATTACCACCATCATCTAACATATCTTCACAAATTTCTGACCATATAATTTTTTCTATTTTTGGACAACATTAGCATAGTAAACATTAATTTTCTTTACTAGTGCCTTGAGAGTCCTCACATGCATTTAATTTTCTTTACCAGCGTCTTGAGAGTCCTCACAGACATATGTCTTCCATTTTTCTAATAACTTTTGATCTACTTGACAAAATTCAAAATAAATTACAAATTATTGTTCTACACTAGATTCTATACACTTTTTTTAAAAAAAAGTTTGTGTTTCCAATTATTTTGATGCAAGTTATGCCTAGCGCATGAAATATAGGTACCATATTTTCAAGATGTGGCCACTTCAAAAAATCATAAAAAAAATATTCAATGGAAAATTACAAAGTAATACACAACTTCTAGATCTCACTCTTACCTATCACCCTACCAAAGGGTTTTGAAAAATACTAAATATAACTATATATTTTGTGAAGCGCATGTAAACAACTATGTTAGATTTTTCTAAAAAATCAAGAACAATTTTTGGTGCGCAAGAGGTTTAACCCTCTTAATCTTATCAATTTTTGAAAAACTTTAGTAGTTTAGAAACTAGATTTAGAGTACTAAAATTATTATTATTTGCACAACTCCTAGTTTTGAGTGCATAACCCTCAAATCTCTCTATGAAGTTTAGGTTCCCTTGGTTTTAGGAAAAAAGTGGCCACTTATACCCCCTTTTTTATTCACCATCTTGGTGCACTTACCTTCATATCAGACTTCTATAAGCATATGAGATGTAAAATATAGTGTGGGGGTTAGTAACATAATCCATTCTCATAAAGTAATGCGATAAGGATCATTGGCCACAAATTAGATAAATGGTAACTTGATGCATCATACTTGTGAA
Organism: Chamaecyparis obtusa; assembly: GCA_027943335.1. Lineage (NCBI taxonomy): Eukaryota > Viridiplantae > Streptophyta > Pinopsida > Cupressales > Cupressaceae > Chamaecyparis > Chamaecyparis obtusa. The sequence goes on along the minus strand of BSBK01010338.1, from coordinate 190,877 downwards.
GCATGTAGATCCACTAGTAGTGTGTTATTACAATCCTAATGAATTAGGAGCCCCTATATTTAATGTAATTTCATATTTTGACCCATAATAAGCCCTATTTTGAAGTAATTACAAGAATTGTTGCAAGTCTTAAATGATTTCCACATCATTAAAACAAGTTCCTATTATACAACACATGGCCTAGTATTAGTTGCAATTAACTCCTTTGGGTGAATAGGTACATGTCATGGTAAAAAATACATGAAAATAAAATGGAACATTCTAGATACATGATATAGTCAATGATTCCAACCACAATTGATTCTAGTCGATTATGGTGTTTAGTAGTGCTGCTAATGGTCCCACTATGCCAACAATTATAACATATAAAATCCTAAACTTGTGAAAACATGAATACAATGATATGTAGTGTCCAAAACTTGACTTGTGCTACTATAACATACTAAGGCACAAGAATTAGATTGCTTCTGCACTCTTATAGTTATCATTTAGATTGCTTCTACGCTCTTTCCACCATCCACATCAAGAAAGATTAGAAATAATGGCATGCTTTTGTGCTGCTACTCTCTGCCATAAAGGTAAAATCATGGTCATTCTTTTCACCCAATTTTCTATGAAAATGCACAATCCACCCTTTTAGTCACTTCTTATGTGTGGTTCAAACATCACACACTAGGAGCAAGTCCTTATGCTATTGCTTAGCTTGTTTTTGCTAGCAACAATTGCTCAACTTTTGGAAGCACAATTTCTAGAACTGATGGACCTATGGATGGAATATTTTCTACTTTTTTAAAAGAGTCTTCATAAATATTATTTTAAATTAAATTATAACTCATATTTCTTGCAAATAATATCTAAAGGCAAAATTGTGGGGAAATAAAAAGGAGATGGTGAAGACACGTGTCACTTTTCCCAATAAGTAGTTTCTTCTTATTTCCAACCCCCCTTGTTCTCAAAGCTTATTTTTAATTTTTAAGCAACAACTACTTCACAAAAATAGAAAAATAATTCAAATCATCCTTTCCCTATGATTCAAACATTATATGGGAACACTCCAACTACTTAAAATTAAGCATAAATTGCACTTAAGCAACCACACAAGGACATTGGGTAAGTGTTCACTGATTAACTAACTGACGTAGAACCTAGTTGTATGTTGGAATACTTTTGATGACCATTGAATCAATGGTCTTAAAAATGTTAGTCAACAAACTATTTCTATTCAATGACACTAATGTGAGAACAAATTCTAAAAGTCATAGATAGTATTAAACAATAATTTGTCCAAAATAAATCCTAGAACCTAAGGACACAACCTCTAACTTAGTATGTAAAAATTAGATCATGAAATTTTAATATACATTGGAACTTTAAAAAAATAAAAAAGCTTTTTGTTCTTGGGTAAAGTCACAAGAATTATTCGACATTTCTCCTAAAAATGGGGGATTTTTATTTGTTTATAGTTGATTTTTTTTTTTATCATAAGACTAAAAATTGTGTCAGAGTCATTTTTATTATGCCAAACTCCCATAATTGGCCATAGTCCAAGTAAGATGCTCGAAGATGTGTTTAAGAGGTTAATTCTGGCAAAAAACTCATCGACAACTTGAATACATCATCAAGTTTATGTGACCATTCTGCTTATAAACTCTCTAAGGGGTTACTGTTAATTTATGAACTATTATTTTCTTTTAGGTTATGGCAAACAATTAACCAACTGAAGAAATAATAAACATTTCAATCGTTGGCTTTAACCAAGACCCCCAACACCTACTCAAATGTCAACATATGTGAATTGGAGAGAAACTCAAGAAAGAAATATTATAACATTCTCAAACAACCTTCGAACAACCTGTGGTGAGATTGGTGAACACATTATAGAGACTAGCAAAAATACAAATTATGTACAACACATTGAAATTGCAACCATGCAGGATTCATCACAAAAAAATCCACATGATATGTGAACAATTAGAAGCACTCTATTGCAAGAGTCAACTTATGACTAATACTATAACATGGGAAATGTGTTTGAGCTTAAATTTGGCTAACATGTAGAATGTAGATATAAGATGATCTTGAACAAGAAAATTGTTCTGATGAAGAAATAAATAAACAAGATATTGTACAAATGAATGAATGGGAATTGTTATCTCAAATGGGCCTTGCCAATACTCTCAACATAAATGATTTTGAAATGCTAGGGCAATGCGATTTTGAAAAGATACCCAATTGGAAAACCATAATGTCCCTACCGCTTTGCATGAAGTTGCACTCTAATTTCTAAACACAATTTAATGACCTCTGAACAAGATACTTTGACACAATAGAATTTTTTTTTTTTCTTCATATGCAACGTAAGTGCTTATAACTATGTTATGGCTCTTAGTAGTAACAATGAGCACTCTTGGATTATAATGCACACAAGGGTCAAAAAGTGGTATTTTTTAGTTGACTTCCAAGGCATATTCCCTATTACCCCATTGATCATTTATCTCAACCACCACAAAATTTGCACAATTAAACACAAATACTCCAATTATTATTAGCTATAAAATTACATAATTGATCTAATTGTTAAATTTTGTTTCAACTATTGAATATACCAATAAATAGCTATTAACCCACTAAATGATATTTTAGTAAAATTATAATTAATGACCATAAATCTAATTGAAATTGAACCATAATGGAAGCCTCTGAGCCCTTTTTCTAATTATAACTTATGGATGAAATAGATTTTACAATCCCATCTGTTAAGGGCAGCGACTATGGGGAGCAAAAATACACTTGCGCCATTGTCAAAGGAATGCATATATAGGACAAAAACATTATGTATTTGTCATTATAACATTACTATAGAATAAAAATAATGCATATTTTCCATTTTATCTGGATCATGGGCTCTATGGATGCATGCCCATACAGAGCCTAGCAATAGCACGATATTTTTGCTTGAAGCCAATGCGTCTATTAAGACCGCTATACGTACCCTAGCAAGAACTATGTTGAGGTAATGGACAATATTTATTGTGGATAACTTTACTAAGATGTTAAGACTAAAGAAAAAAATAAATGTAGGACTCGTTTATGGAAAGATTTCAAAATTCAACATTCCTGATAATTTTTGGGCACTGGCTATCACATGATTGTGTGTTTTTTCATCTCACAATGACTTGTGAAATAGGTGAGAGCCAAATTCAAATTTGAATGTTTAAAAATTCACGGTCAGTTCTATGAAGATATATAGAGTTGTGATTGACCCAAGACAATAGAATAGCATTAATATGAAAAAATGTAAATGATTGAGAAAAGGAATAATTGAAATATGAAAATATCTCTAAATATAAATTTAAAAAATAAACTTATTTGTATACATTTAATTATATTTAAAGATTTATTATCTAAATCTAAAATCGACATAAATTTTTTAAATTTAAATACTACATTATAAAACAAATTTAAAAATATATGAACAAAAGCAAAGTAAGAAAAATATAATTAAGTAATTTTAATTGAGTAAAATTTGTATGGGTGAATACACAACTTCACAAGGTTCCTTCCTTATTCGTTGCAAAATTGGGGAGTAAACCACAAGACTACACCGTGATTTTTCCTTTGAAGTTGCCTTATTCCGACGGGTTGCTTTCCTGGCGAATAATTATAGAGGCTTTTTACATTTGAAAAAAAAAGTTGAAAATTCGAATGCTTGTCATTTAGGTTGATTCTGCCCTCCTTCCGCAGTCCACATCCACTCGTTTTTCCTCTCAATTTCGTTCACGCGCTTTCCTGCTGTTGTCCACACTGACTCGTCAGAGTAAAGATGCTTCTCCACTCCTTTCACGCGGTTTCCTACGTCAGAGTACGAAACACGCAATCTACGTGGCTTCCTCTGTCAGAGTGGGGACGTTTCACGCGGTTTCCTATGCAAACACGCAATCTCCTCTCTCCTCTTTTATATACCTGTACTCTACATAGTCCCTCATTGTCTCAACAAGAAGCGTTTCTTCATTTCTCTGTCTTTTGTTCTCTCTTTCTCTTCGGATTAATCAATTTGAAATGGCTTCTACTTCTCACTCAAAGGATGAAGACTCTGCATCTACTTCTTGTAGATCCTATGATGTGTTTATTAATCATCGGGGTCCTGATGTCAAACATACACTAGCCGCTAAAATCTACAAATTGCTTACTTGTGAGTTGGAACTCGGAGTTTTCCTGGATAATGAAGAACTTGAGCTGGGCGATAATCTGCCTAGAGAGCTAGCCGCGGCGATCAAGAGTGCTTCCCTTCATATTGCTATATTTTCAGAGAACTATGCACAATCCCGGTGGTGTTTAGATGAACTGTCATCTATGTGCAGAACAGGCACTAAGATTGTTCCCATTTTCTACCATGTGAAGCCTGAAGATGTACGGCATGCAAAAGGAGTCTATGAGGCTGCATTTAAGCAGCACGAAGAGAAGGGTAGATACACCCCAGAAAAGATTCAGGAGTGGAAGGATGCACTTTCCAGGGTTTCAAATAATATCGGTGATATAGTCAATAACGAGTAAGAACCAATTTCTCCACCCCACGCATTTATTCTTTCCCGATTTTTTGGGCCATAGATTTATTTTCTTGGAATCATGTCCACTGTTGAAGCGTGATGTTAATTCTGTGTCATTTGTTGCTGTTGTATATGTTTAGAGACGAGGAGATGCTTCTTCTGAAGAATATTACTTATTGTGTTATGAGGGAATTCAAAAAGTTACCATTTGTTGTAGCAGAACATGCCGTGGGTTTAGATGAAATTGTAAAAGATTTTGAACCGACTGCATATCAATCTGACAAAATTAGTCATCATAACGTGAAAATAGTGGGAATATGGGGCATGGGTGGGTCTGGCAAGACCACTCTTGCTAAAAAGTTATATAATAATATATATCCATCTATGGAGAGGGCTAGTCTTATATTAGATGTTAGAGATTCTGCCAATAAAAACTTGTTGCTTCAGAAGCAGAAAAAGCTCTTGCAGGATCTTGGTTTCAAAAGTGTATCAGAGGTTGATAATATAGAAAAGGGAAAGGCCATTCTTGCAAGCAATTTGAGATCTGTTCAAGCATTAATTGTTCTAGATGATGTCGATCATGTAGACCAACTGAATGCTTTATTGCCAGCACGAGGATCCGAGAGTTTGATTGGATCAGATAGTATGATTATTGTCACTACAAGAGAATTAGAAGTCCTGGAGAGATGGAACATCTCCTCCCCTTATAAAATGAAACCATTAAGTGCAGATCATGCCAAACAACTTTTTTGTTGGCATGCTTTCTTACAACCATCTCCACTAAATGGTTTTGAGGAGCTTGTTGAAATATTCTTAGAGGCTTGTAGTGGGTTGCCCTTGTCTCTTAAAGTCCTTGGTGGGCAGCTTTATGGACGTTCTAATAAAGATTTATGGGAGGATCTATTAAAGAAGATCTCTAGAATAGTACCTGAAGATATTAAGAACAGACTCAAAATAAGTTATGATGCTTTAGATGATGAAGAGAAGGACACATTCTTAGATATTGCATGTTTTTTCGTTGGAGAAAAAATAGATTTAGCAATTGAAGTGAGTAGTGGTTTGTACAATTTGGAGAAGCTAAGAAATAAGTGCCTTGTTGAAATAGATGAAGATAATTACATCAGAATGCATGATCACTTAAGAGATTTGGAGAAGGAGATTGCAAATAGAAAATCACCCTACCGTCTCTGGTCTTCCCAACAAATTATTGAAGTTTGTAATGAACAAGTACAGTTTACAAATTTTTTATTCTCATTCATTTGTGAAAAAAATGTTTTTTATATGAAAAATTTATATATTTTTTATAATTTTATAATTTATTTAGATTGAAACTGGTAGAGGAATGGAAGAATGATGTCTACCATAGCGCATGTAATAAAAAATTGTCCGGTTAAAATAAAATTTATAAATAAAGATAACGTGAGATATACATTTTTTATGAAATTTCTATAATTTTCATGTTCATTTAACTTTATTTTTTATTTGGATGCAGAATAGAATAGGCATAGCAGGCCGAACAATGGCTAGTTAACATAATTTGTTTCCTCTCACCAATGGCCAAGGAATCCTGTTTGTATGGTTGATTTAAGGAAATGTTATTATTCTCACAGTTGTTTAATGTTATGTTTTATTTGGGTTCAGATTGGAATAGGCGTTCGAGGAATTATGGCCACCACTGCTGAGGAGTTTGAAGATTGCTCGTCGGACACCAATCTGATGATAAAGACAACCATGGGAAAGGAGATCGCAAATAGAAAATCATCCTACCGTCTGTGGTCTTCTCAACAAAATATTGAGGTTTGTAATAAACAGGTAAAGTTTACAAATTTTTTATTCTCATTCATTTATGAAAAAAAGTTTTTTATATGAAAAAAATATTTTATTTTATTTTAATTTTATAATTTATTTGGATTGAAAATTGAAGAGGAATGGAAGAATGATGTCTACCATAGTGCGAGTATTCAAAAATTGTCTATGGTCTTCCCAACAAAATATTGAGGTTTGTAATGAAGGGGTAAAGTTTACAAATTTTTTATTCTTATTCATCTATGAAAAAAATGTTTTATTTTATTTTAATTTTATAATTTATTTAGATTGAAAATGGAAGAGGAATAGAAGAATAATGTCTACCATAGCACGAGTATTCAAAAATTGTCCAGTTAAAATAAAATTATAATAAAGATCACGTGAAATATACATTTTTGTATGAAATTTCTATAATTTACATATTCATTTAACTTTATTTTTTATTTGGATGCAGAATAGAATAGGCATAGGAGGCCGAATAATGGCTAGTTCACATAATTTGTTTCCTCTTTTTATTTTTTCCTCTCACCAACGGTCAAGGAATCCTGTTTGTTTCTGTTTGTATGGTTGATTTAAGGAAATTTTATTATTCTCACAGTTGTTTAATGTTATGTTTTATTTGGATTCAGATTGGAATAGGCGTTCGAGGAATAAATGCCACCACTGAGGAGTTTGAAGATTGCTCGTCGGACGCCAAACTGATGATAAACACAACCAGAGGAATTCAGACGCTGGTGCCTTCTAGACTTGGACTGAAATTTGTTGTTGCTCATGGTTGTAATTTAAATCATGTAATTAGTGGAGCATCAAAAGATTTGGTCTGGCTTCGCTGGCTTAATAGCGGGCAGGCGAATCTTCAGTCAATACTTCCATTAAAAAATCTGAGGGTTTTAGAGGTTGAGGAATGGTATGGTACACAAAGCTTACGCGAGCTTTGGGTGGCTGAGTGCAATGTAAGTATCTTCCAGATATTTTAACTTTTAAATTTAAATTTCAATGTTTTTTCAACAATATTTGAATGTTTAGTTCATCTCCTCGAAAATATGTTGCAGGCTCCTTCACAGCTAAGAGAGTTGGTTATTGATAACTGCTCAGAATTACAAGGCATTCCAAAGTCAATAGGTCGTCTCAAGCAATTGAGAAAAATAGTCCTGTATGGGTCAAGGAATTTGAAAAGCCTTCCAGAAGAACTCGGTCTACTCCAATCCCTGGAGCACCTTGAAATAAAACTATGCGAGGAGCTGTTATCACTACCGAACAGTATGGGCAATTTGAGAAACCTGCGGCATCTAAGTTTGTACAAGTGCACGGAATTGCGAAGGTTACCAGATTCTTGTAAGGAGTTAATTCTGCTGCAGCATCTGCACTTGGGCGCTTGTTATAATATCATCTTTAGGGCGGACATTATGGAAAAGATGTCAATGCTAGAGTATTTGGGAATCTCCTCCAAACATCTGACAGAGTTGCCTCATCATATCACAAATCAGGCGTCTTTGAGAGAGCTCCACATATACGGTATGTCGGAATTGAGGGAGTTACCTGTGAAGATCGGTCAACTGAATAAGCTACAAAAATTGTTTGTCGACGGTCATTCATTGACAAGCTTGCCGGCCTCTCTTGGAGATATGTCTTCCTTGACAGAACTCCAAATTACTGGTTGCCCGAAGCTGCAATGTTTACCAGACTCTGTGGGGCATCTTAGTCTCTTAAAGAAATTGAAAATAAGAGATTCAGGAGTGAAATCCTTACCCGAATCAATCAATCAATTGATTAATCTTGAAACCCTGATAATAGAATGGTGTGAAGTCAGCGAATTGGATCTTGGAGCAGGGTCTTCTAGTTCTTCGTTGTTCAAGCTTAAGACAATAGATCTATCACATAACAGTGAATTGTCCAAGATCTCTATACCCAAAGACTGTTGCACCGGTCTTGAGGCTCTGACAATTGGAAAGAATAGCAATCTAACGGAGATAAGAAGCCTACCAAGTTCAGTCAGAAAATTGGTTATAAGCGAATGCCCCAAGTTGTCTGCGCTCCCCAGTTTTGCACAATTAATTTCTCTCCGAGAATTTGTATTGGAAAGGTCCTACCAAGTTAAGAAGATTGAAGGTTTAGATCAGTGCAGAGATTTGGAGGTGATGAGAGCATATACATGGTGTGAGGTGCCGTGCATACAAAGTCTAGGGTGCATAGAAAGATTGAGGACGGTGCACATCGCAGCAATGAGGAAATCAGTTGTTGAAGGTTGCATTCAAAGCCAGCAGGTAAAGCAAATTTCTCGGAATTTAGAATTCTAATTATTTTTGTGCTAGGTACTGAGATTTCGCTTGAATATTGATTTACAATTTATTTGCAGAAATGTCCAGGCGAAATAGTAGTTTGCACGCGAGCAGTCGAAAATGCAGCCTCAATAGACGTGAACTCCTCGGGCTTTCCTACTCTCTCTGTCGTTGACTCCTTCTCTGAAGCAGCCCACGAATTAGGAGTGAAGCAGCCCACGAATGGCAATGCCATTATTGTTTGTTTTGTTGTCTCGACTCCACGTGTGGCAGTGCTGAGAACAATTTGGAGAAATTCAATAGGTGAATATTTTTATCCCATAGATGGAGAGACTGTGGAGGTGCAGGAGGGGAGATGGGTATGGATAGGTGTCTTCACACAACGTTCTCGATTGTATAGTCGGAAACTGGTAACAGTAATATTAAAGGCGAATGACAAGTGGAGAAACTTTCCAAGTGATAATGGCACAGTGGAGAAAGGATTCCTTGCAACGGTAGAAGAGGATAGAGCTATGGAGGCTTTGCACGGGTTACTGGGCCTGATGGGAATCTGATTTTGCTGCATTGAAGTAGATAGAAAGATTTATATTGTCCTTCATTTCATGTACAAATGAGATACGATAAAGCAACAATATTTTTTACACAATGTGTGGTGATTCATATGATTTAATATTTTACCGATTAAAGGAATGAATATTTTCTTTAACATAATTTTTAAATATATTTTAATACGATAGACGTACGTATGTATGGACTGAATAACAACAAAAAGTTTATGAAATTTATGATTATTCTATTTTTTAATAGATAATTAAAACAATTAGAATTTTAAAATAATTGATTATATAAGATATTTCGTGTGATTTATTAAATATATTAATTAAGGTATAAATTTTTACATTTAAATTTGCTATTTTGATAAATTCATTGAAAGTAATTTTTTTCCTTTTCTTTTATTTATTTACTATCTTTCATAAATATAATGTCACAATGCTTATATTATTTTTATATATAAATTAATTCTGACTTTAATTAATCAATTATTCTTTCCTTATAACCTTTTTTTAAACACTTTCTGTACACAAAGTTAAATTGTATGAGGGACCTATACCTTAGTATGAAGGGATCTATACCCTAGATTGTATGATGGGATATATACCCTAAATTGTCAAATACTTGGATGGAAAAAGCATAATATTAAGATTACCTTCTTGATTAACAACATAAGCAATAGACAAATTTATCTTTGAAAATAGTGCCTCAAATTGATCCACAGTATGTACCTCGAGTATAGTCTTATTGTACCAAAAAACTCTCTTGCATACCCATCCCCTATCACAAATCTTTGCCTCCAGTGGAAAAAAACACTCAAATCTAAAAACAACTTAACCGCCAAGAAAAGCTCAACTTTCCCATGGTCAATCAGATCTCAATCTTTGATTTTTAGCATAACAAGGATATACAAAAGGAGATGCAAGTTTAGCAAATCACTACAAAACTATATTTTGACAATCTTGGCTAAAGAGGGATCAATTTTGGATTGAAACCTCACCCTTGATTTTGCTAGAAAGGATGAAACATTCTTTAGATTCCATTTACTTTGAAACCATGTGTTATGGCTTGGGAGAAATATACACGGAGTGAAGTGGCCACAAATGTAGATCATATATCCTTTGCTTAAGCTCTGTCATTGTTTATCTTTGTAGTTGAAATCAATTTGAGTATGGTGCAAGGCTTTGATCAACTCATGGCATAAGCTTTTCTATTCAAGGCATGAGTCTCTTGAGGACTTAGAGTAGATTTGTTAATATAAAAATAGGGGAAAACATGACAAAAAATAGCACAAAAGAAAACATGACACAATCCAAGTTAACACAAACACAAATTCAATTTGATTGATATTACAGTTCTGATCACAACATACCTCTATTAAGAGGTATTTTGCTACATTTTCACCTTTATTCTTCTTGTGAAGCCAATTAAGTTCTTGAAAATTTAAATGACCATAACATTGGTGCCATAACCATGAAACATAAATGGTTGTTGTGAGGGCATGCATATTAGCTGAAACTAATTTGAGCAGAAAGAGCCTATTCTCTATCATATGACCCTTTTCTATAAGGTGACAATTATTTGATTTATCAAAAAGCTTCTAGCAATTATCTTCAAACACAACTTTATAATTATTTTCTACAAGCTGCCAAATACCCAAAAGATTATGCTATAATTTTGGCATATGCAAAGTGTCATGAATAAAAGTATTTTCACCTTGTTAGTTTTCACCGCAAGGGTGTCATGCCCAAAAGTTGGGCAAAAACACACCAACAAATTTTTATTATTCAAATGCTAAAGTTGTAATGTCCCCGCCAGGGAACCCATAAAGAATCAGGTCTATGACCTAAAATTACAACTAACAATTTTTTTAATTATTTTTCTCTTAACATTCTAACGTATCATCATTACCACTCACAAGTACATTCCTTAAGGTTCCCTTAATGAATTCATTTACCATTATCAAGAAATGCATTTTAATACTTAATCTAATACAATTCTATTTTCATTTCAACTTCAAGTTACATTGAGACATTGCTTTCATTCTACTTCAAAACCAATTGCCCTAGTGAATTAATTGAATTCATTTTCTTTACCAAACTAACATATCATTTACTTTTAGAATGAAACAAGCACACATTACCTATCTCATCCACTAGGTACATTTATTCTTTCCTATTTATTTACTCCTTAACCTTATATTGCTAATCAACATAAGCCATTTAATGAATCATTTTTGCCACAAGTAAAACTTTCCAAGGCTCATTTATAGGTCTAAGGAACCCTCCTGTGCACACAGGCCACCGAGACAAGTCCTAGCCTCATAAACTAAACTCAAGTATAAGACAAGTGAAAAATCATCATAAGTACACTACATAACCTCAACAAGTAACAAATGTACATAGGTGATACAAACTTCACACATCACAAATACATCATACATGCAATAAAATACATCCTAAACACTTTCAAGGACTAGAATCAAAGCATAGAAAAAGAATAGGAAAGTTTAGGAATATTTGGGGAACATTTAGGAGACCTTAGATAAGTCCTAGTCCATTGGACAACCTTAACCCTAAAACACATACTAACCTTATTCAAGCATCTAAATGCACCATATAAACCCAACAAGACAAGAAATGAACATATTTTAAAGTTTTCACGAAATTTCATATGCCGAAACACACTATAAAACTTCCCACATGCATAGAAAGAACATTCCATAACTTATTCCAAAAATCTAGAAAAAGGTCTCATGTGCCTAAAATTTGGCTAAGTCTGAATTTTAAGAAATCTCAAAATTATAATTTGCATCTTAACTCCTATGAATCTGAAACCTATCCCAATCATCTCAGAAGGTACCTAAACCCTTTATACAAGTATAACTTAAAGTATAAGAAATTAAAGTACGTAAACTTATACTTAAATGTTATATGTTATAATTGTATAAAGCCTGAATCCTATTTTTCTCGGTTTATACTAGCTCTATCGATTGACACTACCTTGGCTGGTTCACACTGGTTTGATCAGTTAATACTGCATTGGTCAGTTAACATTGGACTGGTCGGTTAATACTAGATTGGTCGGTTGACACAGTTTTGCTCGGTGAACACTGTTTTGGTCGGCAATGCTAGTTTGGCTGGTTAACACTATACCGACCTTGCTCGGTTGACACACTACAGACCTGGCTCGGTTAACACTAAACCAACCTGGCTCGGTTAACACTAAACCGACAGGAACTGCAAAAAATGACTGTCAACTTTGACTTGCGGGTAAAACTGGGCATTATGGGGACTATGGTTGCCTAATCTGAGCACGACCCATTTGAGATCTCCCAGTTTCCCTTCAAAATCAGCCCATCAATCCTCCCTATCTATCTAACAAATATATTCTGGATATGGGAAAAGAAAGGTGGCACATAAATAGATATGAAATAGTAAGGTTGAAATAGAAGTTCTAAATTCTGAAAGCATTCATAATACACCCAATGATAGTATAATACACTATCCTACAAGATCAAAACCACTTCTACCCTCCTAGGGAAGTTTCACCATAGTGAACATACAAACATTCATAAAATAACTTTCAGCAAACACATTTCAAATACACAGAAAATTAAACATATATAATATATAGTTCCCATTTCCAAACAAAAAGTAAACAATCATAATCTCATCGAGTAATAGATCATTCATATACACAATCATACTCATGGGAAGAATGGAGATTCTTCCCAGGTTAGACCCTACCTGGGGTCCTGCGGAGAATCGTCTATCCCTTGGTTGGAGACTCTCTGCAAAATTTCCAGCCTTGAGCAGATATCCTCCTAAAAATAATCCTTTGGCAATCAACTCTAGGCAATCCTCACACAAACGGCTTCACCAACTAGAAACTCTCAACCTCACATAAACATTCACCAAAATTTTCTGGAGTAATCAATCACAGACAATCTCAAAAGAAAATCAATCTTCCAAAAATTATCCCCCCCTCCACACACAAAATCTTCAATTACTTATCCTCCAACTATGTGGTTGGAGGAGTTGCTTTACGGAAAGCAACTTCTCCAACTTCCGTAGTTGTTGAATAACCAATAAATCATTCCCGTAAAATACTAAATCAAGGTTTTAATAAATTTAATTAAAATAGTCTCAAAATAAAACCATAACAAGAAAACTCAACAATTAACTATCAAGGAAAAACACATAGCACACACGGAAACTAACTAGCCTAACTTCTAGGAGGTCTCGAGTTCAACTCCCTCCTAGATAGCTAGTTTTAAAACAAATAACCTTTCTTTTTATTATTATTATTAATATTATTTTCACTTTTAATTTAATACACTTCATTGAATTCACTTCAAATAACATACCACTAAAATAATCAATAAATCCATACAAATATTATTATTATTTATATAAGCACAGGTATATGCGTGTGCACCCACATATACACATACCTATATAACATACAATCATTATAACACATATAAAATAAATATATATATATATATATATATATATATATATATATATATATATATATATATACTTACTTACAAGGATAATTCTAACTCACATCCAAAATCACAGAACAACATCACATCAAAATTCACATGACCATAACATGAACAGTATTCAAATCCCCCAACTAGGGTAACCTCCTAAACGGAAATCTAAATCCACGGGTAACCTTGAGAGTAATCTTGGTAATATCTCCACACAACAACAGTTCGAGGATTTTTAAAGCACGCTCAAACCTGTGCAGCCAGGTGGAGTCGATGCCTGGTACATGCATCTTGCAACACCAACCAAGTACACCAATATATATATACATATGTACAAACAATTGCAAACAAGGAGGGAGAGTGCGACATCGTGTGGACCTCTTGCAAGAGTAACTACGACTGCCTCCCCTCATCCTACGCTCACATCAGACAGTGACATCAACAAAGCAAAATTGGATTAGTGTGGTTAGTACCAAGATAATCTCTTTTCTATATTGTATTTAACAATAATGCATCATAATCATGTAAATATAAATCATTTATTATCTTTCACAAACCCATTTAACCCTTAAATGATTATAATCAATTACCTTGAGGCAAACATAAATATTAATAATGAGCATTACAAAAAGAAGCATATAAATCTATCAGGTGATCCGATCACTGACACACATGAAGATATAAAGGAACAAACTTAGGTAAATATTATTATTTCCCATGTTAAAGTATGAAATTATCATGATTAGTAAGAAGTCATCTCAAGAAGGATCATTCTCTTACAAAATAACCATGAAATCCCTTAAAGCATGATCTAAATCCCTAGTGAGCATAACCAAGATTTGTTAGGGTTGGAGGGGCATTACAAAAGTTACCTAAGTTGTCTAACAAGTTGTGGTTTGTAGTTATTTGATGGGGACCTTAGATGGGTCTGAGGGCATCATGACCAACATTGACTTGATTACTCTCTCTCTAGATTTAAAGTCTCTAGCCATTTTGTAGTACCCCTCTGTTTCTCATCATGGTAAAAAGAACTCTGGTAAGCAATAATTTTACTTCTTGCAAAATTCTCCTTAGATTGCATATGGAATTCTTAGATATCTTGACTATAGTTCGTCAGCTTAATTAAAATAGATTTCATTTTCAAACAAATTCATGGAATATGTTAATTTAAGATATATTGTTTTGAAGTAATATTACTTTTGGCAAATTATCATGGTGTTAGAACATGAAGATGCATATATGTGCTTACATGATAGGATGACTCAATAGAGAGAGAATGTATAGCAGATTTCATTATGTGGGAATTGCATAGTGGTATAGTAGAATTTATGATGTTAGGGTCAATGTTTAACATAGTCCAAGGCTGTCTTGATTTAGGTTGGATTAGTGTATTCTAGGATCAAACATATTAGTTGAGTTCCTTGTGATGAATTGAGATAATGATATTTTAATAGGATACACTCTTGCATGTTGGTATGGAAGTCTTAAGTGTGTTGATATCAAATTATATTGGGTTGTGTTTTACCTACTTATGGTTAGGTTTTAAACGAAATGATATAGGGAACTGAAATCCTAAATCATATATTGATATATGTGACTTGATTTTAGTAAATTGAATTAATGAATTATGCTTTGCATTATGGTTAGAGAATATATATGAGTATAGGTTATGTGGATCTGAGTCATGTAACAAGATAGGAGAGGTGTTCAATTTGCTAGATACATGTTGATTTCTCTATTTCATAAATGGAAAATGTAGATTTAAACATGTGAAGGTTATTATGAGATGTCGTAATATGTTGATCTATTTTCTCTAAATATAGAGATTGATTTATATGATGTTTTAATTAGATTATATGCATAACCTATCTTGGACTACTGATACTTTTACAAGTGTGCAGGTGGATAACCATGGACACTGTGGGGAACCATTGCTAAGGAATTGTTGTGAGAACCCCTGTGGAACCAAGGTCAACCCTAAGAAGGGAATGACCTTGAATGTAAAAGTGTTTTATTTGTAAATTATGTTCTGTAAATAATGTGAGATGTTATTTTCTATTTCCTTGTTGGCATGCCAAGTGTTGTGTTGTGATGTACTCCTTATGTGGTGTCACTTGACACTAGTGATGTGACATGGCATGTCAATGTGGGGTGGGTTGAGTTAATAAGCAACTGGACCAACTATAGGGACAAGACTGCCCTCTTCACTTCTGGCTCTGCAAAACCAAGGTGGGTACACCTGATCCAATAGATATAACTCTGCTCTTTACCTAATACTGGATCTTACAATAGATGACAATGAGAAAGTACTAAATAACAACCTATTATTCATTGACTCTCCATCACTAGGTAGAACTACTGATACCCACAAACATAAAACTGAAAAGATTGAAAGGATTTGATTAAAGGTTCTTGCAGAATGTAAACAATCATGCCAAACTTGTATCACTACAGGAGATACTAATTTCTGATCAGTGCCTCATCCATTGGGCAATATATCTGAGATAGGTACAGAATACAAAAACACAGATTCCAAGCCATAAACACAATAAACCAGATTCATACACTTGTTACAAACATCCTTTTAGTTGAACCAAATGAATCTATGTTTATTTCAGAGACTTTTAACTTGATCCTAGATCAAGGCTGAGAAAATAAAACACATACACAAATAAACTCTGAGCAATGAATCAGAAAACCCAAAACTCAAGAAGCACAACCAAAGGAGAGATCTAGAAACTGAGAACTATATTAAGTATAAGGATTCAAGTTCATGTATTACAAACTATTCTAGAATACAACTTTTAGACAATATGCAAAGGATTTTGAAGGGTTTTCCATTTTATTGACACAACTTGCAAAATATATTACAATTTGGACTGAGGATACACACTTAGCTTTTCAGCTTCCTGTGTCAAGAATTTTCAGCCAACCCTTTCTAAATGATTACAAAAATCCTCTTATAGGAACAAGGATGCAACAATAAAATATCATTTAGGGCATTTTTAGGGCAACACAGTCAACCCTATGACTCTCAAAAATATCTAAGATAAATCTGATTTCAATTACATTCTAAAAACATATCTTTATAAAATATATGCATCATTGCCCAAATCTGACCTCGGATTACATAGTCCATTACTGCTCTCACCAACTTTGTCGAATCTGATTTTTAGCGACTCCATTGGATTCCTCGTTCCGAGCCAATTCTGAAAACATATAATATGTCCATATTTGGCCAAAAAATGAGTTCCAGGCATCATTTTCCATGAGCAGACAACACCATTTAAATTTTTGAATTATTTATATAGTGCAAACAATACAAATTCGAATTTTAATATCTGCTGCAATTTTGAAATTTGAGGTGGGCCCCATGTGCCACATGGCACTATCCTATTGATTCGATTGGCCACCTCATCGTCCAGTTGTACCTGTGAACACCTCTTTATCACTTGTCACTCTATGATTGGCCTATTTTGTTGATCGGGCGCCCACCTGCAACCTTATCCGCTAGCTCACTTGATGACACGTGTTGGGCTGTCGTTCTTCTCCAATGGTTAAACTCTGAGCATCTTTGCTTCACGCTTTAGCAACCACTGTCAGATTGGCATGCATCTCAAGGCATCTGACTAACTGTCTGTCTTGTGCCTCGTCACCTGTCAAATGCCACGTCATATTTTGGTTCGCCTGCAATCTCCACTTGGCACCAAACTGCACCATCCTACCACGTCATCAAAGTTCCACGTGTCAGCACGTCGCTAAGCCACAAGCTTATCTGTCCTACCACGTCATCAAAGTTTCACGTGTCAGCACGTCGCTAAGCCACAAGCTTATCTGTCGAGCATCTTCATCTTGGCGGGGATCAGCGATGGTCATATCTAGCACGCATCTCACCGCCATCCAAGTCACCATCTTAGTCTACATGCATGCATGTATGATTACCACATCATCAAAGTTCCACGTGTCAGCACGTCGCTAAGCCACAAGGATCTCGGTCTACATGCACGCGTGTATGATGACCTTCAAGTGGGCGTCCACTTATGAACTTCAAGTGGGCGTCCACTTTAAATACTATAATAGCGTGGGTTTTTCCTTATAAACTGCTTATTCCTCTCGTGCGGCATCAATGTGGGATTAATGGTTTTGAGTGTCTTAAACACTAGTCAAAATTTTGTTTGGCTTTATGGCCAGCTAGTGCTTATTCCTCTCATTCCTCTCGTGCGGGATTAATGGTTTTGAGTGTCTTAAACACTAGTCAAAATTTTGTTTGGCTTTATGCCCAGCTAGTGCTTATTCCTCTCGTGCGGCATCAATGGTTTTGAGTGTCTTAAACACTAGTCAAAATTTTGGCTTTATGCCCAGATAGTGGAGATGCCCCAGGGTGGGCCCATAATGGTCCGGGTACCACATAGCCTTACCACACTTCCTTTATATTTTAACTGGGCGCTATTGTATATAAACAAATATTTTATGAATTGCTGGGCAATGTGGGATATACATTTTGGAGCAAAAACCATCGACATCCCTTCCAATGCACGAGTCTCCAATTTCTAATAGCTATGCATGAGACTCCAAAATCACGCAGGTCCCCAGTTTGTTGACTAGTATCTCGATTTACTTGGCTACTTACAGATCACCCCTTTGCTTATCTTTTCCCCTTGCCTTACGCATTCATCTTCACTGGTGTGTGAGATGTCTTTGTGTTCACAGCCTCCTCTGACTTGTCATGCTCCTCTATGCAATGTTATTCTATTTGCAAGTATTTTCAAATGTGCGGCAAGGAGAGATCAAGAAACCTCATCCTCAACTAGCACACAAATCCCCTTCATAGTGGTGCCTTATCATGACTAGTCAATATGCTAGTTTAGCCGCTTGCTTTCCCTGACGCTGACTTTTACACATACCTGGAATGGAGTTTGTGCTTAGTTTCTTAACATTTTCCAGTTAGCACAATGCATAGCCAGTCAAACCTACGTACCAGCACTCTTTCTCCCTTTTCATTCTGCAGACAGTCCATCACTTGGAAAGGGAGCATGAAGAAAGCCACTCACTTCTCATTGATTTGCTGCTCATACAATACTTTTATGTGCTGGCAGTTTTTAAGCAACATATCAAAATTAAAAGTAGACCCATCTCCTTATGCGTTGGCTATGTACCCTGCCAGTCATTAACTCATGCATTACAGTCATTCTTCAAAATGTCTGCAGCCCTCTTTACTTACTTCACGCACCCTTGCATTTGGTCTTTGCTCTTTCTTTCCTTGGTGTCCGCAAGTTTGGTGCTTGTGCAGCATTTAAGACATTAACATTGTCCCTTTACAATGTTAGCTTCTTCCTATGGCCGGCAGCTCATCCTTTTGGAAAACTCATGCTTAACTAACATACTCCAAAGGAAGTAAATATATTCCAAAAAAAAAATGCGCAAGTGCTGGGAGTATTCACAAAAAACATATGTCATAAGCACCATATATCTCTCCAATCTGTACACGCACCAGCCCCCAAAGAAACCCTCAGCCAATAAAGAGGTGTGTAAACCCACAAGGGAGGCTCACGCAACACTTTATTCATGCACACACCATTTCTTTTCATACATATTCTTCAAACTGGTGTGTCCAAATCAAAATGTGTACTCAACATAAAAATAAAGTATGCAGCCTCTACTCGTTGGACAATAGATAAATGAAAGGCATACATAATTCTTATAATCTTTTACATAACCTCCCCACAATCCCCTCACAAAGTCTAGTCTCCATTACTAGGCTTTCAACAATTGGGAGAATGTCTTCTGAAATGCCCACCTGGCTTTCCTGAAAAGCAATGCCAATGCATCTAGCCGAAGCAATGCCTGCCTATTATCACGTATCTTGCAGCAATACATAAGGAGCTTCATCCATATTCACCATTATCTGCCACAGAGACTTGTAACCAAACTAAGATAGAATCTCCAGTACAATTTTATGTATTTTCTATTTCATGCCTTTGAGAAGGTAAAGCAACTTTTCCATTTTCAACAATTCCTTATTCCTTTGTGCTGTAGCCGACAAAATTTTACTTTAAAATAATGAGGTAGGCTGGAGCCCAAGTGGGTCCAGCCTAAAAAAAAATTTCGAACTCAAACAATTGGCCTTGAAAACAATCCAGAACAACTGGCGTGCGCAACCAGATCCAATCCAAATAACCGAAAACCTTTTAAAACTTCAAATTTTAATATTTCGTCAGTTGGCAAATTTAAATAAAATGCCTCCAGTTGCCTTTTAAAAACATTGAGCAAAACTAAACACTGGAAGCTAAAAATTGGTGAGTACGGACTTTGTACTATAGATAATCACCTTGTAAAATGAATTTTCCTAAAAATTAACGAGGTGAGAGATTTTAAAACTTGAAAATGCCTATTCAGAATTGCCGGCAAAACACAAATTGAAAACACTGTCGACTAGTCCATAACAAGATGAAATAAAAATATGAAACAATGAGCTGAGGGTGAGCCACTTCATCTGGAAGAAATTTCATATGCGAGGATCGAAACAAAACAACCCTCAACTAGAGATCAGCATCTGGAAAAAAGCTACGAATTTCAGAAAAAGGCTACTTTGCAGAGTTTTCGTATCCGCACTCTTTATCATTATTGAACAACTTTTTACTGATCCTTGCAACCCGATGAACGAAACCTTTGTGGTCTGAAACCCTGGATGATTGATCATTCTCACACATAGAAAATAAGGCTATAATCAAATTTATCAAATGATCAACCGATTATCAAGAAATAATCTTCAAAGTTGTGCCCTCAAAACACCCTGAACTAAAAGACAGTGAAACTGTAGAAATCGGGTTTGGGAATGATCAAGCAAAGTGACCAATCAGATTTGTCACAATCTGAAACTTATCAAAGTGAATCACTTTCATGTCTACATCATGGAACACCATTCAATTATGTTCGACCTCGATCCAGATGCAAATGGCAAGATCCCAAAGTGAGCTACTCAGAAAACTGAACCATGCATTGTTGAAAAAACTCAACAATCTGCAAACTGAAAGGCTTTGGAAAACATATCAAACAGGCACATGGGGGGCTGAAAATTGGCAAGATGACTCATTCCCATGCCTACAACATGATGCCACAACCCGTACATCTTGATCAATCACATGAAACTTAATGCACTCATCCGAACAGGGCCTCTGACTAAACTGTGCAACTGATCCTCATTAAAATGTTAGAAACTGCAAACGGAATCAGTTCGGCAAACTGAGGAAATGGATTCATCATGGCCTAAAAATTGAAACATAGGAAGTATTTGAGACGTAGAAAATGGTGCAAAAGGAATTTTCTCAATAGGGTCAACTGGGTCAGAGATGTGACTGGTCAAACAGGCCCCTCCAAAAATTTAAACAATTACGCAAGTGCACGACAATAACAAACTACCAACTTTGAGGGGTTCAAAACCTAATCAAACGGATTTGAAATGATTTGAAAATTGGAACATAGGTTCTTTGATATACATACTAAACATCCTCAAAGTGGCAGGTCATGAAACCTAACAAGACACAAAATATTCAATTACAAACAGGGCCTGCTACAGTGATTTGACACTTAGGCAAAAATGCAAATTTAGGTGAACACTTCAAAATGGCCACTCCTCAAACACCTCAGATTTAAACCTGTTCCCAGTGCATATGTCAAATGAAAGATGTTAAACCCGTTCCCCAAGCTGTATCTCATGAAATTTATCATCAGGCCCATTTCTATATGCTCTTGAACTAGGTCATTTTAAACTGTTCTTTGAAGGGCACAAACCTTGCCATTGGAGAAACTTATGATTATGGGCTAAAAAATTTATGGATTTTTTAGAGTCCCAACATAGCAATATGGTCAAATTGATTTCAAAGGTTGATCCTCTCAAGTATCTACTCTCACGAACCACACTCATAAGACAGATGGCAAAGTGGGTAATGCTCCTACGTGAATTTGACATCCAATATGTCGACCAGAAGGCTATCAAGGGACAAGTTATTGCAGATTAGCTTGCGGAAGCTCCCTTAGTCGATGCATACCCTTTAGTGACAAAATTTCTAGATGAGTACCTTTGTATGGTTGAGGAAAAGGTCCAATGGAAGCTATACTTCAACGACTCCTATACGTCACACAAATCAGGGGCACGGATACTACTAGTGACCCCCCAAGGTGACTACATACCAAAATCGTTCAAGCTAGGATTCATGTGCATAAATAACATCTCAGAGTATGAAGCCCTCATTGCAGGCCTTAGAACGGCTATCCATTGGAACATCATGGAACTACAAGTATTTGGAGACTCCTAGTTAATCATGAAATAGGTGCTCGATGAATTCCAAAAAAAGGATGACAAACTATTACCCTACAAGGAGCTTGCTGATAAACTCAAAGAACATTTTGTCAGCATATAGTTCACACAAGTGCCACGACTTTAGAATAAGGTAGCAGATGCCATGGCAACCATTGGCTCACTCTTGGAAATCCCTTGTGACGCTACACAATATGAATTTCTAGTCGAGCAGCTACACACACCCACTTATGAGAATGCTGACACTAACATGGTATGCATCTTGGTTGGTCCCTAGTCCTCATGGTACCACGACATTCACGCTTACCTAAAGAATGGTATCATATCTCTCGATCTCACCAACACCCAACGCCAGAACCTCATTCGCAGAGCATCCCACTACACTCTTGTAGCCAACACCCTATATCATCATGGGTATCATAACATCCTCTCTCATTGTTTAGACTTGAACGAGGCCGCCATGGCCTTACAAGAGGTTCATGCTTGTATTTGCGATGCTCACACAAGTGACATCGTCTTTGCAAAGCATTTGCTTAGAGTTGGGTATTATTGGTCGACAATGGAACATGACGCCTACGAGTTCACAAAGAAGTTCCTACAGTGTCAGAAACATGCTAATTTGATTCGTGCACCAACACATGACCTACAACCCATCGCACCTCTGTGGCCCTTTTCATGTTGGGGTTTCGACCTGGTTGGGATGATCCACTCTCATTCCTCTGACGAACACAAGTATATCATCACAGCCACTGAATACTTTACAAAGTGGGTAGAAGAAATTCCACTCAACTTAACTATTGGTGTCCAGATATCCAAATTCATCCTCTATCACATCATTTGTCATTTCGGCATCCCCTCCACCATTTTCACAGATCATGGCTCGCCATTCAAAAACCAGCATGTCAAAGATCTATGTGACTGAGTCCACATCTGCCAACGCTTTCTAGCCCATACTTTCCACAAGGCAACGGTCAAGCTAAGGCAACTAATAAAACCATCCTAAAAATCCTACAAAGAGTTGTCAATGATTCTAGCTGTGACTAGCATCTGCAAATCAATCCTACCCTTTGGGCCTACCACACATCATTCTATACACCTACAGGCACCACCCCATACTCTCTGGTATATGGTACTGAAGCTGTTCTGCCAATCGAGGTCAAAATCCCTTCATGGCACGTGTCCATGAAAGACTACATTACCGAGGAAGATTACCACATGGCACACCTGACTTAGGTGGACCTATTAGATGAAAAGAGGCAATGGGTCTATGATCACCTGATCATGTACCAAAACCATCTCAAAAGGAGCTTCAATAAAAAGGTGCACCCCCGACATGGGAGACTTGGTCCTAAAAGAAAATTAGAAGGTACAAGCTAATCGTGAAAAGAAAGGGAGGTTCGAGTCCACCTGGTTGGGTCCCTACGTGGTGACTGCCTGCTTTGGCTTTGGAGCTTACCAGTTGTCTACACCCAAAGGGGAGCCTCTCAATGACCCTATCAATATCATACATCTGAAGCGGTTCTATGCTTGAACCATCTATATGATCCTGAAAAAAATCCTAAAAAGCATATATGATCCTGAAAAAGAATATACGATCCTGAAAAAATCCTAAAAATTATAAAATGTCCTGAAAAAAATCATCATCTTGGTGAAAACTTGGCAAACAGTTGCCTTGATGAATAAAAAACAATAAAAAAAGATAAATTTTTTTCAAAAAAATCAAAAAATAAAAATAGTAAAGAGAAATAATCGTCCAATGGTGAAAACTTGGCAATTCAAGTGCCTTGGACAAGTATGTTGGTGAAAACCTAGAAAATAGGTGCCATACATAGTGGACCCTATCATTAGCTATCAAACTCCCATCCCCTCCATCCCAAATCCACTCGCTATCTCCCACTATCCCATTTTCACTCACCCCTTGTTCCCAAGGTGTCATTCCCATTTGCGCCAGCACGCGAGACTTACTACCTTCCATCTTGCAATGTTGTACATATCCGTTGTATCTAGTGTCTCTAGCTTGTACATATTATCCTATCTTTCTTAGCAGTACCGTTTGATCACAAAGCACCTGGCTCATCCTGACCCCAAGTCAACAATGTTCCTTCAACAAGCATCCTGTGTCACTATGATTCTCTGAAAGTCCTCAGTTTCCTATCAACAGTTCCAAATGCAGTCAAACCCCGTCAAACAGGTCTTTGTAGGATGCATCCTTCCTCCATGTCTGACCTAATCACAACAATCCACAGTTGGTTGATCTCTTTTGGCAAAGGACATCTTTTGGTTTTATCAATTGGATTTCATGAGCGTTTGCTTAATCTTTTCAGTTGATTTTGAGGTCTCAGTTGACTATTCTACTCAAGGTCACCACGATCTTTTATATCATGGTGCGCTACGACAAGAGGCATCTTTCTGGGGCAAGGTCTTTTTGCGATCTTTTTTTTCTACCTATGAGTTAGTCAAGCATGACCCTTGCATGTTCCACTTGTGATCCTTTGGGTTACTTGGTGCACTTGGGAAATGTTGTTTGTTTGTGGGTTCCCTTGCATCGGTTCCACCATGTTTCCTTCCAGGCACATGTGTGATGCTGGGGCAATCCTTGCGTGTCTTTTTTGTGTCAGACCTCTGCAACACTAGTTACATGGCCTCACGTTCCTTGTAACTTTGGCTCATCTCTTATGTTGCTATATCAAAATAAGTGCTCAGACTACATGGTGGTGTCCCTCCAGAACACCTCATGCTCAAGCTTCATTAAACATCCTCTGACCTATCAATATCTAGCAACAAATCCCATCATCCCTATCCAGCATCAAATCATCATCCTAAAATAGAAAATCCCCCAAGAGCATCTCTCTCACACCTCTCCCCAACATCTCATTTTTCACCCACCCTTTCTCCTCGTCATGATGCAATGGCCCACTTCCATCGCCTCACGTTCTTGATCATTGGATTGTGATTGTGCAAAATATTCCCCTTCGACCGTCATCCTCTCCCTCCTTCAGTGAGGGTGCAGTCGGGCAGTGATCTGTTGTGTCCCCTCTTACACCTCACCATCACCCATCCATCACTTCCCATTCACCTTCGTAACATACATACTTTTTATTTCCCCACCCCTACCCTAGATTGCACTATGTCATCTCATCCTATGTTCATTCATTTTCTTGCATTCATTACATTCATTTACATCCGTTTCATATTGCATCATTTCTCATATCATCCATTATTCATCTTCCATCATTAAGCATATCATTTTTATCTTTCATGGTTAGATCCATTTTTTAGACTCATTTCATATCATTTGTCCCTCTTGCATTGGTTAGATCCATTTTAAGTTTTCCTAGGTTCATTTTTAGCTTGCATTGTCAATCCATCTAGGATCATCCTACTTTGTTAATTCATTTGCATCATGCATTATTAGATTCATTACCCTTTAGATTCATCTTAATATTGTATTGATAGTGTTCATCTTAAGACTCGAGATCATTCAGGATTCATATCGCATTAAGTTCATCTTTAGGTTCACTTCATCTCTTTCATTAAGTCATTTTAGGTTACCAATATCTTTTTAAGTTCATTGTTATCTTGCATAGTTAAATCATTTTGTCGTCATATTAGGTTCATTTTTAATCTTGCATTGTTAGGGGTTCATTTTAAATTCATGCATCTCTTTTCGTATCATATTAGGTTCATTTTTAATCTTGCATTGTTATGGTTCCTTTAGGTTCATTTCTTATCTTTCATTAGGTTCTCTTAGGTTCATTAGGTGCATTTGTTATCTTGCATTATTAAGTCATCTTTCATCTTGCATTGTTAAAACATGTTCCATATCCATCAACATATGCATTTCATCATAACATACATGCATCGTATATCAAAAGCATTTACATCACATCCTTCATCCACCAAATCATCAACATATACATCTCATATAAAACTCTCATAAATGCATATCACATAAATCACATCAGATCCTACATCATACACATGTCAGTCTCACAACATATAGAAATCACATCACATCCTACATCATACACATGTCAGTCTCACAGTATACAGAAATCACATCACATCCTGCATCATCCATGTCAGTACATCATATGCATCCATAAATCTATACATTACACATCATATCCCACCTAGCTCATCATATATATATATCAAAAGAATCATGACAAATAATAAAGTACATGTCCCAAACACAAAAACATGAAAGAATAAATGTCTGTCTGAGTCCATGACCAAATCAAATGTATAGATATACATATACAATAGGGACTATTCCCTCCATCAATGAATAAATCAATACATGATCCAAACTATAGCATATGACTGCCTATCTGCCTCTCCTGAGGGAGGCTGCATGTCAAAATCTCTGTCCAAGGGATCTGCCTCTAGAGGTTCTTGTAGGATAGGCGGCCGACCCACTCTGCCTTGTATCCCTATGCCATGTATCCCTATTCCCTACACACCTATACTCTACACCTCTTTGGATATCTGGACAGCCCCTGTATCCATCTCCATACCTGTATCTGAGACCTCTACCTCAGCCATCTGTACCAAACCGCCAGCTGAGTGCTGATGACTCTGTGAGTGGCTTGACCGATGGCTGCCCTCCCCTATCCTATGGCTACAGCTGGTCCCTATCCTGTGGCTCTTGCTAGCCCCTGACCTCTAACTGCCACTAGATCCTGAGATCAGTGACCGGCTTGGGTCCCTGTAATGCAGTACCTACTCTGGTGGCACTACTGCATAGTATAGCCCTCGGTAGAACCCCACCTACTCTCCTAACCTCACCAACTACCATTGGAGGTGAGATACCTCTCCTTACCACTCATGGGACCCCTATGTAGTGGTATTCCTCTCTCCCAATAGTCGGTCATGCTCCAACCACAAGCTATCCCACTCTACTCTCAGGGCATCCCTCTCCATCACTAGGGTGTCCCTCTTTGCCACCCACGCATCCCTCTCCTACTGTAGCCGCTCCCTCTCCTCCACTGTCATCAAACCATCTGATATTGACTACGCTAGGTGCGCAATCAGTCTATCTCACTCAGTAATCAATCCATCTCTCTCTCCTACCAACCCATCCCTCTTTTCTCTCAGCGTATCTCTCTCCCCCTATACATCATAGAGCATCTAGGTGGTCCTATCATGTGTGGCCTATAGTGAGGCCAAGTGCCCTACTACATCATCCCCTCCTCCCCTCAATGACCCTAACCCTGCTACTAGTGGTGGTCTTGGTGGTGGTGGTGGCCCCACAGGTATCTGTTCTCTGGGTACTTGTACTCCTCCTCCGTCCACATCCATCCCATCCCCACCTCCATCTCCATCTCCATCTCCATCCCCATCTCTATCCCCATCTCCTCCTTTGGCTCCCCTATCTCTCCCCCCAGTCCTTGCCCTGTCTCCTTCTCCAATCCTCACCTCTCCTCTCCCTCCTCTCCCCCCAACCTCTATACACCATAGGTGTAGTCCCCTCCCCATCTGGTAGCCCTGATCTACCCACTGCCCTAGGTGGCTAGAACCAGACATCATATGTTATCGTGGTCCCTAGATCCGCCACCCCTCAAACCTAGTCCCACTGAAATGGTGGCATAGCCTGATAGGTAGCCAACAATCCCCCCTATCTAGTGGTAGCCCAAACTCAGATACCCTCTTGCAGGTGGCCTGCTAATACCATCGCTCTCCATCTGGCCTATCTTGCCTGAAACCAAACTATCGCGAGGTCTTGTCTAGCTTGTACTGCTCCACGATGTAGTCCCACCACCCTATGAGATGCATCAGCAGTGGAGTAAAAGGTAACTCCTATACATCCTCCGCCCATGGTGCCAAGCTGAGGTATGGGCCCTATGTGATCCCATCTCATATCTTATTTAGCATCTCCCACCAGAAGTCTGTATCCCTGCTAATCGGGTAGGTGATCAAATCCCCCCAATTGTATGCTACAAGCTCCTTAGCCTACCTATCCACTCGGCCTAAGGGCTGTAGCACTGCTATGTGCTCCCATGCCCACACCTGTAGGAGGGAGGAAAAACTAAGGCTCCTCCCATTGTCCCTACACTGTGGTAAACTATCTGATGCAGGTCACAGTACATTTCCACGAGCATCAGGGTCCCCCATGCTACTAGTACCCCTATGTCCACGATCTGACATATCACGGGAATCAGCACTAGTGTCACGCTCCTCCCACTTGCGTTTGGGGATAGATACCCAAACACCAACCCTAGTACATAATAGTGTACCCGCCACCTTGCCAGTGCTGCTGTGACATGCTGTGCTAATGCTAGCTGCCCATGTGATACAATCAATGCTACCCCTGACTCTAATAATGGGGCCACTGCCTACGCCTATGTGTATACCCCTGCTACCATAGGAGTCCCCCGCACTAGTAATCGGAAGATGCGATATACATCCTCCAAAGTCATGGTAATCTCCCCACACTAGTACAAAAACAACAATATATGACCAAATAAACTACCAAAAATTGTAGATAAATGACCAAATTTGGTCACGTGACCAGTGGTAGTTTATTGACGGTCATTTATCTCATGACCAAATTTATGACTAAACTATTTTAGTCATTTATTTGGTCATATATTTGGTCATTTGGTATTTTATTTAGTCATTTATTTGGTCATTTGTTTGGTTGTTTATTTAGTCATTTATTTGGTCTTTTATTTGGTCATTTATTTGGTCATATATTTAGTCATTAATTTAGTCATATATTTAGTCATTAATTTAGTCATATTAGGGCACGATGGAATCAAACCATCATCCTCCTACTTGTAAAGTAGGTGCTCTTCCATTGAGCTAGAGTACCCTTTAGGTGCTCTTCCAAATCAATACAACTAATTTTACAAATAGATCCTCAAGTTAACATACAAGATCCCCAAAGAATTCAAGCAAGAGAAATGAAAAAAAAGATAATCAGCTAGATGGAAGAATAAATTACACAACAATAGATAGAGAGGATAACAACTTTCAAAGATTTTGTTAGCTCTACTCTTTTGGATACAATTTATGAACCTGATTTGTGAGGCATGAGAAGAAATAAGAGATGGATCCCCTATTAAGAACATTCAGCAATCATATCAAACCAAGATATTATACCAGTGAACAACACTACATTTTATAGCAGTGAACAGATTGGTGAGTGGTATGTGGATTAGAAAGGAATAAAATAATTACATATATTAGATTGAGAAGGAAGAATTATATAACAATCATTTCCAGACTTGAGGAGAAGATATTTTTAAATTAGAAGATATAACAATCATTTCCAAGCTATGGACTAACCCAATTGTAGGCATTCAATTAACCAGAGAGGATCTTTAGGCACTGAGCCTAAGCTAAGGACTAACCTATTTGCATAACATTCAATTAACCAGAGAGGATGTTTAGGAGCACATCCTAAGCTAGGGATAAGGTCTTACTCATTTGGAGATCACTCAATTAATGAGAGGGGGTCATTAGGTTGTCAATCTAATCTAAGGTTAAAGAATCAACCACTAGGAGAGCACTCCATCAATGGTAGAGGGTCTGTAGGCACTCAACCTAGACCAAATTGAGGTCATTTATGCACCAGTATAAATGGGAATGCATGGCCAAATATCTATCACATTATGAAGAAGTTGCAGGAGATGAAGTACCTAAACAATAATGGTGGTGTAAAAGGTTATAATTGCCTAGATCAGGCTCCCTTGTTATTGAGTTATGATGATAATACTCTCAGCAATGATGGCAGTGTTCTTCCTCCTGAGAATGTAGAGATAAAGGATTACAATTCAATGGCTTCTAGCAAAGTTGACGTGAGAGAGTTTTTGGAGCAGTTGGGAGTAATTGAAGCTCCTTCTGTAAAGAGTAAAGAAGATGAAGTACGCCCATCAATTTCAGAGTTAATTTTACCCATAGGCTCAAGTCATTACTCCTCCAAAATTGAATCTTTTGATGAAAATACATGGGATCCCATTGCAGCAGTCTCTGTCTATGCTTAGATGTTAGCTTACAATCACCGTCAACTTCCTCCGTGCACTCTCCATGCTACTTGACCACCAACCCACAGTGCTTTTGTAACCATTGTAGCAAAAACATAAAAATATTAAGGGGAAGTTTTATCTTGAATCTTGACACACAAAACACAGAATTTGAAATGAAAAATCTGACTTTTCTCCTTCCTAGTCTACTTCTAGATCCTCCTAGCACACGATGGGATCATTACAAATCATATAAAGACACGAGGGGTTTGTGTAGCATAATTAGAAGCTTGTATGAGGGTTATAGTGATCAAATTGAGAATTTAGTTACAGAAGTCGTTGCCTCTTCTGCTATGCATGTTGCCATCCTCCATTATGCCATTGCCACTAGCCACAAACACTATTCTTTGAAGGAGAGCCCATTGTCACTTGACTCGATGTATTTTTGCAGGTTCTACAAAAGGACTGGTTTCCTTTTGTTCTTGATGAATAGAAAATAACAATCTATTCAATCGCTCAATAGACTAAAAAATTATGTCAACAACATTCTCTGAATGACAAGATATATGTGTTGCTGAATATAGGAAAAATAGAAGACCATGCAAAACAACTTCATACATGTTATGCTGCTCCCTTTGTAATTGCCTAACTAAAAATCCACAGAGTAGAGACTGATGCCGGTGCACCAGAGTAACAACATCAGCAGACTATTCATCATCAGGGAAAATTTTAATACCAAATGACCTTTCTTCAAACTCATAATCTATTGACTTATCCTCAAATGAGTTTTCATTCAAAGTTGCATTATGAATTCTGCTGTCCCATTATGCAGCTTGAAGAAGAATGTCAATTACAGTCTTGTCTCTCATTCCCTTCAGTTGAGCAATTATTTGCACTCTCGATTTTCCAACACTCACAGAAGGCTCATCCACAATGATCTCATTAACATGTAATGATGTGGAGTCTTTACTAGCAATAATTCTGTTTGTCAACTCTTCATTTTCACTGGAACCCATCATAAAATATGGATTCAGATGACACTCTGTTGCTAAAAGTAATGCATCAATTGCAACATCACGACTTTCCAAGTTTATTTTAGGTTGTGCATGCAATTCCTTTGCAAAACATCTGAACTCTGAGGCCCTTAACTCACGGTCCTAATGATTCACTAATTGCAAATACTCTCTTTGCAAATCAAAGTATTCATTTGCACAACCAATGTCCAGAATTAACTTTTTCTTTGATATATTATCTTTTTCCTTAAATAGTTTTCCATCAAGCTTCAAATTTACTTGACTAAAGCCCCGAGTTTCAGAAATATTTCCCTCAAAAGGGGTAGAGAACTTCTTAAGTGATATGTTTTTCAACTCTGTAGGAGCAAAAAGAAGACTACCATCTTCAGTTGCATCATTCCTTGAGTTTCCATCTACCATGTCAGATTTTCCATCCACATCTTCCTCTATACCACTGATTTTACCCACTGTTGCTATAGGGTGAACAGAAGAAACAAGTGAAAATGTAGATGCCTCATGCTCTGCACCTTTAGTCATCAAAATTTTACAAAAATTAATTCCGGGTGGCAATGGCACATGAGGAGCCAAAATGGAGAGAAGCACACTACACATTTACAAAAGTAAGTGGTATTTACATGTACAGAGAAATACAATTCAAACTTTAGACAAATCATAAATAAAGACAGTAAAACCAATCAATGACTTACAATCTATATCTCAATTCTATGTACCACAGGAATGTTTAGTAAAGCACCAAATGCACCATGCATGATGCCTATATTAAATAAATAAAAGGTGAGCAAGGCATATAATACAAAACAACAGTCCAATGCACAAGAATTCTAGTGATATTGGGGGAAAGGGAAAACTGGCAACTCTATGTAATTTACACAATAGATTATTTATGCGAACACTATGAGAATTTTGTCATTGACACAAGCTAGTCAGTAAACAGGAGGAAACCCATATCTGAACCCTAAACACTACCATCCAACCAGGCAGCAAGAGGAAAGAATGACTTTGTGCTAGTTTTTTTGTGTCACAAAAGAACATCATTAGATTCATTACAGAAAGTGGACAATCCAAGTAGGAAGAAGCAAGTGAGCTTTTAGATATTTTCTGTGACTAAACTCAAGGGAAAGAGAATCTTGTACCTATATGATATTTTAAACTATTTTATAAAACTTATTAATCACTTCAATCTCTTCTAATAGTTGTCACATTTCATTATTAATGGTTGTGTAAAGTGGACTCTCACAGATGCTTCATCCCACAATGATGTTTACATAATGGTTTCTCATTTGATATTTCTAAGTTTTGGATGAAAACCTTGGTTCCACAATCCCTTGTCTCCATTCATTCTCTAGAGCTGGCGGGACAACAGGTCTTTGTACTGCAGTACAAGGAAGGTCCAGGGCTATGGCACAAATCTTTTCCTACTTCTCCAAGAAGACAGTGGAGACATCTCCAAAAGCAATAGTATTCTTTATTGTTGTGATTGCTAGTACTAAAAAGGGCTCTAGCATTTCAATAAGAAAAAGTATACTGTGCTTTGCATCCTGCCAAGTTAAATAAGAAAAGAAACTACATTACATTCATATTATGGATCCAAATGAATATATTAAATTAAGCTATGCTTGCCTTTTTCAAAATAGCACGTAAGATAATAGAACTTCCAGCAAACAAACATAAAACTTTAGAAGATAGCTCAGAAAAACCTTAAAATTTGGAAGAAGTTCATCCATATGCCCAGACAAGGCTAGCATTATGTAAATCAAAGCTGCACAAGCATGTGCAATAGCATGTTGAGCATTCTGCAAAATTGTAAATAGACGACATGATATGGTCTAAACAAATAAACAGTGGAAAGAAAAAGTGAACAAATTAAATAGAGACGATGCAGATAATGAACACATTTTCTTGTTCCCCTAATCATTTTCAGGTCCAATAGTAGAGGCACTGGTTTTTTATGCACTTTTCTTACTACAGAAGAAAAACAATAAACTTTTCTTCAAAAATGGTCAAATATTTGCTTTTTTATTGGAGTTGATTTTGTCCACATGAGAATATAGATTAAAGAAGTTAAAAAAGCTGCATGTTTAACTAAACCAAGGGAAATCTTTGTGAAATACATCAATGGGGATGCAAGCCAGGAAAACCCTTTAACAAACCTCGTATAATAGCTGCAAAGTCCCACAAACCCTCTCAAATTTGAGAAAGTTCTTAGTTGTCACCAATCCCTTATTGCCTTGATTTTTTCCTCAGCCATGTTAACCCCTTGGGCACCAATTGTATGTCCCAAATATAATATCTCAATTAAACATCTCTAAAACCAAGTATAATAACATCTCAATTAAAAACTACAAGCTTAAATTGTAAGTATAGAGGCAGATTCCATATGCTTTCAAATGACAGATACTCTCATTCAATGATTATTCGAGTCACAAATAAATAGCTGACCACATTCTAATATTCTTCCTTTAAAAAGCTTATATAAGTACAAGCCCATATAGAGGTGCCTCAAGCCATTAAATAAAACTATTAAAGCAGCTCCAATGTCAAACTCCAAAATCAGAAATTTACTCTCATAAGAATTGGTCCCCAAAATCATTACAAAAATCAGAATTTGCTGCTCCAAATCTGCACTAAGTTTTTTCAAAACCATATTAAGCTAGGGTCTAAACAAAATCTGCATTGAGGAGTAAAGAATCGGTTCCAATAAGTATAAACACTTTGAACACATCAGCATTTTTTAAGGCAGCCAAGGCAGATCAACCAAGAACATAAATTTTTCAATGATGAACTTGCCATTAGGCATGGTGGTCATAAACAACATACTACTTATTGTGCAGGAGATAAAGGCTGGAAAAAAGATAGAATAATTTGAAAAGTTCAAATGAAACCCCAAATATAACCAAGGTCGTATTCAAGAAACCAATTATATAGTTTGTGAATGATTAAAAGTGATTAGGTTATGGATTATCTTACCAGACTCAAGAATATTAGAGACCGGTTAGTAGTTGTGGATGAAAAGAGTATAATAAAAGATCTTGAGCCAACCTCATAATACTTAATCCTGAACTTTTCACTTGGAATTTGATAAATTACTGCAAACTATCTTGCAAGAAGAGTAAAAAAATAAGCTATACATTTAAAGCAAGCAACACAAAACATAAATTCACAATAAATCATAAAGAAAAGAGGCAGATACGGCTTGATTACCAAAGATAAGGGCAATGAAATAATCAATAGAGCCTATACACAAAATGATGCTAATATATAGTTCCAAACAGAAGGTAATTTTGATGATTGAACAAGAATTAAGTGAAGGCATCACACAATGATGCTAATATATAGTTCCAAACAGAAGGTAATTTTGATGACTGAAACAAGAATTAAGTGAAGGAGCATCTCACACCATATCTGGGTTGACCATAACATATTTCCCTAAAAGTGTGCTTTAATAATGATTTTCACCAAGAGAACAAAAAGAAATATTTCTGATAATTTATTTAAATCTTTGTGATTGCGTGTTTCCTTGAAGTGATGAAACCCACTCTCTAACAAGAAGTCACAATAACCCAAGTTGGCCTGTATTGAATTAGATAAAATTATGCACCATAGGTTGAGGCAACATGCTTAATTTGCTAGACTAAATAAGGAAATCATCAAATCAAAAACAAAATAATTCTAAATGACTAAGGATTATAAGGTTGATGTTTTTCCTCACTTATTGATTACCATACATTTCCTGTACAAAGCAAGAAATTAATGGAAATTACTGAGTTCGGGATTGTCAAGTGATCATTGATGTTCCTAGTTCACAAAATTGTGGCCACAATATAAATTGAATAAAAAAAAAATATAAAACTACCATCCTTAAAAATAGTTATTCAAAGAAATGATGAAAGAAGAAAAGCAAGAGATAGGTTTGCATTCCAAACTTCTGATACCAAAGGCTAAGCCTCTTCCATTACCAGCCAAGAGGCCGGTTATGCCAGGTAGACTGGATAGCAAGAGGAAACCCAAAGCCAAGAAAAAAAGATCCTCATCTAACTCTTCTTTTCTCGGAGAGATAATTAACGGTGTGGTAGATGGTTCATTTGATGCTGGTTACTTGCATATGGACTCCCTAATGTTATAAAACCACTACAAGCTAGCCATGTTGTGTTGAGAACTACCTAGGCTTCAAAGATATCTCCGTAGATAGAGCCTCACTGACTCCCAATAATATTATCATTATCAAATTTTGGTCTATAAAAGAGCATTCATGAGCCTTAGAGATAAGAAACAACTTTTCCATCTCCATCACAAAATTTATCTAAATGATGATCTAACGTGACACTTGTGAGTTGACATTGTAAGATGAAAAGGTAGAAAAAAATACATAATAGTAGAGTTTAAGATCAATAACTTACAATTTTTTTCATTTGGGCCATATTTTCCAACCTACGCCATAATATCTCTTCCATCAACACTCTTACCTGCACCACAATATCTCTTCCATCCACACTTCTACCTATACAAAATAGTATTTGTTATCATAAAAAGTCTAAAATTTATAATTACATTGAGCCTTAGAGATAAGAAACAACTTTTCCATCTCCATCACAAAATTTATCTAAATGATGATCTAACGTGACACTTGTGAGTTGACATTGTAAGATGAAAAGGTAGAAACAAATACATAATAGTAGAGTTTAAGATCAATAACTTACAATTTTTTTCATTTGGGCCATATTTTCCAACCTACGCCATAATATCTCTTCCATCAACACTTCTACCTGCACCACAATATCTCTTCCATCCACACTTCTACCTATACAAAATAGTATTTGTTATCATAAAAAGTCTAAAATTTATAATTACATTGAGCCTTAGAGATAAGAAACAACTTTTCCATCTCCATCACAAAATTTATCTAAATGATGATCTAACGTGACACTTGTGAGTTGACATTGTAAGATGAAAAGGTAGAAACAAATACATAATAGTAGAGTTTAAGATCAATAACTTACAATTTTTTTCATTTGGACCATATTTTCCAACCTATGCCATAATATCTCTTCCATCAACACTTCTACCTGCACCACAATATCTCTTCCATCCACACTTCTACCTATACAAAATAGTATTTGTTATCATAAAAAGTCTAAAATTTATAACTACATTGACCAATCCTTTCATGAAGAAAGAGACAAAGACCCTAACAACATCAACATTAATGCACAAACATAGATGGAATTCAAACTTGCCAGCTTATAAAGATATTTGTTCTCTTCTCAACTTATACTCCTTGGTAGCATTTCATTTCACATCACTCTACAATGGTTATTTTTTCACCAACTAGTGCAAATAAAAAGAATCCTACATTCTTGCTCAACTTGTCCTTTGTTTTTTTCACAAGAGGGTGCTACCATATAGAGAAATTGAAGTTAGCTAAGGGTACAAAGAAACATTCACTAGACTCTTCCTTGATGCAAATTTCCATTTGTCGTTGCTTTACTTAGTTAGGTACTGCAAGATCTATTTGGATGGTGCTGCAACTATATCGGGATAACTTCCACCAGCCCTGACATTCTCTTCTATCCACAAATCCTTTTAGTGGAGTAGTGAACATTTGCTTTGACAAAATTATTTTGATGTTTTTGTTTTTGTTTTTTATTGAAATCAAGATAGATAGATTATAATCAGCAGGTTGTCGAAAATAGAATAAAAACACTAATTATACAATTGCAATTTGCTGTAATTTTGACAACTCTAATGCCATCTATAAAATGAGTGGGCTTAAAAGAGGTAATTTTGACAACTCTCTGCAACCTTTTAAGGAAAATCAACAAATATCTCTCTCAACCATACTTGATCTATGATTTAAAGAGGTAATTTTGACTACTCTCTGCAACCTTTTAAGTTTAAATACTCTAGTTTTCTCATGTTTCTAGCATGTCTATCCTGAAGCTGACCCACAAATAATCTTCTAAATTGAGATATTGGAGGTTTATCAGGTGCTTAAAAGAGTCTGGCAACATCATCAGTCCTTTACAGTAGGCCAAACTAATATGCTGAAGCCTTTTCAAATCCCCTAGACGGCTAGGTAATGTATATAGCTCTCTGCAATCCACTAATTCTAGATGCTCCAGTGATTCGGGACAGCTAAACTCTTTTGTTATATTCTTTATTTTAGAATAACTAATAGTTATCCTTCTCAAATCTTTAAGATGTCCTATTGACATTGGAAACCTTCAGAACTGATAGCCTCTGCTAATAGTCAAGCCTCTGAAATGCATTGGAGGCTGAAGAAGCAATCTTAAAATTCAGTTCAGTTGAAGAAAAAATTGCAACATTTTAAAATTTTAGTATTTCAACTATATCTATACACAACCAGTGAAGAACATACTCACATCTGTATTATCTCACAATTCCTCCAGTATATAAGCATCTTTTAACTCTAAAATTATTAAGTTTCTCAGTGAGAGCAAGGAAGGAAATTTTGTAGTCGATAAACCAATCCCACGAAGCCAGATAAGATTTTTTGATTGTGTGGCAACTTCTTTGGTAGATTCATGTGGAGTATCAACAAGAAGCTCTAAACAAGGTGCTTGAGCATTTTGGAAGAGGATGATGTGTCTGTAAATTTCACACCTCGAATATGCATGCTCTCGTGAATTAAAAGGTTGAAAAAATCAAATTAATGTTGGAATATTAATTTTTCCCCACCATAATGCATTAATATTTCAGTTTTTAAGCTAGATCAAAAAATATAGGATATTGCATGTAACAGCTCTCGATCATAATCGCTCTGCTGGTGTAACTGCATTCCATAGAGGAATCCACATAACAGTTTGCATTATTATCAATCAATTGGTTTATGAATGCTTCAGATTTGGGAATTATGTATTTCTATAATTTGTGTTTTCGAATAATTTGTGTTTATACATATCTTTTAAAACTTTTTCAAATTGCTATCATGGCTGGTGAAATCTAGGGCTTGCAAGTTCAGAATTGTTTGTTAGAATGACCCGATGGAGAAGACTTTCTTTAACTGTCGGCAACTATCCCGATAACGAGGTTACTTTCTTGAACTCTTGAGTTCAGAAGTGATAAGAGGGAAGGTAGCTCGAGCCGTCTGACTTCTATATCCTCACCTCCCACTGGGGGAGAGGGGATTCAATCCACCCACCAGTAGTAGATCCAGCAGCCCCTTAAATTGAAAATTCTATGGGCAGTGGTTTATCAGTTTATTGTTGTGTCAGAATGTAAATATGTAATATATGAGAAGGATTCTCTTGGGAATATCTTTTTTGCAGCAAATATTGCCAGGAAGGTTTCGACATCATACACCATGGTAAACTCTTATATTAGGCACAAGGCTTTGCCCTAAAAAATTTCTCTAATACTATCAAACATCTTTTGGTGTCACATATGTTTAAAGAAGATCTATTGTGATGATAATGTGATTTGATTTGTTCATTTGAATGTCTAGTCTGTGTATACATTATTGAATAGGATTTATGTTATGTTACGTTTTATGATAGGATTTTTTCTGTTCTAGTGTTGACCCACCTATTTGGATGAGATTCTACTAGCATTTAACTAGGGATTGAGGGACACACTCCATTTTTTAGAAAGTCACAAGTTTCTAAGGATGTTTTCATTGATATAAACAAAAAAATAAAAATCAAAACGTTATGATTTTTCATGGATTTTGATCTTGAAAAACCAAACTTAGATACTCCAGGGTATAAAATTCATTGATATGAACCCGTTCTTGTGGAACTTGCCTTGATTATCTTCCCTTTTGGCCTAATCAAGTGGGGCCAACTTTCAGTCATCTTAATGTCCCATGAGTGAGAAACTTGCATTTTCCTTAGGCCATATTGAAACCATAGACTCTGGTTACATAGCCTTTTTGTAACAGAAACTTGGATCAGACTGGAAAAGATAGAAAGCAACGTGGAAATTGGAATTCCAAAGGTAGATTGGTGGTCTTGATGATCAACGGGGTTGGAGAATGTTGTAGAATGCATCTTGATCCTCTGCATGGTAAGAATTGGTGGAATCATAAGTATTTTGTTTGATTAATCATCTATTATAACTGAACTATGACAGTCAACATAACATGCTCAGACATTTCTTATCATATTGGGGTTTGGAATCTTGAAGGTTCTTTAAATAAAGGTTCATCAATGGTTTTGAAATGCCTTCCTTGTTGGAAACAATTGTCTGAAGGAAATTGCTACTCAATTATGGGTAAAAGCACAATAGGCTGTCACCCTTTTACAAAGGGAGAGGCTAACAAAATCAAAGTTCTTCAACTTCAATAGTATAAAAATGACATTTATGTTTGGAATTTGAAGATGATGTAAACTAAGTAAATGTGATAAAATGGATGAAGTTTATGATTAATATTTTTAATAATTTTTTTGAATAAGAATTGATATATTTTTTTAATTTTTAAAGATGATTTTTTAGTTGCTAAAAAATGCTAAAAATTAGGGGTCTAGTTCCCACGAAAGAATTATATGTAAATAAATATTTTTTTCCCTAATTTCAAAATATGTCATAGATGCCATATATAGCTAGTGCATGAAGAAATAAAAATTGGTTTGTGACCTATATTTTCTCTTTTATAAAAATTCAAATTCCAACTCATTGAAATTGACAGTTTTCATCTCGCAACATATTTTTTGTAACAAATCTATCCCAATCAAAAAAAGAAATATATATTCTTGAAGAGGACTCTCTCCTCTAGTGCACCATATATTTTTCAAATTTATTTAATACGATTTACAATTTTTTTCCTTCTCCGAATCAACATCTCCTTGACTGCTAAAATACCTACTTACAATATTTTTAAATTACAATAAATTATGTCTAATTAAAACACTATGAAATCTATATGAGGATATTCTTGACTCTCATCTCTACAAAAGAGTGTTTTTTTATTTTTTTGAAAATATCATTAAAAATACTAGGAGTTATTGAAACGCCACTTTTCTGAAATAATTTTATTTTTATGGTAATTGGACCCAAAGTGGTATAAAACATGCATTTAATAGAAATTTCCAATTGGAAAAGTTAAAGAACTTATCTAACTTAGCTATAATGAATCTAGCTAGACCATATGTTTGACCAATATTAATTTTTAGTTAGAAATACTAAAATTTAGATGTGCTGATAAGTTAGCCTAAAAGGTGACACCTGATTGTGCTTTTACCCTTATGTATTGTCTTTGATGTCACACTATGTCATAGTCTGCAGCAATCAGCTTCTACCGAGCTCAGTCGGTCTACCAGACAGGAATATTAATGTTTACCGAGTCCACTCGGTTATCGAAGAAAGTTTAGTGTTTACCGAGTTCACTCGGTTGCCGAAGAAAAGATAGTATTTACCGAGTTCAGTCAGTCATCGAGAAAAGATAGTATTTACCGAGTTCAGTCGGTCATTGAGAAAAGATAGTATTTACCGAGTTCAGTCGGTCATCGAGAAAAGATAGTATTTACCGAGTTCAGTCGGTCATCGAGAAAAGATAGTATTTACCGAGTTCAGTCGGTTATCAAAGGAAAAGAATTGTCGGTGTTTACCGAGTTCCCTTGGTCACCGAAAGATTATAGAAAGATATGGTCACCGAGCACTGTCGGCCCTTGAAGGATTTTTGCAAATAGAGTTTACTTAATTCAGCCGACTGTTATACTAAATAATGTCGATTTGACTAATCCAAAATCATATAAATAAAAGGTCAAATGTGAAAAGTAAAAATAACACAGCAGAAGATTTACAGAAGAAAAGAAGGAAAGGTATATGCGAACTTGTGAAGGATGTTCAGATATCCTTGAGGAGCAGCAAAGATTTATTTGATCAGAAAGGATCAGAATTATGCAGAACAGAGATCTGTAATCAGCAAGACAGTTGCATTATTATACAGGTTACTTTCTCATTGTTACCTTCTTATCATTGTAACAGTGAATTCTAAATCTCTTAACCGAGTTGGTTTAACAGCCATAATATAAATCCTCTAACAAGGTGACAATTCCATTGAATTGTTTTCAAGACCTCTTACCAAGCCACTCCTTGCAGGGTGTTTTAAATCCTCTAACAAGGTCACACCTAACAGTGTGTTTTGTAACCTTTTACCGGGTTGGCTTCTAACCGGGCATCACTTCAGAAAAGTGAAAATCAGTATCTAGATACATTGGTGGTTTTTCCCATATTGGGTTTCCACGTTAAATCTTGTGTCTCTTGTGTTCTTAATTGCTTTCACAATCATATACATGTGCTGATGAATATCTAAAGATAATATTGATAATACTTTCTGCATCTTCAAAGTTACTGCAATCTATTTACCGAGTGCTAAAACAGATAACAGTGTTAAGGGATCTGCAAAGAATTAATTGTGAAGTGTTTTTATGGTTGACTGATTCACCCCCCCCTCTCAGTCACTTCATCCATATTCCATCATGCTTAGTCCATTGAAACAATGAAAGTTGGCTCATGGAGGATTGAATGTAACAATGGAGCCTGTGAATCCTTTTTGTAACAGACCTTGTTTCAGGTTGCATACCAATGTTTGAGTCTCTTTTGTGTTGAGTTAATGCAAGAAGGGAATGTGATTAAATGATCCATTTCCAAGATGTCTTTGAAGACAATAAGTCATTGAAGGTTATATTGTGATCAGTAAACTATGTATATGCAGCCTTGCAGAAAATTGGGTTTTAATTCAAAACCACAAAGAGTAAGTTCTAGATATGTCTTGAGAGACCATCAAGGGGATTTAAATGTTATTTTTTATTTGGAAATATGTTTGTTTCATAGGCAACTATCCTACATTAAGAAGTTGTAACCTGATTAGTCAATGGTAAGGGCTGACTGGCCTAAAAATCAGAAGTTGACAGGTCTTCGGTCAGTGGTACCCTTGATGATTTATGGTTTGTTATAGATGCTCTGCATCACCATCCCCATTGATGTATCAAGTGGGCTATACTTCAAGGGTCACATGCAAAATATTTGTACAACTTTCTATAAGTAAGCCAATAGATTCTAACAGAAAGTTGCCAGACAGATGCAACTATGAAGTAAAGAGATACAAGTTTGCCAACAAAGCCCTAGAATGATTAGATATGACAAAAAACTAAAATAGTAAAGGATCTGTAGAAAAAGGAATATGGAGTTACCTCCCTTATGTCAACAGTGTAGGCCTTTTCAAGCCCATCGTCATCTGGGTGAAAACATCTTCGAGCTTTTATCTTTGTGGGCTTGGATTCATACTTCCTTAAGCCACCTGAGCTTTCGATCTCCAAGATTTGGAAAATAGCATAGGGTCTAAGACCCCTATTCCCACTTGCTTTGAACTTTTCTAAAGGTTCCTTTTCATCTCCAACAATAGAAAACTATTATGGATCAACATAAATAAAATCTTGCGGGTAGTACTCCACACCTTCATACTTAAATCCATCATTATTTTGAAGCATGTAGAGTTCTAAATTCTGCTTCTCATCTTCTTTTATTCTACAAGATTGACACTGACCATTTCCCAGACCTAAGGTATTATAAGGAAGAGAAAGGAAGGCACCACGGTAAGGTGCATATAGAGACTTGCAGAAGTATTCAACAGGCAATTTCTTCCTTTCCATCTCGATTGCTCATGTCCTGTCAGCTTCATCTGCAATCAAATTTTTTTTCTATATTGATAGCCCCAAGACTCTAATCTAATCTCAATTGATTTTAAATTTGATCCATATCAATTGATGTAATTGGTTTTTTTCCTGCTCCCGCTCCCTTGTTGGTAAAATCTCCTTGTAGTGCAATTAAATTAACTCAAATTCATTCTTATTGACTTAGCTTTAGTTTCCCTTACCAAGATCATTATTATAAAATGAATTGTGAATTTTTTGTGTGATCTTTTTAAGTGACTTTGACCAAACTATTGCATTCTTTGACAAGGATTTTTTATGTAAGAAATCTCAAGAATGGACCTTCTCGATTTATTCATCTTTGTAATGGACATTGTTTTCATTTATACTATTCTAAATTTTTGAACAATTATTTAGGCATTGCTTTGCTTGATGGATACTCATTAAATAATTGTAAACATAGTACTGGTTGATCCTCCTTGAGTACTCATATTTGGTGAACATTTTTTAAAAATATTAACATCTAAAGCCTGGTACTCAATCGTTGCTTTAACTCAGTTATCAGTTATTTATAAGTATGTGGTTTTTGTTCTTCTGAAAAATGAAGTGGGTGTATTAGATGTAATGATCAGGGTTAGGAGACTGTTGAAATAGTTGGCTAGTCCTCCAAGTCTGTGTCTGGTGAGACTTACAGAAATTTTGTAGATGTATTTAGTAAGTCTGAGTCTACTAGGTTGAGTCCAAGTCAAAAATTGGCAC